>JAPQWS010000165.1:4200000-4642500 GCA_028651295.1 Catharanthus roseus | reverse complement strand
GATTTCTTTGTCTTCTTTTTCTTACTTGCCCCTTCTTACTGCCGTATTTATGTTAATGCAGACTCTGGCAGCCCTCAACCAAAAAGTAAGAAATGGGAGGAGCACAACTCCCTTTGGACATCATCTGCTCCAGCAAAAGCGGTTTGATCATCTATGGCAGAAAAAGTGCTCGACTCAAAGAACCTAAGTTGTGGAAAAGGATCCCGCGAGGGCAGATCCTTTAGACGATTAGAAGGGGGGGGGGGGGAGTAGGTGATTCGGCTACATCAACTACTAAAGCATCTGACTCAGTGGTAACATACGGAAAATAATCCGACTCAGCAAAGGCTAGGTTTGATAATACCCAAATGAAAAGAGATTGGGGTCGATAGTTGGCAGTTGGCAAGGAACTGGATCCCCCCAAAAAAATGGGGAAGCAGCGGTCGAACTCTAATTGTGGAAAAAAGTCGGGGCCCTTGTACTTCGCTCCTTTCCTCTCGCTTCAAAAGGGATATATGAAGTTCGTTCTGTTCTTCTGTGCATCTCGGTGATGGGTAAATCTCCATGAAAAAGGGACAACTTGCGTGTAGTTTGTGATTGGATGTAACTGTTAAGATTTTCTCTCGAATAAATCTTTCTCTTAATAGATCTCTTCTTGTTTCTCAATCTTTGGAGAATGCGGCGTTGTACTATTGTAAGTTCTCTCTTCCAAACATTTCCTGAAAGTAGACGACAAGTTTGAAAAGTCCCATAATAGGTCCCATTCTTCTACCCTTTCCCGGGAGTCGATGACTATTCATAGCTATTACCTTGACACCAAAGAAGAGTTCGACCCAATGCTTTATTTCTGTCCTAGTTGATCCCGATTCGACATTAGAAGTATATTGATTTTTCCCCAATAACCGAATACTTTTGTCTGTAAATACTGCATATTTGATTCCATCCATAAATCGATTTTCTTCCTATGAGATACGCCTTCTCAGGGATCCTTTGTCTTCGCATTAACCAGATTGGAATCCTTAAAAGAGGCCTATGGGATTATATGGCTACTTGTTCCGATTTTGACTCTTGTATTAGGAATCACAATAGGTGTACTCGTAATTGTTTGGTTAGAAAGAGAAATATTTGCAGGGATACAACAACGTATTGGACCTGAATATGCCGACCCCTTGGGAATTCTTCAAGCTCTAGCAGATGGTACAAAACTACTTTTCAAAGAGAACCTTCTTCCATCTCGAGGAGATGGTCGTTTATTCAGTATCCGTCCTGAACGATTGCTATATCGAGCCGATAAAAAGTAAAGTGCTCCTAAACTAACGGGTTCAGTATCATTCTTACATATACACAAAACGAAACGAACAAGGGTATTCCGGAAGAGAGACCTCTGTTCCAAACACGAACAAGTGAAGAGAGCGAAGTGAGGCGGATTATCACTAGGGAGATCGAAGATCTAGGGTTATTGCATATTCTATGGTCCAAATCAACTCTCATGGAGCTCTAGGAAGCACCGAACTGTATCCCGGTCTAGCGCCGAAGCTGAATATCGAGCTCTAGCTGCAACTACGGCCGAAATTCCATGGTTGTTATTCCTCCTTCGTGATCCAGGTAGCTCATCATCTCTGAAAATGGGAAAGAGTTCACAGATGATCCCTTTAGGTCTTGGTGCCAAGAAATGAATGTACAACAGCACTTTACTTCAGTTGCTCACCCTCCGGCAGACTGAAGTCACTAATAGGACTATCCCGCAAGGTCTCTTTGATTTATCACCCGCAGAGCTTAAACCCCTTGTTGTCATAGATCCGGGTTAATGAAGGAAAAGAAAGTATCTCCCTTATCTGCTAGCTCAAAGCCCGTCGCTACTGTCTTGTTCTATCACTTTGAGTTAGTTAAAAGTACTTCTTGAATCAGGCCGTGTCCTCATTTGGGAATCACTCATCCACTGCTCTTAGGCTTTTCGCTCTACGGCAGCTACGGCTGCTGATCGATCTAGTCCTTTGATCTAGTCTAATAGTTAATTGTTTTCCCGGTACCGGTAGAAGTATAATGCTACTATAGCCGAAAGGCATTAAGCTAATCATGGTTCCCGCTCTTAGCCGTTGGGAGTCCGATGGGAATCCAAGTTAGTCAAAATGCTCGAAATCACACTATATGAGAATTCCAGGGCCCAACAGAGCATGCCAGCATCAGCTGAGGAAAGCCTTAGAACTAGCGTTTTGCTTTCTTTAGTGGTCCCTTCTGGTGGATCACTTCGGTGTTTAAAAGTATCCCCAGGCGCTATGAAATGGGGGGTCTTTCCTTCGCCTATCGTATGTTATCGGCTTGGCTTCGTCCCGAACCAAGGAGGCATTCTGGCGAACGCATGCGTGTAGGAAGGCCGACGACTACGTAAGCTAAAAGACTACGACTAGAAGACAAGCCGGAAGTGGAGCGGTGAAATGCGTAGAGATCGGAAAGAACACCAATGGCGAAAGCACTCTGCTGGGCCGACACTGACACTGAGAGACGAAAGCTAGGGGAGCGAATGGGATTAGATACCCCAGTAGTCCTAGCCGTAAACGATGGATACTAGGCGCTGTGCGTATCGACAAAGACCTTCACGCGACGACCACGCCCGACGGGCGATGGGTGGGTGTTTGCAAGGTCCCAAGCTATGACACCGATCAAGCTTAAGATTTGTGCTGGAGGGCAGAGGCTGTAGTTCCAACTCCAACGTATAAAGAAAGATCCGAAGATACAGATGCAGACGCCTAACCAACAGATTCAGTTTCTCCCGAACTAACGGATTCCTTACAAGAGATAGATCGGTATACACCCTCGTGCGGTAGGTACTGTATCCATTATTCAACTGGAATAAGACGATTCATTAGCTCCGTATTTCCCGGGGAAATAGTGTAAAAAGAAGTGCTTCGAATCATTGCTATTTGACTCGGACCTGTTCTAAAAAAGTCGAGGTATTTCGAATTGTTTGTTGACACGGACAAAGTCAGGGAAAACCTCTGAAATTATTTCAATATTGAACCTTGGACATATAAGAGTTCCGAATCGAATCTCTTTAGAAAGAAGATTTTTTGTCTCATGGTAGCCTGCTCCAGTCCCCTTACGAAACTTTCGTTCTTGGGTTAGCCATACACTTCACATGTTTCTAGCGATTCACATGGCATCATCAAATGATACAAGTCTTGGATAAGAATCTACAACGCCCTAGAACGCCCTAACGGGTCGAGCCTCCCTCTCGCTTCGCTCGAGCGTCTTCTTCCCAACCCTCTCCCTATCGGTCGAGCTACTTCGTCCCTCCCTTTATTTTAGCAACTTAGAATTGGCATTTTTCCTTGACTTTCCTAGAGGTCGAAATCCCTAGCCAAGCTGAAAGTCGAACGGACTCAATCAGACAGAGCAAGATAACCGATAACCTATGCTATCGCCGGGCATTCTTCTTTGTGGTATCTATCATTCGACAGAAGAGAAATGAGAATCAGAATCTTTTTCCACTGAAGCTCAACGGGCCCGCGCTCTGCTGGACAGGGCACCAACCACGTTCCCCAGCTCTCGAGGCAAGGTAAACCTGGATTTGAATGGATCATCCCCAAATGACTAGTTTAAAATCCCTAGTTCGTACCAAAGTGGAGGTGGGGGCTGTCGCCGCCTGATAGAGGCAGAAGCGGGGGCACCGGAGCTATCTGCGTCGAGTCTTTCGATTGAAAGAAGAAGGTAGACAACTCAAATGCCATGCCAGCGTAGAAATAGAAAGAGTCGTGCTTCAAAGTGGAATAAGATCCATTGCTCGATTTTGCTGCATGCTCTGCTCCCCAAAAATGCAAGAGAGACTTGCGAGGGCAGATCCGGTGGAAAAAAAGTACCCCCCATCATAGTGAACCTCTCCTTGTGATCGGGATGAGATAGATGCCTCCCAGCCGGGGAACAAAGGCTTTTGGTGGTCTTATTGGCGCATACCACGGTGGGGTCTTCGACTGGGGTGAAGTCGTAACAAGGTAGCCGTAGGGGAACCTGTGGCTGGATTGAATCCTTCGCAATGGAAATGCCCTCTTTCCCCAACCGGGGCTAGCTTGCTTCTACTGGTGGCGGCCGGGCGAAGGGTCCAAAGGACACGTAGCCGGGGGGCGAGTCACAAAATCAAAAAGTTCCATTTTCCTTCTTGTTCATCAATCGGAAATCAAGACAAACCGGGCACTACGGTGAGACGTGAAAACACCCGATCCCATTCCGACCTCGATATGTGGAATCAATAAGGTTTAGCTAGTGTGATAAGAAAGTTCAAGTGATAGCTAGAAGCAAGACGGGAATGGAAAGTCCACTGGTAGCGCCGAGTTAGGACAGTAGCGGTTCGGAAGGTAGCTAGGCCTAAAGATCGTTTGTAGCTTTCTTCGCTAAGGGGCTTTTTCTTTGCAGCTGCTTTCCCTTAGAATCACGTGAGGTTACGAAGTAAATACGACGTTGATGATAACTCCCAAAAGTAAATAAACAAAAGTAAACGGGCGAGGACTTCAACTTCGACGAAAACTTTGAAACTGAGCTTTTTACGGAAACAAGGAAGACTCATATTCTATACGCTTATCCACGCCTACCCTGTTGCCTTAGGATCCATTCTAAAACGAGATGGCACCCTTCTCAGCTAAGAAATGGATGCTAAGGTCAAAAACCCCTACATTGATTGAATCAGTTACGAAAACTCAGCTAGGTGCGGGCTGGACGCGGGCCGGTCCGGTCCGGTCCGGTTTGGCCCGTTTGACACTACTAAGTTTCCTTAGGATATCCCACAAACAAATACTTATCAGATTTGGGTGCTAGTTTTTCCGATAATGATCGCTTCACATAAGCATCACATCCCCAAATTTTGAGAAATGCTAAACTAGGTTTTTTCCCGGTCCATATCTCGTATGGTGTCTTCTGAACAACTTTAGATGGAACTCTATTTAATATGAATGCAGCAGTTTCTAGAGCATAACCCCAACAAAAAATTGGAAGATCTGTTTGACTCATCATAGATCGAACCATATCCAATAGAGTTCGATTTCTACGTTCAGACACACCATTCCATTGTGGTGTTCCTGGTGGAGTTAATTGTGATAATATCCCACAATTTTTTAGATGTTCGTCAAACTCTTGGCCTAAGTATTCACCACCTCGATCTGATCGAAGTAATTTGATACTCCTTCCAAGTTGATTCTGTACTTCATTTTGAAATTCCTTAAACTTTTGAAAGGAATCAGATTTATGTTTCATTAGATAAACATAACCATATCTACTGAAATCATCCGTGAATGTAATGAAATATCGAAAACCTCCTCCGGCTTGTGTGTTCATTGGCCCACATACATCAGTATGTATAAGTTCCAATAAATCGGTAGCCCTTTCACTTTGCCCTGTAAATGGACTTTTAGTCATTTTTTCCAATAAACAAGAATCACATTTTTTATAATACTCAAGGTCGAATGAAGATAAAAGTCCATCTTGATGGAGTTTTGATAAGCGTTTCTCATTTATATAGCCCAAACGACAATGCCAGAAGTAAGTTTGATTTAAATCATTAGATTTAAATTTCTTTGTATTTATGTTATAGATGGGCTTACTAATGGAATGATGTAGGTTAAGAATGTAAAGTCCATTACATAAAGAGGCATCCCCATAGAAAATACCATTTTTATAAATATAACTTTTACCATTCTTAGTATTAAACTCAAAACCATCAATATCCAAACAAGAAACTGAAATGACGTTCCTACTCATAGCAGGAACATAATAACAATCTTTAGGTTCAATTATAAGCCCAGTAGGCAAAAGTAAATCAAATGTCCCTACAGCTACAGCAGCAACTTTTGCTCAATTTGCAACTCGTAGGTCCACCTCTCCCTTTGCCAAAGATCTACTCCTTTTGTGTCCCTGCACATTTACACAAATGTGAGCTCCACATCCGGTATCTAATACCCATGAAGTAGGAGTAGACATTAATTTCTATAACGAAAATACCTGAAGCGGCAGTCTCACTGGCCTTTTGCTTCTTCTTTTCTTCCAAGTAGAGCTTGCAATTCCTCTTCAAATGACCAGGTTCATTGCAGTGGAAGCAAGTCCCTTCCTTTGGTGGTTTAACCTTGGGCTTGGGCTTCTGCTTGCCTTTACCCTTTTTGGCCATATCCTTTCCCTTTCCCTTTCCCTCGTTCTTCTTGAACTGCCCCTTCTGAACCATCAGAACATTAGGAGTAGACTTCCTAATGTTTTGTTCAGCCTGCTTGAGCATCCCGTGCAATTCATTTATGGACTTTTCCATATTATGCATATTGAAGTTCATGACAAACTGATCATAGTCAGAGGTCAAAGAGGCCAAGATCATATCAGTAGCCAAGTCATGACTTACAGGTGCTCCAAGTTTTTCAAGCTGATCAAAATACCCTTTCATCTTAAGGACATGAGCACTAACTAAAGTGCTAGGGGTCATTTTGCAGCTATTCAACGCCTTAGTGGTAAGATATCTCTCTTGACGTGCCTGCTCTTGGAACATTTCCTTGAGATGTTTTATCATCTCATAAGCCTCAACTTTCTCGAATTGCTTTTGCAACTCAGATTCCATCGTAGCCAACATGAGACATGTCACATCGTTAGAATCATCCTTGTGCTTACTATAAGCATCCTTTTCGACTCTAGGGGCATTGTTAGCTGGTTGATTAGGGATAGGGTTCTCAAGTACATATAGCTTTTTTTCTTGTTTAAGGACAATCCTTAAATTTCGTGCCCAATCAAGAAAGTTAGTCCCACTAAGCTTTTTCTTTTCAAGCACGGATCGCAACGATGTGTTTGAATTGTTTGAGGCCGTTATCTACATAGAATTTGCAAAGTAAAATTAAATAAATGAAGCATTAAATTTTCCCTGAAATATTCAACACTTGATATAAATCATGGGTATAAAAATTCATTTTATTCTAATCATAAGTAAGCTTTGGCTTAACACCCATAATTAGAGAAAAATGTATTAATAGGATTTACATCTACATGTACCGGCAAAATTTCATATGATGTCCTAGGCTCAAAACTATTTTGATAGCCTAGTTAAGCCAAACCATTCCAAGCATATGGAAATCACCATTTTCCATCTTCCCCTACTTAGGTAACCATTTATCTCTTGCTTTGGCAATGAGACAAAATGATGATCCAAGCATGGATAAGTGCTTATGATCATGGAAGGCATTTTACGACTTAATTTCTTTTTACATGGTTTCGAAAACCTTCTTCCTTTTTATTTGTATATTATTTCACAAACATATATAAAAAATAAAAGGAAATAAAATAAACATCACATGCATAATATGTATACATCAAATAAAACGTGTCATAGCATGGCCCCAATCCTATATTGACTTCCACGAGCCTCATGGAAGTCAAAGGTCAATCTAGGTAAGTCTTCATCTCCATGAGCTTGCCTCCAATGTCTTGGACTTCTAATCTTGTTACATAGGACAGAAAACATACATAGGAATAGGAAATAAAAGTAACCTATTCTAGTAAAGCTTGATAATATTACATCAACGAAAAGAACAACACGCAGGCCGTATTTAAAAACATACAACCCGTTAACAAAATAAGCCAATAAATCAAAAGAGGTAAAGGGCCATGCTATGCACCATGCATCTAAAGATAGGAAGAAACATGCAAAGAAAACGGTGGTCCTGCTGGACGGTCAGTGGGCGGGGTCAAGGGGCAGTGCCCTTGCGGGGGTCTCAGGGGGTAGCGCCCCCGGAAAGAAAAACGATTTTTCTTTCTAACTCATTGAATGAGTTATTGCCATCATAAACCCTAAAATCATGCCGCCAAAAATTTTTGTTTAGCAGTTAAACATTAAATCATGTGATTCTGCATATTAGTTTAACAATTAAATTGCACAGATTATAGACTGTACGCCAAACAATTTGGCAGAATTTTAACTCAAATCTGTCCTGATAATAACAGAGAAAATTTAGTGAGATATCACTCAGGTAAATGGACTGATAGTCAACAAAATTATGCTACTGTCGCTAAAGAAATTTTAGCTATAGTAAAATGTATTTTAAAATTTCAAGATGATTTATATAATCAGAAATTTATTGTTAAAACGGACTGCCAAGCAGCCAAATTTATGTTTAATAAAGATTTTAAACATAACGTCTCTAAGCAGATGTTTGCTAGGTGGCAGGCTCATTTAGCCCCATTCGATTTTGAAATTGTTTATAAAAAAGGTGAAGAGAATAGTCTTCCTGATTTTCTAACAAGAGAATTTTTGCAGCATGATACCGCAGGGACGAGGAGCTAATGCCCGAGGCCGTGGGAGTAGTAATACCTCTCAAACTATAGGAAAAAATGTTATTGTCCAAATGGGCAATAAACAGCTTATAGCTGACAAAATTGTTAATACAGATGAGGATGCCCTCTTATATGAGGAATTCAAGCAATATATTGCTAATAAAAAGAAACCGGCACGTGAAACCTCCTCTTCTGGGTCATATTCTCAGGTTATATCTGAAGAGGATAATATAACCTCTTACCATAATAATACTCACAAAGAAATTATATTTCTTTTAGAAAATAAAGACTTACAATGGAAAAATGATCCATGGTTATTAATGCATAGATACCTGGATACAGCATCATATGCTACTACCTCTTATAAACAGAGACAATATTATGAGCAAATACTTAAAGTAAGCTCTTGTGATATAACACATTTTTATCCTAGCACTAGAACTGCTAATGTTTATAATTTTAGCAAAATTATAATTAAAAGGATTATATCCATTGAAGAGTGGGGTATATCTCCTCTCAGAGAAAAGGAATTTACAATCCCTGAATCTAAAGTATCCTTAAAATATAATTATTGGGATTATATAGATGCATTTTATAAAGCATTTTTATATGAAAATCCTACCAAAAAACATACTTGGTTAATAAAAGTATGTGGGAATGTTTATAACAACCCCCTACCAAATTGGTTTTTACAATGGTGGACCATATATGGCACCTCTGGGAAAATACTCCCTGATAAATTCAAAACATTATATGGTGAGTGGATTAATATATCCCCTAAGATCTCTGATTATATCAGTTTACATCAATATTCAGAGGAAATAGCCTCTATGTTCTTTTTTTATAGAATTTTCCATACCATGGGTGTGGAAATGTACTCCAGAAGTGGGTTATACCCAACAGAATATTCCATGTCTCAGAAGAGCTACTCATAGTAGGTTTTGGGACAGGTTGATTAAAGTTGACTCAGAAACTAAAGAAATTTATGGCAAAAATATTCTGGATGAAATCCAGCAAAAAATTGAGTTATACAAAAGAATGAAAGAAACCGGTGAGATTAAATCTACAAGCCCTTTTCATCATCTTACGACTAGATTGAAATTACAAAAAGATCTTATATCTAAAGAAGATCTTATCAGATCCTATATGGAAGAATTAAAAAAAGAACTTGTAAAAAATTTGCTCCCAGAAGATAAAACAGATGTATCAATGACAGGCTCCTCAAATGAAGACTGTCTAGCAGGCGAATCGCAAGATCCAGATATGGATGATTTTTCAGAAGCAGATATTGACCACATGGTCAAGGACATTGAAGAGGCCGCAAGAAAAGAGTTAAAGTAATAATTGTAATAGCTATTATTGTATAACAATAATTGTACTCTCAAAGGGTCCCATGTAATAGTAATAGCATTATATGTAATAGTGATAGACATTATACGGATTTAAAATCCTTTTGTAAATTAGCATAGAAATTAGCTGAAGTCCGGCCCTTTCTTTGTCTATAAAAGGATGGCAACTCATCCTAAAGAGGCAGGACCAAAAATATAGAAGTTAGAAATCTTTCCTTCTCTCCCTCATTGTAAAAATTTTTCATTAATAAGAAGTTTGAAGTTATCTTCTATAATCCCTGGTAAGTCTTAAAGACTCTTCTTCTTTTAATTTCTTGTTCTAGATTTTTATACTTTTTTGTTTTAGGTTTAGCCTAATGGAAGACTAAATCTTTTCATGTTAAACTATGCAATCATATATATCATTATAATTATGCTGTGAAGATCCTTATTTTGTCTGGTTGGATAGTAGTCTAATGTAAGAATTCAAGGTTTGGGTTAGAAGATCTAGATCTGGCCATAATTATTGAAAGATGAGGGTTAGCCTGTTGAAAGCCGTTGTGAAGGCGTATTAAAGGCGTTGATCCCGGTTTCATCTTTTATAATTATGCTGACAGATCTGGCTTTTCTGTAAAAGTTAGACCTTATAACCTGGGTTCTTATATAAGATGACTACCACCGGACCTTAATTATAATAGTAAATTAGAAATTGATAATATTTAAATTAGAATATTAATACTAAAATAAAATTTATTATGAATAAAAATATATATAAACTTGTTAAAAAAATAGAAAAATTAAATAAATATAAAATAAAATTAAAAGTATGCAAAAAAGAAAAAAATATTAAGATTATTAAAAAAATACAAGATATTTTAATTCAATCATTAAATATTAAACTAGAAAAATTACAAATTAATTACATAAAATTTAATAAAAAATAAATCCAAATTCTTTATTTAAATAAAAATAAATGAATGTAAAATAACATTAAACGATACAAAATAACATAAAATAAATGGTGAAAATCAAAATAAATATAAATAAATAAGACAGTAGCTAAAGTTAACAAATGAAGTATCTGTGACAAAGATAATTACTTAGTGAATTAGCCTGACTTGTAAGATTGACTTGAGAAAAAGGGTGAAGCTAAATTTGAAATAACTTTGAGAAGTCACTCAAGGTGAGAACGTAGATATAGTAAAATATACTTATTGAAACTTCATGGAAAGAGAAATGAAAAGATTAGATTAGAGAAGCATAAAGCAAGATAAAGATGTAAAGATTTTTTTATAGTGGTGTAGTAAAAAATGCCTTCACTCTTCCAAAGAAACCATATTAAGGTTCACACAAAATAATTTCTTTTAACTGGTAGAGATCAGGATTACAATTATTAATTTTCCAATAGCCCATCCACTATATTACAAGCTCCTTAGATTTTCAATAGATATAGCAATTATGAATTACGCTCCCCATTAGTTCTCACGGGTTTTTACCGGTACTTGCAAACCAGAAAAGAAGATGAAATGTGTTTTGACACTATATAAAACTAAGCAAATATTCTAGAACACTTGCATTTCCAAACGAAGAGATTCAGCTACAGGGTTGCTGCTTTTGTCGCGTTCAAGTTCCTCACTAAGGGTCTTTCCCTTCTCTCTTCTTGTCTTGACAAAAATGTGAGCGTCTTATATAGTACATGCAAGACAAAGAAGCAAAATTGCAACCAGATCCTTTTTCGTTTTGCAAAATGGGGGAAAATGGTAGAAAACTTAGATTTTTTCAAGAAGTTTCATAGAAGTGAAAGTTTTAGAACGAAATGTCAACTATATGCTTTTTATTTCAAAAGAGGTGTCAAATATCTTTTCATCCAAACAAGTGAAAACATGGCATAACCCAAAAGCTATTTTGTCGTCTGTGTTAGACTGACACGCCTGACTCTTATGTGGGCCACTTCGGTAAAAACATTTTCCCACCATAAATAAAACTTATTGAAAGATCTTGCAAAAACTGTTTAGCATGACATAAAACCAGCGGTCCTTTTAGCTTGACAAAAGAGGAGCGTAGAAAGTAAAACCAGAAAAGGAAAAAAAAAAAAAAAAGTGATTTGAGAATGCTTGAGTTTAGTACAATGCCTCTAAAGCTTGTATATTTATAGTAAAAATATACTATATTTACGATTAATCAATCAAACTAAAAATTTAGAATCTAATTAATCTTCCTAATTAAGCTTAAACTATTCAATTAAAGATTCAATCAAATCAATTAACAAGGAGCAACACTTGTAGACCTTTCTAATCAATATTCCCTTCATTGATTTTCATTATGAATTTTCTGTAGACCTTTCTCTTCCTACTTTAAAGACAAGTTTTGGTGTTTTTTCTGCTTACTAGTTGTTGCTTTAATGGAAGATATTTGTTATAAGTCTACCATGTCACTATGCAAATTAAAAGAAGAATATGCCTGAAAATGAACTCATTTGGTACCACTTAAAGTGAAATGAACTCATTTGGACCATTTCAGCTAAAAGTTTAATCGAGATATAGAAAATTTACTACTTAGAGTCTCCTCAAACTTTTGATCCTAAAATAGTCCAAGAGACCGTGAATAGATAGTGGAATTATAATGTTTCCTTTCTTGGATAATTTGGGGTTGGAATAGAGATTAATGGTGGCATTTCTTTGTTTGGTATAGTTATTTTCTAAAAGGGGCTTGAAACGGACCAGAAGGAGGTGGATAAGATACGCTATTTTGGCAGGCTCTTGAACTACAAGAAGGACGACACTCATGTTTTGAACCTGCTGATAGCCACCCCTATTAAAGATGACAATGGAAAGACTATAAAATTTATTGGGTAAATATTCTATTCTTAAAGCCATTTCGTATTTGAGGTTGAAAGTTTTCAGTGGGGAAAACAATCTTGTATTTTCTATCTCATTAATGTAAAATTGTGTACATTATATAGATTTGTCAAGGTGACAAATCCTAAACCTATTTGGTCTAGAAAACCTATACTAATTATAACTCATAGATATACATACTTTAGGATTAGTAATCCTATTTACATAAGAATCCTTAACACTCCCCCTCAAGTTGGAGAATGAATATCAGTAATGCCCAACTTGGATGCTAAACGATGGAAATGTGTTGGTTGTAGAGCTTTGGTAAAAATATCAGCGGGCTGAACTTCACTGCGGATGTAGAAGGGAGAAATGAATCTTTCTTGAAAGGCAACTCGGACAAAGTGACAATCGATTTCAATATGCTTAGTGCGTCATGGAAGACAGGATTTTCGGCAATGTGAAGAGCGGCTTGATTATCATTGTGTAATGGTATTGGATGAGTGATAGGCACATGAAGGTCACGGAATAGACTGGATAACTATTTTAACTCACATAAAGTCATTGCCATAGAGCGATATTCAGCTTCGGCAGAAGAACGAGAGACAGTGTGTTGTTTCTTTGTCTTCCAAGAAATAGGAGATCCACCAAGGGAAATAAAATAGCCTGTGATAGATCGTCGTGTAATTAGGCAGGTAGCCCAATCTGAATCACAATAGGCGGTCAGTAAAAGAGGAGATTTAGATTGAAGAAGAATACCGCGTCCAGGACTGCCCTTGAGATATCGAACGACCCGGATAGCGGCGTCCCAATGAGCAGAACGGGGGGCGTGCATAAACTGAGCAAGTGTATGGACTGTGTAGGCGAGCTCAGGTCGAGTGAGAGTAAGATAAATCAGCTTCCCGATTAGTCTGTGGTATCGATCTGGTTTATCAAAATAAGGTCCAGAGGCTTTTGCCAATTGATGATTTGGTTCAATGGGTGTTGATGCTGGTTTGGCTCCCAATAAATCAGTCTCAGAGAGAATTTCCAAGGCGTATTTGCATTGGCATAAGAATAATCCCGAAGGATTTCTTGCAATTTCGATATCCAAAAAATATTTGAGAGGACCCAAGTCCTTCATATGAAAGCATTTATTTAAGGAAATTTTGAATTTTTCTAGAGTGGATAGGGAATTTCCAGTAATTAGTAAATCATCCACATAAATGAGAACGCATAGAAAAATGCTGTCTCGAGAGTATGTGAAAAGAGAGTAATCGGCATAAGATTGGGAGAAGCCATACTTACGAAGAGCTGAAGTAAGTTTTGAAAACCAACATCGAGGAGCTTGGCGAAGTCCATATAAAGATTTCTTCAAGAGACAAACTTGACCGCCGAAAGATGGGCGAAAACCAGGTGGAGGTTGCATATATACTTCCTCTTGTAAATCTCCATGAAGGAATGCATTGTGGACATCCATCTGATGGATAGGCCAGTTTCGAGCAGTAGCAACAGAAAGTAGAGTTCGAACGGTGACCATTTTAGCCACTAGAGCAAAAGTGTCTGTAAAGTCGATACCTGGCATTTGTGTGTTTCCTAAAATCACCAAGCGGGCTTTATATCGTTCGATGGTGCCATCTGCTTTGTATTTAATTCGAAAAACTATTTACTTCCCAAGGCACGTTTTCCAGGAGGCAAGGATGTCAAGGACCATGTGCCATTTTGTTCAAGTGCATCAATCTCGTGGTGCATGGCAGCGTGCCAAAGAGATTTGAGACTGCTTTGGAGTAGATGGTGGGCTCGGATTTTGTGGCTATAGAAGCTAAAAAATACCTGTGGGAAGGAGAAAATTTTCCATAGTCCACAAAATGAGTTATTGGATAGAGGGACGTAAATGAGAGGTCCGGAGAGGGTGAGTGAGCAGTGGAGGAATGGGATGTAGAAGACTTCCATATAGCATTGCAGTCATAGTCTCTGAGTCGATGCGGAATACTTTTTATTCTAGTGCTTTTTCTTGTGCTGAGAATGGACGGATTTTCTTGTGGATTTATTTTGGATGCGGGTGCCTGGGTATCTGCCGTAGCCTGGTCTTGCTGTTGGGGAGTTATTTTCTGGAAATTTTGGTGGGCAGAAGATGTGGCTGGCCCAAGGCTGGAATGGACCTCTTGTTGGGTTGCTGAGGAGGTTATTGTCACTGGGCCATGAGGAGCAGCAACTGGAGGTGGGTCGCATGAGACTTCAGGAGAGTTGGGCCGCGGTCCGCGTGATGCTGGGCTTGCGGGTGGGCCAGGCGAAGCTGCTGACGCAGATGGGCCGCGCAAGGTTTCTGGTCCGCGTGATGCTAGGCTTCGGTAGGCGGCTGGATGTGCTGGTGCGGAGCTCGCGATTGGGCCAGGCGAAGCTGCTGGGCCGCGTGCAGGGGTGGGCGAGGCTGCTGGAGCAGATGGGCCGCCCAATGCTTCTAGGCCGCGGCTAGGGTGTTTCTTTTGTGGGCTGTTGGTTTTTTGGCCAATACTCCCCCTATCTTGTATACAGGTTTCCTTGGAGCCCAAAATTTGTTCTCCAAAATAGTATAACTGTGTAAAATCCGTAGGATGGATTAAGGCTTCGGATTTTTCTTTGTATGGAAAGCTTGTCTCGTCAAAAATCACATCTCGGGATATAATAAATTTTTCTGTTTGCAAGTCATAAAATCTCCAACCTTTCTTGTTAAAGGGATAGCCAAGGAAAACACACCTTTGACTGCGGGCTCGAAATTTATCTTTAGGTGGATCATGGTCATGGACATATGCTAAACATCCGAAACTTTTAACATGAGAGTATGAAAGTTTCTTTCCAAACAATAGCTCAAAAGGAGTTTTACCGTGTAATAACTTTGAAGGTGTGCGATTGATTAGATATCCTGCTGTTAGAACACATTCTCCCCAAAACTTGATTGGCAGAGTAGCTTGAAAATGCAAGGCGCGGACGACATTTAGAATATGACGATGTTTACGTTCAACTTGTCCGTTTTGTTGTGGAGTACCAGGAATGGTTGTTTGGTGTATTGTGCCTTGAGCAGAAAAATATGATTTGAGACATATGAACTCCGTGCCATTGTCACTCCGAATTATTTTTATGATTTTGTGAAATTGGGTTTTGACCATTGCAAAGAAATCCTTTAAGGTAGACGCGACTTCGCTTTTCTCAAATAGTAAATATATCCAGACAGCTCTAGAAAAATCGTCCAAAATAGTTAGAAAATAAGAAGCTCCTATGGTAGATGCAGTTTTGTATGGGTCCTATAAGTCACAATGGACTAAATCAAAGATTTCAGATGTTTTATTTATGCTCAAGGAAAAATGATCACGGGCCTGTTTGGCACGTAAGCACACATTACAAGGGCTAGTCTTGGTTGTAGAAGAGTTGAACAATTTACTTACTACAAAATCCGAAGGATTACCCAATCGAATATGCCACAATGTGCTGGAATCAAGAACTTCACTAGAAAAAGCAAATAGATCTGGTAACTGCAGATGTTTGTAGAAAAAGATCCCATTCCTTTGCTCACCCACTCTAATCGGCCTCATCGAGATACAGTCCTATATAACACAATAATCATTAGAAAGAGTGATAAAACATCGGGAGTCACGAGTCAATTGGGACAAGGAAATTAAGTTGCACGTAAGCTCAGGAATATAGAAGACATTATGAAGTTTGAGTCTCGTATTTAAAGAGATTGTTCCTTCTTGCAGAGCAATTGTTTTAGCACCATTGGGTAAACCAATAGTATACGGGTAGATATTATTTAAATTTGTTAAGAGATCTTTTCTACCAGTCATGTGATGAGAGCACTCTGAATCCAAAATCCATAAATTTTTCATACCAAATAATTTTTCGGATTGAGTGTTACTTGAATTTTTTAATGCGTTCAGTAGAGTTGACCACTGGTCAACTGTCAAGTTTGGAAAAGGGCCCGGCCAACTGCTGCTGGTGCTCGGCCCGTTGCTGCTGGTGCTCGAGCCAATCGGCCCGCTCCAGTCTTCTTCTCCAACAAAGCTGTTGCCGCCGCTAGGGTTTTCTGCCGCCATTCGTCCATGCCGAGCAGAGGTGGAGTTGGCCCAAGCTTCCAGCGGGCGTACTCCGTCGATGGCATGGCTTCTTGCTGTCAGCCGCTGCCATCCATCGCGTCTAGATCTGCCGCCACGCCCCCGCGCCATCGACTATAATTTCTGTGTGGAGTTCCGCGACCGGCGGCTGTGGTTTGAGGATTGTTCTTCGGCCACCATTCTGGGTAGCCCACCAGTTGGAAGCAGCTAGTAACTTCATGACCGGCTCTCTTGCAATATGTGCAATAAAATTTTGATGGAGGTCCTCGGCGTTCTGCTCCGGTGCCGGCGAAGGCGGCGCCGTCGCTGGTATGGTCCGCGGCTCATGTCAGATTTTTGTGCTGTTCTTCTTTACAAATTTGAGCAAGAATTGTTCGTAATTTGGGCATGGGTTCTTGTTGGATCATATGGGAATGGACAGTGCCATAAATTGCACTATTTAATCCCATTAAAATTTGAAAAATCTTTTCGTTTTCTCTTTCTTTTATGATAAAAGACAAGAGTTCTGTATCTGTGCTAGACGGAAGTTGAGTGTAATTTTCCAATTCATCCCATAATTTTTTCAATCGTGAAAAATATACTTGTATCGAATCTCCGCCTTGTTTACAATTTGCCAAGGCAGCTTTTACTTCATATATTCTTGGCCCAGTGCCTACTAAGAATCTTTCCCTCAAATCTGTCCATAATTCATCGGCTCTCTCAGAGTGATATATAGTAGATCGAAGAGAGGGCTCGATAGTGTTGAGAATCCAAGAATTTACTAGATTATTGATTTCCCACCATTCTTCTTCTTTGTCTGGATCATTATCTGGAATGGGAATTATTCCATCAATAAATCCCAACTTCTTCTTTGATCTCAAAGTTATTATCTTTTTCTGTTTCTTTTAACTGGACCGTAGTTAGAATCAATCCAGGTCCATCGGTGGATGCTACATAATAAGCATCTTTCTTTATTCTGTGAGTATGGCTTTCTTCCACCATGTCGTTATCAACATTGCCAATATTGTCGTTACTCATTATGAGAGAATTTTAGACAATTGGCTCTAATACCATGTTAGAACTTTTTTAGCTTGTGCCTAACTCATCCCAAAAGGTACCTCAAGAGGGGAGGATTGACCAAGTGTTTATAAGGAGTAATTATTTTTTTTAATTAGCCGATGTGGGACTTTTAACACACCCCCTCATGCCCAGGAATGGACATCTGGTGCGTGGAATGTTGCAGGATTGGACATCTGCGCAGGTGGCCCAACTCGGACAACCCAACAGCTGGCTCTAATACCATGAAAGTTTCCAGTGGGGAAAACAATCTTGTGTTTTCTGTCTCATTAATATAAAATTGTGTACATTATATAGATTTGTCAAGGTGACAAATCCTAAACCTATTTGGTCTAGAAAACCTATACTAATTATAACTCATAGATATACATAACTTAGGATTAGCAATCCTTTTTACATAAGAATCCTTAACTGAGGTGAACTTATTTGCTTTAAAGCTTCTTTCCAGTTTACAGTCATTAAAAAAAATAAGGAATACCCTTCTTGATCAGATAACATATATGCATGGGTAAGAAAGGAACAGAGTCATGCTGACTTTATTGAGTTCATGCATGCTTCTACTCATATCCGTTCCCAAACACTTAATTGCATCTTTTAGTTATTAAAATATCCTTAGTGTTCCGAAATTTCAGGCATTTGCGTAACTATAGTTGGATCTTGAGCTCTTTTCTTTCATGAGTTTATTAGCTATTGACAAATGTCAGTTGCGATAGCAGTATTGGTAATTTGAACACTATATCTATATTCAGTTCGAATTCAAATGTAAAATGGCTAATCCTAGGACCAATGGTTTGCATGATGAGACTGTAAATTCAAATATAACCCAATTTATAATTCTCATGTTTCGGCTGCTTAAAGGTCGCTGTGTATTTTTGTCACTGATCTTGAGAAAAATTTTGTGCCATCTTAATTCAGGAGACTATTATGTCCATTCCTAAAGTTAAATTCTCCTTACTTTTTAGAACTGGAAGACATTGGTGGCAGTTCTACTTGATATATATATATATATATATAGTACACTAAACATTGGTTAGTAACATTTACCCACGGAAAACATCCTAGTATGTTTGCCATTGTTTTTTTATTCCAACAAATGCTAAGTTAAGCCATCATGAACATCTAAGTAATTCGACTTTTAGGTGGTAACACCATAATGAGAAGCCTCAGTGTTTGGTTCTCCTTAGCCATCTTTAATGCTGTAACTATTGTTTTTGCTGCAGTCTCTTTGGTTTAGCTTAGATCTAGAAAACATCCTGATATGAGCAGGCTACATATGTCGAACTTCTTAAACATTACCGTTGATTTGTGAAATTTTCTTTGCATTTTTTATAATTGGCTTTTGTAGCATGCAGGTTAGATCAGCAAGCATATTGAAGGTGTGAATGAGAATGCAGTAAGACCAAATGGATTGCCAAAGTCATTAATCTCTTATAATGGTTAGTGAAGTGATGTTGCAATTTTTCTTTCTTAAGTCATTAGTCCGTTATGATGGTTAGTGAAGTGATGTTGTAATTTTTCTCGATAAAACTTGCTTTCTTATCAAATTCTTTTTCTATATTCATGTCAGCTCATCAAAAGGAAAAGGCTGTGTTTTGTCACTGAGGTTGTACAAACGGTAAAGAATCCGCACTCACACGCCCAGTCTATCAGTCATGATACAGTACTCCCATCATGATGAAAATGAGAATTTTAATCTGGAACATATGCTTCCTGGATTTGCTGAAACTGAGTGTCGGTACACCTCGTAAACAAACTCCTACATGGAACTCCAAAAGTTCAAGAAAATCTTGGCGCATTTAGTTCTCTCTTTATTCTATAGTCACTCTTGAAAACGGAAGGTTGAAGCGATTTGTGTATGCAAAGTACATGCTATTTCAGGCATTAGAAGCATAATAGAACTAATTTTCTGCATGCTCTTATGTCTCAGAGAATATGATTACAAGCAATTTCGTAATAATTTTATAAAAATATCATCTATGGTTAATAACATTTTTCTACCTATAAAAGAGAATCAAATATTTGTATTTGATTCTAAACTTTCAGTTCATAGGGCAAATATTCAAATCGTTCATTACATCAGGAGTCCAGCAACCAATTAATAGAAAATACCTTTGCAGGTCCAGATGGAAAATATAAGTAAATGAATTGAACTTTTCAAAGGTGATATATTTCTGGGACACTGCCAATTTGAACTTGAGATTTTGATGACAATATATGGACAGTTGGGAACATGGTGAAAGGGAGAGGGATATACATCAAGGAAGTGATCAAGTAACCACATTGGAAAGAATTGAGAAGAAGTTTGTTATTACAGATCCCAGACTACTTGATAATCCGATTGTAAGATTAACCTTTTTCCTTCTCTCATGCAACATAATATTCTCTTGTGAAAAAACTAATGAACCCTTTTGGTGAAGCATGCCAATTTGTTTCACGGCTTGATTATTATGTATCCAATTACCAATTTTTTTTTTTTTTTTTTTGGGAGCAAATCACTATCTTCCCTTTATCATGTTTGACATCATCACAGGATCTATAAAAAGACTTTTCCATTAGAACTTTGTGTTTCTTGTGCAAATTTTTGCTTCTGACAGCTTTCTTGAACTGACGTAGTTCACTCGTGAAGAAATTTATGGAAGAAATTGCAGGTAGGAATGCATTGCATACTCTTTTCTAGTTTTGTTGCACTTTTTTAGTTTAAAGAAATAATGTACATAGCAGAAAGTGTGGATGTATGTTGTTGGTGGTCTTCTTTGATTCTGCTTATGTTTTCTATCCATGCCTTGACAAATACAAGCCTTCATGTTCTCCTAATTATCTCCTAGCATGAATAACACTGTCTAAAGGCATAGCTATTGACTTGCGATATCTTAAATCAACAGCTTTGGAAGGAAATTTATGGATTTTGTTATGGCTGTGATCATTTTATGTCTCATTGCTGCTTCAGTTTGTTTTCCAATGAGTGTTGATCATTCTGATACTTCTGCCTATATTTCATATTTTGTAACTTTATCTCAACTCAAATACTTCAACTCAAATATTAATCTAAGCTGTCATGTAAACCTTGATCAGTTATTAAAATTTCCTATGCCTTATAAGGTGTTTGAAACTCCGCATATTCCTCTAGGGACCAGAAACAGATCGAGCAACTGTTTCGAAGATAAGAGACACCATCAGAGAACAAAGGGAAATTACTATGAAATTGATTAACTACACTAAGGGTCCATTTGGATTAGGTTTCAAATATAAAACCATTTACATTTTTACAATTTTTTACTTTGAATTCCATTTTTTCTTTCACAAATAATTTACCTTTTATACATCCTTAGTAAAAAAATTTAACTTTTTCCATTCTCATTTCTACTCCAAATGGACCCTAAGAGCGGCGGTAGCTAAAGTTTTCATTGTTGAAGTGAACATATACTCCTAAAGTTGGAGGTATTTTTCTAGTTTGTTATGATTTGAGAAAATTATTCACTTAGGTGAACAAAAATAAATTGCAAGAAAAAAATGTTCTGGAATTTGTTTCATTTGCAACCAATGCGTGATCGAAAGGTGAGTTGAACAACTTTTTTGAAGTGTCTTGTTTTACACAAGTCTTCATTTGTGTTTCTGGCTCCTAATTTATTGACTTAATAATTGCAGGGAGAACCCTTAAGAAATCGACTCTCAGAGAACACTGAATTGCTAAGTTTGTACATTTTCTAATATCATCATAATCAAGTCCTTCCATGTCTGTATTCTAGATTGCCAACACCTAGCTCTAATGAAGTAATAGCTAAGTTTTAAAATCTCTCTGGAGAGTAAGGTCAAGTCTTGGCCCATAGGAAAAAGAAAAGTAAGCCAAAGTAGATCAGCAAGGTGCTACCAAGACATGTTACCTTTTTACACGGTTCTTCTGCCTAGTTACCTGATTCTATAGTTTCTACAGATCTAGGTAATTAGCCAATAGTAGAACCTATAAAATGAACAAGAAGAATAAAATTGCTTAAAAGATAAGGCAGAAACAACAGAAAATATATTTATTTTAGTTATCTGGTATTTTAGACCTATTTGAAACATTCTGGTATAATCTCCATCACAGGTTATTGGTATCATCAAAGCTAGAATAGTTTTTTTTTTTACTTTCTTTTCCCACTTCTTAAGATTCTTGGACACGTTCAACAAACCAAATAAAATGTCACAATCATAAGTTATTGATATGCACATCACATTTCTAAGCTTGACATTTTTTGAAAGTTTTCCAACAAGGAAAAACTAACTATTTTTTTCTGGTTGTCATTGAGTTAATTACAAGAATATATACAAGGTACAATCCTAACTATCCTAGGAAACTAAAACATATAAAGTAATTTCCTAATAACATACAACAATTCTTGGCATAAAATTAGCTAAGTTAACAATCCTAATGACAACAATATATTTTGGAGATATTAGAGATCTCCCGAATCAATTTCAATACTCCCTTACAACTGAGAGCATGAAGGTATGAAAATCAAATAACGATCTTCCATTTTAAATAGCTATGTAAACCTCTGCCTCCTCCTTAATTTTGTTCAATTTCTCTTGAATTGCTGGCAAATGTTTCCTGAATATTTAAGCATTGTAGTTATCTGTTTCTGGATTCTCTTCATTAGATAACACCTATCTTTTCAAGCATATGAAGAATGGGCTGACTTCTTGCCTCTATTATCTGTTCAACCCCATTGAAATACTCATTTAAATTGTTTAGCAAGTGATCAAACTTACAGTAACTCTTGAAATAAGCCTTTGACCAGTGTTCTGGATTCCTTTGCACCACAAATAAGCTTCGTCATCAACATTCTTCATCCTTTACATTGCCTTAAGAAAATTAGGCTCTCTTGTAGCTTTAGCAACTTCAAACAACAACCTTTTCAGTGCCAGTCTCTTTTGTTTCAGCCTGAAATTATTGTACATATGCCTCAATTGCATTAGGCAACAATTCTTCAATTGCATTGATTAACCCTTTCTGTTTATCACTCATGAAAGTGTAGCAAAAGTCATTTTCAATCCCCAAATCATTAACTAAATTCTCAATAAACAATTTCCAACTCTTGTACATTTCTCTCTTAACAACAGCATATGTAAAAGGGTATATTTGACCATTTGCATCACACCTAATAGCTATGAGCAGTACACCTGTTGGTTCTTTTAGAAAACATCCATGTAAGCCTATAAAAGGCCTACATCCCTCAAGAAAGCCCTTTTTCAAAGGTCCTAGACATATGTAAACCCTCTTAAACACAACTGAGTTAGGATCTAATAGAGTAGTCTTAATAACATATGTTGTTCCAAGATTGGACCTCATAAGTTCTGTTCTATAACTCCATAGTAGTTTATACTGCTCTTTTTCACATCCTAAAAACTTAGCATTTGAATCCTTCCTAACCCTATACAACGTAGACTTGGATACCTCTACCACATGCTCCCTTCTGATGTCTTGTTTGAGAGATCTCACTGGCATATTTGGATTAGATCTGATTCTGTATGCATATTCTCCACAAGCCACTTCCTACTACTAAAGGACATTACAAGTCTTGTTATAATATAATTAAAAAGAAAATAAAATAATGCAAAATAAAGCAAAAAATACGTAAATAAAATAATATAAATAATTATAATACAAAAATTTTGAAATAGTGATGCGTTGATAAATTAAAAAAATTATGATTAAAACTAAAATTAACTACGTATATTAAAAATAAAATTAACTACGTATAAAAATAAATTAAAATTAAAGAAATGATAAATAAAAGTATATTAAATCATGTAAAATAAAATTCAAAATATGCAAATAAGATAATAAAAATAATAATATTATTAAATAAAAATATATAAAGAAAATAAAGAAACGATAAATAAATAAAAAATCAGTTTAAAGAAAACTAAAAATATGAAATTAAAATAATAAGAATATTAAATAAAAAAGAAATTGTAAATAAAAAATAAAATAAAGTAAAACGATATTAAAAATTCGCAAATAATCTAAATTAAATGATAAAGAATATAAAAATTAAATAAAATAATGTTAAATAAATGTTTTAGTTGTTTAATTCTTGTATGGTTGTTATTCAATTATCGTGTTTGTTTATTGGTTTATGTGTGATTAGTAATTTCGCAAGATTAATTTGAATTGACGAAGGGCGGTTAATCTAGGGAATTAATTGAATAATAAGAATTAGTAATTGAGTAGACATACTAATTACGGTTCTTAGATCATTAATTAATCACTGTAATCTATAATTCATTCATAATCGAGTTAAGGTTAGAAGACATTCTGCTCTACAAGGTTAGATTGAATAGGAGAGTATTCGCCTAGACATAGGGTTTATCCGATTTTTTAGTGAGATCCAACCAACGAATTTTATTAATAAAATTAATAAAATTAACTTAAGGTTCTAGGGGGATTCTACCATTTAAATACTCTTTCCAAACATGCTTTAAAAATTTTTAACTGTTTTCTTAGTTATTAGTTGTCTTTTTAATTATTTTTACTTTTAAAAATCTTTTCAAAACTTTTTATTTAGTTAAACAGTAGAGACGTAGATAGTACTAGTCCTAGACCATCCCGAGAGTTCGACCGTCCCGAGAGTTCGACAATCCAGGGACTTTCCTCACCTTAGTACACGAATAGGTACGGTTGCCTAAAAGTAGAATTTTATTAGGATTAAAAACCACACAACAATATTGAAGACCCCATTCGAAGGTAATTTCGGGATTTCTTCATCCGACTCAAGAGACGAGCTTGGACATTCACCAGAACTGTGGAGTCTTCGATTCTTCTCCTAAGTCCCCTAATTCTTTCTATTTCATTAATTTGTTGGTCAATTTTTGTTTTAGGAATATGCTTAGCAGCTAAATTCTCTTTGTGTTTGAATGGGGATGAACCCTAGAATACATGGTTAATTTTTTATATGAATTTCATGTTTTGATTTTTTGTTCTTATTTGGTTGTTATTCAATTATTGTGATTGTTACGATTTTCTAGAGGTTGGTAAGTTTTGAAAGTTATTTGGAATTGAAAAGGAAGGATAACCAAGGGCTTTAATTGAATAATAGGAATTGGTAATTAAGTAATACTAGTTCGATCTTTAGGTGATTAATTATTCACTCTTATCTATAATTTGTTCATAATCGGGTTAGGGAACGAAGAGATTCTTCTTTAAATGATTAATTGAATAGGAGGATATTCGTCTAAAGATAAGGATTTTTCAATATTTAAATGAGATCCAACCAAAGAGTTTTAATAATTAATTACAACGATTTCTTAATAAAACTAGCTAAAGGTTCTAGGGGAATTCCTCCATTTAAACACTCTTTTTAATTGCTTTCTTAGTTCTTAATTGTTAATAGTTGTTTTCTTTATTCTCAAAAAGCCCTTTCAAAAATGTTTTATTCGATTAAACAGTAGAGACATAGTTAGCCCTAGTGCTTGGCCGTCCTGAGAGTTTGACAATCCGTGGACTTTCCTTGTCGTATTACACTGATAGGTACGCTTGCCTAACAGTCTAAAAGGATAGAAACCATATGTCAAGTCCTTGGTGCTGTTGCTGTGGAAGACAACATTAGGAGAGCTAGGAATTTACTTCTTTAATTATTTTTCTTTACTTTGTTTTGTTTAATTTTTTTGGGCTTCTTTCTCGTTTTTTTTATGTTTATTGATAGGTGTTATTTTGGCTATTATTTGGTATGTTCATTTCATCATTTTTCTGTGATTTTAAAACATAAAGTATATATTTGAGCCTAATATCTCCCATTTGTATTGTAGGTGCGTGCCAAATGAATTGCAACGAAGAACGAATGAAAATGGCTTGAAACCGAGCAAAAACGATAGAAAACAATGCAAAATCGATGCAGGCGACAGCCTACCGTGCACAGTCGGCCATCCTACCAGCCGCGGTAGGCATCTTGGCAAAGAACAAATAGGAGACAGAAGCCTACCGCACATAGTAGGCTCCCACTACCGCTGCCGGTAGGTTCCGGATATCACAGTGCAAATTGGGGACAGAGACCTACCGGCTTCGGTAGGTCCCGGGAATGGCTATACTTAGTTATTTTTTTGAGAGTTTTTTCAAAAGAATTCATACATTAGTTTTAGTAGAGTAGCGTAGATAGATTTTTAGGAGGTAAATTGGGGCGATTTTCTGTGACAAATATCCCCCAATTCTCACCTCAGTAAGTTAGATATTAGATTAGAGAACAAGGACTGAGTGATTACAAGTGGAATTGAAGATTAAAACAATCGATTCGAGCTTCGCAGGAGTAACTCGAGAGACGAGCTCGTGCATAGTTCAAGAATGCAATTCGACTTCAATTTCTACGCCTAAGCGTTTCTTTTCTTTCTCTATTAGATTAATTTATGTTTAATTTCAATTTCATACAATGAATTATGAGTAATTAGCTTGTTTGAATTCAAGGGTTGAACCTTAGCTATGAATTGAATGTTTCTTTTTATTGAATTGTTCTCCAATTGATTATTTATGTGCAATTTGAGTGTCGTGAACTTGAATTATCGCACATGTATTTTGAATTGAGAAAGGAAGAACACCCGAGGGCTTTCAATTTGGGAATTAATTGGGGTATTGAGTTAGAGATAGTTAATACACTCTTAGGTCAATAATCACTTGGGTTTAGTGCATTCCTAACTTGTTAGGAAAGAAGAGATTCTCGTTGAAAAGTAATAGAGAATAGAGAGCTTTTGCCTAGAGATAGGGATTGCCCGATAATGAGTGTGATGACCCAATTTACTAAGGTAACTACAATTTTCATTAATTCTTGTTAATTGATATAGTAACAAGGTTGGGGGGATCCCGAGATCCAAACTCCCATTTTATATTTGTTTTCCTTTTGCTAGTTGATGCTTGTGTTTATTGTTCTAGTAGCTCACGATCATTTCCACCACACTATTAAAGCTAGACAATGAGTGAACAATTAAGTAGTTGAGTCTTGCCATCCTCAAGAAGATACCGACTATCTTCACAAATGATAGCTCTCTTATGCTTTTGTAAAGTCCTCATAAAAGTTTCCATTTTTATGAGTATATAGTAATTTAAATCCGTAGGGCGAGGGATTCGCCTTTTGGTACTAAGTAAGGCTTGAAATGCATTGCCCCTTATTTACTAAAATAAATTAGATAGATTGTGATACTTTATATAAATTGTTTTAAATAATATGAGTATTTTTATACACTTGTTTTCCTTTCTTGGCTTGCCTTCCTCGACAATATAGGCAAATAATTAAATAAAATCATGTTCTGCCCTTTTTTCCCCTATGATGATCCAAAAAGACTTATATTTTTAATCGAATGAAAACTAGACAACAGAATATCCAGAACCTTTAAGTGAGAAATATATTAAAAATAGCGGGGTGAACCCATTTCTGTAAGTGTGAGGTCCACTTGCCTTGCACTGTAGCTGTAGGATTCCATTCTCGCTTCATTTAAAACGAGCACACTAAGTTTTATGCTACATCAAGTTTTTGACACCGTTGCCGGGGAGAACGGCAAGTTTAATGAAATATTGTTCTTTGGTGCTTTAGTCATTTGTATAGTTCTTCTTTTCTTTCGTTTGTATAGTTTTTCTTTCCTTTTCATTTTGTCTTTACTGCTTAGTTCATTTCTCCTTGTTCATTATTCTTGTTGATCAGGTGTCTATGATATGGTCTTTGGAATTCCGGGTTATAATATTTAGACCATCTATTGATTATGTATTTCATTGATTTTAGGTTCCAGAGAAAAGAGCATGGGTACCAATGAGGCCATAGAAGCTTGGTTGGTGGCAGTTTTAGAACAAGGGTGAGAACATTGCAGGAGCACTTCAAATCCATATTACCAGCCGACTATGTTCCAAGAAATTGGCAGGAATACGAAATGTATTCTAACCAGTACAGTTCGGATTGGGGGACCCAATCGAACGCTCCTTTGGGATGTTCTGATCAATATTCAACATTCAACCATACCCTATCGGTACCTCCATCATCCCACTGCCCAATTTAGAAGATTTTGGTTGCGAGATATATCAAATCGGCAGATGCTGGGATGAAGAGTATGGAAGAAGTTCAAAAAAGTCAAACAACTTCCATTCACAACATGG
The DNA here is from genome assembly GCA_028651295.1 of Catharanthus roseus. Classification (NCBI taxonomy): domain Eukaryota; kingdom Viridiplantae; phylum Streptophyta; class Magnoliopsida; order Gentianales; family Apocynaceae; genus Catharanthus; species Catharanthus roseus. The sequence goes on along the minus strand of JAPQWS010000165.1, from coordinate 4,614,836 downwards.
AAAGTTAGATCAACCTTTTGGCAAAGATGATCGCTGAAGGATCACTTTGTAGTTTGTCGAGGAACGGGGCGGATTCCAAGGGAGTATTCAGAACCGGTCACCTCGTAGAGTGTAGAAGAACAAGTGAATAAATTTTTCATAATTGTGGATGAAGAGGAGGAAGTTGATCCAGTACTAGAGGAGTCCAGTTTCTCTGAGGAAGATGAGGCTCAACAAGAAGTAATGGAAAGGAGGCATGACGGTCTCCCAATAATTGAAGAACCTCCTCAGGTTACAAGTGAATGGAAAAAAGTCAGAGAGTTGAGTGCTTGCCAGAGATTGAGAGTGAAGTTGAGGAAAGGCAAGCCAGAAAAAGAATGCAAGTATCTTGTGGAAAGTCATGAGGGTCATAAAGAAAGGTGATAAGAAACAGAGAATGACGTCATAGGAAAGAGTGAGGGATTGAATTTCCTTACTCAGGAAACTAACTCGTTTCTAGTTTGTGATTCTTTTTATACACAGGTGATATGAACCGGTTAAACATGCAAGAACATCAAAGAGTTGGGACAAGAGCCAAGGCAAAACAACTAAGGAGTCACAAGGACTAAGTTAAGCAAGAGAAGTTTCAAGGGCTAAATTTTGATGTCCAAGACTTTATGGGGCAATATGCTAAAGTTTTAAATAAGTTAGAAATTGGAAATTTACCTTGATAGATGGTTGGAATATGCCCTAAATTTGGGGCTTCAATTTGGAGCTTAAATTTGGGGCTTCATTTTGAAGTTTAAATTTATGGGCTGAAAATATGAGAGGGAAACACTCCTAATCCTTTTTCCCTCGAGTCTCTATAAATATGTAGTCTTCCATTTTGTAAAGGCTAATCAAGAAATATTTCAAGACAAAGGTGTTAGTATATGCCCTAAGACCAATTGACTCACATTTATGATTTATGAAGCATATATTTTTGAATTGTATTTTGTGTTCTTCGTCATCAAGTATGTGACTTGATAGTAAAACCCTTATAGCTAATAAAATACTATTCTTATTTGTTCCTAGTTTATTACATCTTGTAAACTAGTGTGAAGTTGATTGATGGTCAAGTTTTACTGATCATGAATATGAGATATAAAATCAATTCATAAATACATATTGAGAATATTGTATTAGACATGACCCAAAGTGAAGAAGAAATATTGCATAGGTTTAAGTTATAAGTATTTCTTCTCAGTTTTATATTTGGTGTCCTTTGACCTAATGTTTCTAACGTTTCTTGCATGGGAAGAAAATATGTTTTGACATAGTTAAACATCACTTTTAATTAGGTGATCATTATGACTATTGGTTGACTTATTTTCTTGTCATGGCTTTAATATTGGAGATAGTGAAAGGGATTTGTCCCTCTCTTTTTAGAGAGAGATATCCATGGGCCCCTAGATAAGGAAGATTGGAAAATATGCATGGCCATGCTCAAATAAGTATTAATAAGGAGTTATTAATATTATTTGTTGGAACAGTCTTCCTGGTGATCAAGTAAATGGTTAGTTAAGGTTTATAAGGATGACTTGGTCCATGCCTTATACTTAATTAGGATATCGTGTGACAAAAGGACTAAATATTAAATCTGATGCTAGGTTATTATTGCATTTACTTAACTTGGGTAAGCATAAGGTCTTGCTAGAAGCCGCTTATGTTTTGTGAATAAATGTGTAGGACATTTTTCATTCACTGCCAACGTTAAGTGAACCTACAGGGTCACACGCATAGACGATCTTGTGAGCATAATGTCTACGTTCAATGAATCTAGATTGTGTCCAAATTCGTTGAACGTATACAAAAGGGGAATTAGATTCCATATTGTATTTTATGGTAAGTTAATAAGTAATTAATTTTATTTAATCGAATAAATGAAATTAATTATTTAATATTACTCATCCAACCGTTGGATGATTATAGGAATAGACGGACCAGATTAAACTATCATTAGATAACAGTTAGGGTTTTGATATTGATAGCTATAAAAGGTTATGTTAACCTTTTCTTGGCAGCCGTCCTTTATCTGATTAAAGAAAAACAAAACCCTAAACCCTAGAATGGCGATATAGTATCTAGCCTCCTCTCTCCGAAATACGACCTATTACCAGATAGTCAGGATCTGTTCTGAACTGTTTTCAAAACACAGAAGGGGATAGCATCCCGATCGCTTGCAGAGGAGTTCGTCGCGTGGATACCAGTAGAGGGCGAAGCGTAAACTGCAGCGCCTCCACATTGAACAATCAAAACATTGAGGTAATTTCTATCCAATCAGTTTTTCTAGTATGTGCAGATCCTGTTGGTGGATTTTCATAATTTTATTTTATTTTGTTTTTTTTTTTTTTTGCCTACGGTTTCCAACAAAAGGTTCTTCTCTTAGTATTCTTAGTTTTTAGCTTAGTGTTTTTTCTATCTTCTCAAGCGTGAACTTCCTTGAAAGAAAAATCACTTTGAAGACTTGTTGAAAGTTCCAAGAGCTTCAAGGTTGATCATTAAAATTCCTCCATACTAGTTACTACACTATTGTAGAAAACTAGTCTAGAGGTCTTTTTTGTTTCGTTGAGGTCTAAGATTCAAAATACCTGAGGTTGCTTGAACTTTAAAGAAAATATTTTGTTTAAAACCTTCTTGAGGTCTTGGATTTAATATACCTAAGGTTGCTAGAAGTTTAATATTTTCAAGTCCTATCAAAGGCACTCTCACTTTTCTACTTATTACAGTTGTTTTGTTCGTTCTCTCCCTCACTTCTTGGATAAAATTTTATGCTCCTGAAGATCATCCCACATCATTTGGTATCAGAGCCGCCTTCAAGTAAGTATTTTTGAGATATCTTACATACAAAAAAAAAAAAAAAGACAGAAAAAAAAGAAGAGAAAAGAGACAAGATTGCTGGAAAATGGCAACACAAAAATAGAGTGTTTGAATGACCTGGAATATGACTAGAACATTACAATCTTTTCACATGGAGTTATACTAAATTGACCTGGGAAACAAATGAAATAAGTCTCATCTAATTTTCACTTCATTTGTTACCTCAAAATAGTAAAAACATTTGAAGGTGCACCTGGCTTTTCTGCAAACAAAAAGTGCTTAAATGATCTGAGCATATCTTCTAATTTACTAATCCTTTTTCTTTGATTCTTGAGCCTAAACAAAAGAAGTTTTAGTGAGGATTCTTTCTAGATAAACCTCATTCAATTTAGACTTGTGGTTCAATATCAGTTTTCAAAACAAGCCGAGTATGTCATCTATTCTGCTTGCTGGGAACTTTTGTTTTGTATTCTTTTGTGTTCTTGAAGTATCCAAGCTTTGTGTTTGTATTTGTGGTCGAATTTCTTTCCTTTTTTCAGTATTTATTTCTTCATTTGGTCAATCTAACATTATTAACTCAAATGCTCTTGGAAATGTTGTTGAACTTCCTTAAAATGAATGGATGATCCAATATCATTGTCCTTGCTTCTCATATTTCTCAACTAGTTTTTGTTTGTGATATTTTTTTTTAGCTTGGTTGTTTTAAACTTGAGTAAAGGTGTTAAATCTTTTTTAAGTACCATAGAACTCTTTGAGACTTGAACCTTAGAAAAAGGCAAGAGTTGTGAGAGTATCCTCAGAAAAAACCAAAGAGAGTTAAATAAGAGAGTTTTGTGAGATAAACACTATCAAGATGTCAACCCAAGCTCAAGCACCAACTCCTTTTAGAGAAGAGTCTAGCAAATCCCAACATGATGACTCTTTGAGGCTCATAATGCAAGAGTTACAATCCCTAAGAGATGAGATGAGGGATATTAGAAGGGATGTCACTAATCTCTCTAATCAACAAAGAGAGGTTAGTCCTCATGGTAGTCCCAATATTACTACCCCAAGGAACAATGGACTCTTCAATTGCTCCAGGGCAACCGAGTTCCACCAATCTCCACATTTTGATGAAGAACTTCATCCACCTCCTTACGGTGGTAGAAGAGGCAGTTTTGGAGGTAGAGGCATGCCTAGACACTTTGAAGAAGTCCCAAGACCACAAACTAGGCACGGAGAGCCGTTATATGATGATCATGAACATGTTCCATTTGTTGCCAACCGTAGAAGAGACCAAGGTGACCAAACCTTGGACCGAATGAAGTGGAAGCTCCCTAGTTTTAAGGTTGAGAATGACCCTAACATTTTTTTAGATTGGGAGAGGCAAGTAGAAAACATGTTTATGTTGAAAAATTGTAATGAGTTCTTAAAAGCTAGACTTGTAATAGCCGAATTTTCCAGCTATGCTTTACATTGGTGGGAAAGGGTAGTAATGCAAAGAGTTAGAAGTGGTAGACCTCTGGTTGATACTTGGCGAGGGTTAAAAGCTTTGATGAGAGAAAGATTTGTGCCCGAGCACTACTATAGAGAGCTTCATTATAAGCTCATGACTATAAAACAAGGTGCAAAAAGTGTAGAAGAGTATAGAAAAGAGCTTGAGCTCTACATTGAACTTGGAAGAAGACAAAGATGCTTCAATTGCTAGGTTCCTTAGTGGTCTCAATAGGGAGATAGCCAACCAACTTGAGTTGTATCTACATATAACTTATGAAGACATGTGCCACCTTGCCAACAAGATCGAATCCCAAAGGAAAAGAAGTGGGATGATACGAACCTCATTTCCCAACCAAATACAAGTTGCAACAACAAAAGCACCTACTTCCAACTTCAAGCTATGGCAAAAAAAGGAGGAGGCTCCTAGAGGTACTTTCCAACCACCAACCAAAACAAAGATGGAAGAGAGAGGTAAAATCATTTCTAACCCTCCAAAGTGCTTTAAATGTAATAGTGTAGGACACTATGCAAGTAGTTGTCCGACAAGGAGAGCTTTGATCTTTAGGGAGGATTTGAATGGTTGGATTAAGAAGGAGGAGGATGAAAGTGGCGAATGTGTTGAGGGTGAAGAAAATGGTGAGGATGATGAACATGTTGATTGAACCCTTTAGAAAGTAATGACGATGTCTTGAGCTTAGTTACCATAAGAGCACTAAGTGCTCAAGCTTTTGATGATAACATGATTGAACAAAGATGAAACATCTTCCATTCTAAATGTAAAGTTGAGGGAAGGATTGTCAATCTTATCATTGATAGTGGTAGTTGTGTAAATGTGGCTAGTGCTTATCCTATTGAGAAGTTGAAACTACTACTACAAAACATAATAAACCCTACAAACTCCATTGGCTAAATGATAGTGGAGAAATTAAAGTGTTGAGACAAGTTGTGGTACCAACAGAAATAGGAGCTTACAAAGATGTCCAAGACTTTATTGGGCGATATGCTAAAGTTTTAAATAAGTTAGAAATTGGAAATTTACCTTGATAGATGGTTGGAATATGCCTTAAATTTGGGGCTTCATTTTGTGGGTTAAATTTATGGTGCTTGATTTTTGGCCTGAAAATATGAGAGGAAACCATTCCTAATCCTTTTTCCCTCAAGTCTTTATAAATATGTAGTCTTCCATTTTGTAAATGCTAATCAAGAAATATTTCAAGACAAAGGTTCTTCTCTTAGTATTTTTAGTTTTTAGCTTAGTTTTTTTTCTATCTTCTCAAGGGTGAATTTCCTTGAAAGTAAAATTACTTTGAAGACTTGTTGAAAGTTCCAAGAGCTTCAAGGTTGATCATCAAAATTCTCCATACTAGTTACTACACTCTTGTAGAAAACTAGTCTTGAGGTCTTCTTCTTGTTTCATTGAGGTCTAAGATTCAAAATACCTTAGGTTGCTTGAACTTTGAAGAAAAGATTTTGTTTAAAACCTTCTTGAGATCTTGGATTTAATATATCCAAGGTTGCTAGAAGTTTAACATTTTCAAGTCCAATCAAAGGCACTTTCTCTTTTCTACTTGTTACACTTATTTTGTTCGTTCTCTCTCTCAGTTCTTGGATGAAATTTTATGCTCTTGAAGATCATTCCACATCAACGGGCACCATAGACACAATCAAAGGAGAACGATGAGAAGAGGAGAAATCTCATGGTGTTCAAAGAAAAATTTGAAGGCGCTGAGAGGAAACATGCTCTATACTATGGAAAAGCAAAGTGTGTTTTCCCTCAAACTTAGTCCTCATTGACCTTGTGTTTTCCTTTAAATAATCGAAGCTTTTTGAAATTAGCAATGTCTTTCTTAAGCTCGGTTTTAAGTTTCTAATTTCTCTTCTTACTTTGGGTGCGGCATACTATACCACATTCCTTGGGATAATTCTATCACTTTAATTATAAGAAGGTAGTAAACAAGCATTACCTTAAGCCGTACTTTGGAAAGAACGTGGGAAACCTTCTAAAGGAGTCCTTTTCTCTCCAGAAAGGCTAAAAAAAACACCTCCAACATGTTTTAGCATTTAAGATATATTGTTGTATTCTTTTGTGTCACCTTTTGTCTAACTCGTTTCCTGTTATTTTTGTTGTTTCAAAGTACTTTGGAGAGTTATTACTTGTTGGGAACGTTTCTAAGTGGAGTTCGAAAGACCAAGATTGACAGGTGATGAAACGAGGCGCAAACATGCCAAAAAGAAGAAAAACGGCAACTGGGCAGAACCCTACTGCGGACGGTAAGGTTGCCTACTGGCCGCAGTAGGCTGCTGGAATTTCTCGACACCTCTAGGTAAAGACCTACTGCGCATGATAGGTCCAAGGTAAGGCTACGGGTGGGTTATCCAAGGCGAATCAGGTCAGGTCGACCCGTTTTGGCAAAATTTTTCAGACTTCAATTGAAATTTATGCAATTTTCCCTCTTTTCTCCCCTCCAGAATCCCTGAGTTCTTTCTCTTTTCCCTCTTCCAACCTTCCATAGCTTCTTCCTTCCACTCCTTTTCTCAGTTCTCTCTCTCTCTCTCTCTCTCTCTCTCTCTCTCTCTCTCTCTCTCTCTCTCTTAACCACCAACTTTCGGCGAACCCTCTCTAGTCCGACAACTTCCTGCAGCAACCCTCCTCCTCTCTTGGGTTTGTATTCTTTTTCTCTCCAGTTCTTCTTCTCCTTCTTCTTCTTCTTCTTCTTCCTCTTCTTCTTCTTCTTCTTATTCTTCTTCTTCTTCTTCTTCTTCTTCTTCTTCTTCTTCTTCTTCTTCTCTTCTATTTCTAACTCTTGTATTTCTAACTCCTCTATTCTTTCAAATTTTCTCCACCTTCACCTCACCACCACAAAACTCTACACTACCATCTTTTGTTTCTTCCACTTTCACTTTTAATAGTTTAGTTTGTTTTGATTTTTGGTTTAATTTCTAAGTGTTAGTTTTAGGTTTTGTTTTATTTGTTTAATTTGCTTTCTTTTTTTGGGATTTTCTTTTCTTTGTTTCTACTGTTGTTGGTTAGTTGTTCATACTTAGCACCCAGGGGTGACTTACCTCACTAAAGCACACCAGGCTACAATAGCTTTTATCTCTTTGTGTGTTTCTATTGTGTTCTTTATTTCTTCTTGTGTTGGTGCTGTTGTTTCCTCTAGTATGGGAGGACTTTTGTGTTGTTGGGTTTTATTTTCGTTTCCCTTTTTTACCTTCATTTTTCCTTCGTTTTCTTTTGTTTTTCCACTCCCTTGTTTTAAAATGGCCCCTAAAAAAAAGCTTCTACTTCAAAATCAAAATCAAAATCAAAGAGGGCTCGAATAGAGGACCAGTTGCCCAACCCTTCTACTTTTGATATTTTATCTTTTCCAGTACGTCTCACGATGGTGATCATACATGGGTAATGGAAAGGGATTCATTGAAAGTGGTGGTTGAAAAATTGTTTGATGAGGAGGTCATTGAAATTTTAAATTGGAAAATCTTTTTCGGGGCTTGGGTTGGGCTCCTCTGCTCCGTATTTCTGGAGATTATTATCCCGACCTTGTTCGCGAGTTTTAGGTGAATATGTATCATAAAATGAACAAGGATCTCTCCACCATTATTTCTTTTGTGAAAGGGGTTCAGATTGTTCTTAAAAAGGATCGTCTTACATCTATCATTGGGATTCAAGACGCGGGGAACATGGTCACTGTGCACTCTAATGAAAAAACTATAAAGGAGGATCCCTCTTGGAGTTTCGACACCAGTTTGTCACACTTTGACATACGGCCACGGCCTTTTGATCGTCGTCGTATACTCTATGTAGGTGACTTCCGTTCCCTTCTTCCTCATGCACTCATTTAATTTTTCGGGGACATGTTAGCTCCAAAGGGAGCGGACAAAATGAAGTCCTTTTGTAGACATGTACATGTTTCTAAAATTCATAATAAATGCCCCTTTTCTCTTGCTTCCTTAATGATACACCTGATGTGCAACAGAGGTGCAATACGACTAAAAAGCGTGTGTATCGTTACCCTGTGATTCTTTCAAAGGCTTTTGTTGCTTCTGGTGTTAATCCTGCAAGGGAGAGGAAGTTGTCCGTTGGGGCGCTGCAGGTGATCAAATTTACCATATTCAACAGTTGTGGCTACTCTTGGCACGAAAAGAAGAAAGAATGGAACACTCCATCTGAGAAGGATAGGCTGCGAGAGTGCGACTGTGCTGGTTTTCGGTCTATAAAAAAGACCATGCAAACCGGCATAGGAGTGTCCTCTTTGCAGCACAACGAGGATGAGAGGAGTGAGGACGATGATTCCTATGACCCCTTCGGAGTGGATGAGCCCTCCACTGCTTCCATGGTGGCTTTTCAGACTAAGATGCAGAGTGCTTTCGAGCAGCTCCGTGTCACTCAGGAGGTCCATAGGCAACAGTCGGCCAAGATCACGGAGTCCACTCACCGGTATGCGGACGCGTTGCATCATTAGAGGGCCTCCATCGATAGACAGGAGGTGATGCTTGCCCGCATGTGCGGCAAGTTTCTTCCCGATCAGGGTAGCAGTGGTGGCAGCGGCAAAGACCAATATGGAGCTTTTCTATTTTCTCTCTTTTTAATTTTATTTTATTTTCTTTCACTTTTTTCTTTGTTTGTTTATTTTGATGGTCTATTAGTTGTTATTGTAATTTTTCATGCACTTTCATCTATGTTTTCCTTTATTTGTTTGTATGAGAATGGCTTTCCCGTGTGTTTTTCTGCTTTATTATGTGTGGAGCACCTCCCATTCTTTTTTTATTTGTTTTCTATGGTTCTGGCCCCCACATTAAGGACAATGTGGTTTTAAGTGTGCGTGTGGGAGGGGGGGAGGGGGTAATTCTGTCTTTTTATCTTTTTACTATCCTTCTTTGTTTTCCTTTGAAAAATCAAAAAGAATAAAAAATCTGAAAAATTTTTAAAAATTCTCTTAATCCTTTTTATCTTTTATTTGGAAAAAAACCAAAAAGATTTTCTTTATCTTTCTTTTTGCCACTTTGAGTAGAATGGTAGATCACTAGACTTTCGAGGTTTTTCGAAAGGGCATAGTACTTGGGCATTCAGGAAACCTTATTTGCATAATATTCTTCCATTTCGATGGTTTTCTTGCACCCGTGAGTGTTGTTAGTAGTAGAAACCTAGGAATTCTAGGAAGTTAGCTTAATGAGAGTCCTTTGGAATTCGTGCATGCAGTCTTGTGTTTTTTCTGTTCTCTGAAGTGAAAAGTCTTAGTTTTAGTTTAGCCCAGAAATGATGGTCTTAGGCCTTCATTGTAGCATTTGAGCTTTCGATTTTCCTACCCGTGTATGAAATTAACTCCTACCTCCATTATTTGTGCCTTCATGCCAAGGGTTTTACTCCCTTTTGTTCTTCATCTTTTTAAACTCACACAAAATTTAACCTCATTTTGTGAAGCCAATGTTGGAATAACATGCTGGTCATTTTGAGTGAAAATAATAAATGAGTGTGGGGGTGAAAGAAGGAAGAAAAGAAAAAACTGCTGTAAAGAGGGGGTGATTTGGGTATTTCACTTTTTGGTAGAAATTAATGAGAAAAAAACAAGAGAGAAGAGTTGTTTTGTTTTGTTTATAAAAAATTAAAAAAAAAAGAAGAAAGAAAAAAAACAAGGAAAAAAGAAAAGAAAAAAAATGTTACCTTAATTCTTGTGTATATTGTGGTCGTGAAAACATAAACGACACTAGTCTCTCTATCTTGTCAAAGGGCCAAAAATTGCAAATGTGTTGGGTAAAGTGTGCTATAGAAATGATTGTTTATTCAAGGGTGAGTGAGAAGAGCGTATGGCAACTAGAGCTATGGATTTTCAATATTCGAGTGAGATCCAACCAGCGAGTTTTCTCATGTAACTGCTTCTCCCTTGAATACTGCTCCTTTTTGAAAATCTAGGTTCTTGCTCATCGGAGGCATTCTTTTTCTTTTCTTGTTGTTGTAAGAAATTTTTTTCTCAACTGTTGGATTCAAAACTATAGAGATGAAAAGGTTATAAAAAGATATTGCCAACATCTTGCATATAAAGTCGTCCGTCGACAGTGAATCGTCACGCGGGCACAGTTTCCGATGGTTCCTGTTTACTGCCATTGCAATGAATTGGAGACCTTGGACATACCGGCACAAGTGAGAGTATGCTTTGACATATCTTGATTTTTGATACTTTCCAAATATCTTGATATATATTGTCAAAATTCACATATATCTTTATTTTGTTCAAAAAAGAAAAACAAAAAAAATTCGGTCATGGTGGCTTGTTATTTTAAAAAAGCGACTACCCATTACTGCTAAAAGACAAGATGTCTTTTCACAAGTTCATTTTGAAACTTGATACATCCATCCTCCATTCCACCTTCCAAAAGATATCATTGTTTTTAAGCAACCTTACAAGTACATTTCATTTAGTCAAAAAAAATTTTCTTATTTTTTCACCTCGCAACTTGTGTACATACTATCATCATTACTGTCGACATTGAATGGTCTCGTCAATACAACTTTCAATCCATTCATTTACTTCCATGCTATAAATAATAACACATACTTCATATATTTTGCAACATATTAGTATCGCATTAAAAACTCATGAATACATCTAACGTCCTTTATAAAGTATGCTTTGTAGTAAACAAATAATAATATGCTTCATAAAATATATTCTCTAATAAACCCTAAAAGTCCTTCATAATAATAGTCTTCAACTACATACCACATAAAAAGCATATTAGTACATAACTTTGGCAAAACAACTACTGCCAAAACAAAATCAAATACCACCATTTTTAGGGGAAAAACACATGGCAAACATTCGACTTTTGAGATTATCTTGAATATACGTAACGCTGACCACGGTGTTCGAATTCTGTGATAAGATAAGATTTTTATCTTCTTCTAATAAAATTGGATTTCGAGGAAGTTGAAGGTTGACCAGCGTTTGCACTTCTATGAACTTGAAGGTTGATTCATCAATCCCTGAGTCAAATCTTCACCAATAACTCTTCCTTCACCATCACCATTCCTCATTGACATCGATTTCTATCCATTAGAGTTTGAACCATATCCACTTTGCCTAAGCTTCTTCACTTCCTCACCGAACAAATCCTCAAGAATGAAAAATACTTTTCACCAAAAATTAAATATTGGGCTACGAACGTATTGGCCTATCATGAAATTGTTAAAGCCCATACATTGAGTTTTTTTAGCTTATAAAAGGAAAAATAAAGAAAATTGACGTAAACCTTCTTGTAATCTTCCCATTGTTCCTCTCTTGCGGCTATTTTCACTCTGTTTATTTTATGATCCTAATCAAACCAGGGTTGTTTCAACATCTCTCCAAATTGAATGAATCGCATATTCATTTCATCCAATTTCGCAGCTACCATCTCTTTAGAAATATCCAATTGGAATCGACAAGACATTTCCATTAAAACTTTGTATATGAACCGTTTCTCGAAACTATTAGGGAAATACCCAATCCCCGATTAGGTCTTTAATCATCTACAACATCATACATTCAAATTTAGGGGTCCACTCACCATTATTGTTGATCATCAAGCAAGCACTAGAGTTCTCAACCATTTTTTGGTGGTGGAAACAAACAGAATATTTATGCATGTAGTTTCTTGAAACACATAGAATGAAATAAATAGAGGATAAGCTTTTTTCTTTTTTTTTTTGTCGTCACTTTGTGAACAAAAAGATTTACCTCATGTCCTAGGATTTCCTTGATGGGTATATCTTTTTTTTGCCAAATATTTTTGTATGGACGGAATATATTCTAAAAGATGTACTTGGATTTCCCTCATGTGTACTCAATGTCAACAATATTCCCCCTTTATGAAAGTAGAATTGAAACTTCCACCTTTTCCTTTACATTGTTTATTATAATTTATGAGACAAGTTCAACAACCCAACTACTCTACTTTATATAACACACAAAGACAACAATTTTTTCTTGTCATTTGCTTCTTTTTTTCCAATGTGATGTTACCCTTACATCATTTTAATGCAGAATATATTATCATCTGTAGTATTCCTAGCACCGCATCATTCAAACACTGTGTTGTATGAACGTTTTAAAAAAAAAAAACTTAACTATGAATAATAATGTCGATAATGAAACAATTGCTTCAACTTTAAATTTTTAGATTGCATTGATGACATTACTCAATTTGAATAGGATAAAAAAACAGACAATTAACTTTGTTGGACTAGATCATCCAACAAAGTAGCTGATATATTTTCACAAAATTTGGCCCGGGCAGCTAGTTTCTTACAGGATAACCCAAGATGATACTTTTAGGTAGTAGAAAAATTCCATATACTTACAGATTATTGACTGCCTATTCTCATGGTCTTCAAATTTGATGAAGCATTAGTCATTGATAAGTGCATATTTGTCTATATTTTTTGTATGTTGAATTCATCATTTTTGGTGTTTCTAATATGTAAAAATATATATTTTAGCTTAATATATCTTATTCTTGTCTTAGGTACCCTCTAGAAGTGAAAACGATGAAAGGGAGTGAAAACGGGATGAAAACGGAGCCATCACCAAAAATTCCACAACCTACCGCACGAGGTAGGCTGACTTACCGTCACCGATAGCTGCTGAGAAGAAATGGGCATTGGGCAATAGAGACCTACCGCGGATGGTAGGCCTTGCCCTACCGTCACAGTAGGGTATGCTACTCGATTTTTTTTATTTCTTCTCCAATTTCAACTTGGTTTTCTTGTATATTTCACCTCTATATAAGGGGTCTTTTGTAGCTATTGTAGGCATGTGTTAGACATAATTAGATAGGTAGATATACAATTTAGGATTTAGATTAGATTAGTTAGGTTAGATTAGATTAAACACTCTTTAAATTCCAGCTTTTATACTTTCGATTAGTTAGTAAAATTTCAAGATTTCTACAATTTAGTTTCTTGGATTCAAGAATTGAAGACTTTGATTCAAGATTTCAATCTTCAACTTTGCAACTCAAAAGACGAGCTCATACGACGTTCGGGATTCAATTGCAGCTTTGATTTTCAATCCTATGCTTTCTCTTCCTTTTCTTGTTATTGAATTTTATGTTAAAATTATAGTTTTATTATAATAAATAGTGAGTATATTTTACTATTTGGTTTGCAGTTGAACCCTAGTTCTTGATTATGAAGTTCTTGGTTTAATTTCTTTATTTTGATCTTAGTTTTGATTTAAGTTGTCTTCCAATTGCATTTGTTTGTGATTTAACTGTCACGAGATTATATTATTTTCAAGGTTGTTTGGAATTGAAAAAAGGAAGAATGACCTAGGGCAACGAATTGGGGGTTAATTGGGGCAATTTACTAGAGATACGATATTGCACTTTTAGGTCTTTTTAAATCACCTAAGTTTATTGTACTCATGATTTGTTAGGGAGAAAAGAGATTTTCCTCTAAAGGTTAGTGAGTAGGGTGGCTTTTTTCCTAGAGATGGGGATTACCGGATTTGAGTGATAATCCAACTTAATTAATTCAACATCATTTTCATTAAAGTTTTTCCAATGGAATTAGTAACAAGGATTAGGGGGAATTCTACGATTCCAAAACTCTTGTTTTGATTAATCTTTTAAAATTGTTTTTTTGTTGTTTATTTGTTTCTTTAATTATTTCAGTTTTAATTTTTTGCTTTTTCAACGACATCATCATGTTTCTATTAAACTAAATATTAGAAACACGATTAGTATTTGAACCTTCGTCAGTCCCTAAGAGATTCAACACTCGGGTTGAACTCACATATACTTTTTTATGTCCACTTGCTTTGCATTGCAGTGACTAGGAGTCCACCCCATTTTTATTACGTTTTATTTTAAACACATAAGGTTTTGGTACCATTGCCGGGGACGGCAAGTTTAAGGAATATTGTTTATTTTACTGCTATAGTCATAGTTCTTTTCTTGTTCTTACTCCATTTTTGGATCCTTGTTGAGTTTTTCATGTTATGACCTTTGGAAATTTGTCCATTAGCTTTTAAAACTTATGTTAAAAGTTTTGATTAATTATTCATTTAAGTTTATGGATTATAGGACATTGACATTAATGATGCCATAGAAGCCTGACTTGCGGCAATATTAGAACAAGGGATAGAGAACATGGCTGTTAGACCCTAAAACACATATCATCAATAGGCCATGTTCAAGGAAATTGAAAAGGATATAATGCGTATCCTATTCAAAATAATTTGGGTTGGAGAAATCAACTGGGGATTGTTTGGAGTAGCGATAATCAAAGAAGACAACAACCACCCCCCTCCCTCCTGGTTTTCAAAATAGAAGTCTAGATCAAAATCTGCTATCTCCATCATCTAGCTTGGAGGATCTTGTGACAAAATATGTAAATTCAACAAATAATGGGGTAAAAATTATGGAAGAAGTTCAAAGGAGCAAAACCACCTCTCTCCATAACATGGAGAATCAAATTGGGAAATTAACAAGGATGATCATAGAAAGTCCTCCTATTAATAAGTCAAACAAAAATGCTAAGGCAGTCACTTTGAGAAGTGGGAGGGAACTAACACCCACCCAAATTGTAGAAAAGGATATAGGAACGACTCAAGCACAAAGGGAATCCACACCCCTTAAGGAAAAGGAAGGTCAACAAAAAGCAGTAGAAAAGAGAACGTCAACCCACTGGCATATAGACCTCCTATCCCTTTCCCAAGAAGGGTGTTGAATGCAAAATAGATGAACAATGTGGTAAGTTTCTAAAAATATTTAAACAATTACATATTAAATTACCTTTGGTAGATGTTTTACTGCAAATGCCTAAATACGCAAAGTTTCTAAAGGAAGCTGTCTCCGGAAAGAAGAGGTTGGAGGATATCTCTTCGGTAATGATAAATTAGGAGTGTTCGATAATTCTCAATCCTAAACAAAAACTTCCAGAAAAACTAAAGGATCTAAGGAGTTTTACTATTCGTTGCACTTTAGGAGACATTATGTTTCTAAAGCTTTAGCTGATTTAGGTGCTAGCATAAATCTCATGCCTTAAGATTTCTTTAAAAATTTAAGAGTGGGAGAGCCTAAACCTACTAGGATGAGTATTCAACTAGCAGATAAATCTGCTAAGTATCCTAGAGGTATTATAGAAGATGTGTTAGTAAAGGTAGGGGACTTAGTGTTCCTGACGGATTTTGTGATCATGGATATGAGTGAGGACATTGAAGTCCTGCTCATCTTAGGCCGCCCTTTCCTAGCCACTGCTAAGGCTCTCATAGATGTAGGGGAAGGTAAGCTGACCCTTAGATTAGGGGAAGAAAAAGTTGTTTTAAGAATTCCTGATGCTATGCGTCATGTTGATACTTACTTTTTGGTAGATTTTATGGATCCTTGTATTTCTACTCATGTGCATGAATTTTTTAAAGAAAACCCATTATTGATAGCCTTGCAACAAGATTCCCAAACGAAGTGGATTCTGAGGAGGTTCTGGCTCTAACTAACAAATTAGATGAATCAAAGGAGGAAAAGGCCACTACTAAACAAGAAGAATTAAAGGTACTTCCGAAACCCTCTCTTAAAACTTCTTTCGAAGAACCCCCGAGTTAAAACACGAGCCATTACCAGATCACTTGGATTATGCTTTTCTTGTGGAAAATTCAACACTCCCGGTCATCATTTCTTACAAATTGACCCGACCTAAAAAACAAGCTCTATTACGGACTTTGCAAAAACACAAGAAAGCTATCGCTTGGAAAATAGCAGAAATTCAAGGAATTAGTCCGTTCTACTAAACTCATAAGATTATATTAGAAGAGGATTCTAAGCTCGTGATTCAACCTGATGTGAACCAGCTAGACATGCAAGACCATCAAAGGAGTTGTGACAACAGCCAAGGGAAAACAACTAAAGAGTCACAAGGATGAAATTGAGCAAGAGAAGTTTCAAGCTTGAATTTTGATGTCCAAGACCTTATAGGGCTTAAATTTTGATGTCCAAGACTTTATGGAGCTTAAATTTTGATGTCTAAGACTTTATGGGACAATATCCTAATGTTTGGAATAAGTTATAAATTGAAAATTCACCTTGGTAGATGGTTGGAAGCCCTTTTGCCCAGGCTGGAAAATTACCTCCTGTTTTTGGCAATGTGTTGACTAGTGCTCTAGAATAGTCTAAATGGAATTAAGACACCTCTATTATCTTATCAAGTGTATGTATAGGTTATATCTATCCTTTGGGCTGAAAATATGAGAGGAAAAATTCCTATTTTCTCCTCAAGTCTCTATAAATATGCAGTCTACCATTTTGAAGAAGCTAATCAAGAGTTTTTCAAGACAAAGGTTCTTCTCTTAGTACTGTTAGTTCTCAGCTTAGTTTTTCTATCTTCTTCGAGGATGAACTTCCTTGAAAGAAAAGTCACTTTGAAGACTTGTTGAAAGTTCCAAGAGCTTCGATTGATCATCAAAATTCCTTCATACTAGTTACTACACTCTTGTAGAAAACTAGTCTTGAGGTTTTCTTCTTGTTTCATTGAGGTCTAGGGTTCAAACTACCTTACGTTGCTTGAACTTGGAAGAAAATATTTTATTTAAACCTTCTTGAGGTCTTGGATTTAATATATCCAAGGTAGCTAGAAGTTTAACATTTTCAAGTCCTTTCAAAGGCACTTTCTCTCTTCTACTGGTTACACTTGTTTCGTTTGTTCTCTCCCTCACTTCTTGGATGAAATTTTATGCAAATTAAGATCATTCCACATCATTTCATATCAGGGCCACCTTCAAGTAAGTGTTTTTGAGATATCTTACATCCAGAAGACAAGAAAAAGAGAAAAGAGACAAGATTGCTGGAAAATGGCGACACAAATATCGAGTGTTTAAATGACCTGGAATATGACAAGAAATTTACAATAGTTTTACATGGATTTATACTACATTGACTGGGAAACAAATGAAACAAGTCTCATCTAATTTGGACTTCATTTGATATCTCAAAATAGCCAAAACTTGAAGGTGCACCTGGCTTTTCTGCAGACAAAAAGGCTAAAATGATCTGAGCATATCCTCTGTTTTACTAACCCTTTTTCTTTGATTCTTGAGCCTAAAATCAAGAATTTTGAATGAGTATTCGTTCTAGACAAACCTCATTCAATTTATACTTGTGGTTAAAAACCATCATTCAAAACAATCTGAGTATTTCATCTACTCTGCTTGCTGGAAACTTTTGTTTGCATTCTTGAAGTATCCTAGATTTCTGTTTGAATTTGTGGTCGAATTTCTTTCCTTTTTCAGTAATTATTTCTTCATTTGGTCAATCTACCATTATTGACTCAAATTCTCTTGGAAATGTTGTTGAATTCCTTAAAATAATTGGATGACTCAATATCATTTTCCTTGCTTCTCATATTTCTCAACTAGTTTTTGTTTGTGATTTTTTTTTTTATTTTGGTTGTTTTAAACTTGAGTAGAGGTGTTAAATCTTTGGTAAGAACTCATAGAAACATTTGAGACTTGAACCTTAGGAAAAGACAAGAGTTGTGAGAATATCTTCAAAAAAGCCAAAGAGAGTTAGATAAGAGAGTTTTATGAGGTAAAGACTATCAAGATGTCAACCCAAGCTCAAGCACCAACTCTTTTTGCAGAAGAGCCCAGAAACTCCCAACATGATAACCCTTTGAGACTCAAAATCCAAGAGTTACAATCCCTAAGAGATGAGATGAGGGATATTCGAAGGGATGTCACTAATCTCTCTAATCAACAAAGGGAGGTTAGTCCTCATGTTAGTCTCAATGTTACTACCCCAAGGAGCAATGGGCCATTCCATTGCTCTGTGGACCATTCAATTCCTATTTTCTCTCGCAAGTCTCTTATTTGAAGAAGCTAATCAATAAATTTTCAAGACAAAGGTTCTTCTCTTAGTATTCTTAGTTCCTTGCTTAGTTTTCTATCTTCTTCGAGGGTGAACTTCCTTGAAAGAAAAATCACTTTGAAGACTTGTTGAACGTTCCAAGAGCTTCAAGGTTGATCATCAAAATTCCTTCATACTAGTTACTACACTCTTGTAGAAAACTAATCTTGAGGTTTTCTTCTTCTTTCATTGAGGTCTAAAGTTCAAAATACCTTAGGTTGCTTGAACTTGGAAGAAAACATTTTGTTTAAACCTTCTTGAGGTCTTGGATTTAATATATTCAAGGTTGCTAGAATTTTAACATTTTCAAGTCCTTTCAAAGGCACTTCTCTCTTCTACTTGTTACACTTGTTTTGTTTATTCCCTCCCTCACTTTTTGGACGAAATTTTATGCTCTTGAAGATCATTTTGCATCACAACCTCAAAGGTATTTTGTGATTGCTATTTTTGAAAGTTTAGTGGGGATATTATGGAAGTCTTTATGGATACTTTTTCTATATTTGCTAGTTCTTTTAATGCTTGCTTGCCTAATCTAGAAAAAGTTTTAGAAAAATTTGAAGAAACTCACCTTGTTTTAAAATGGAAAAAATGTCATTTATGGTTCAAGAAAGAATAGTCTTAGGACATAAAATTTCTTAAAATGGCATTGAGGTAGATAGAGCTAAAATAAAGACAATTGAAAGGTTGTTTCCGCCTACCTTTGTGAAAGCAATTAGAAGTTTCTTGGGGCATGCGGGGTTTTATAGGAGATTTATAAAGGATTTTTCAAAAATTACAAAACCTCTTACTGCTCTACTTGAGAAAGTTATGCCTTTCAATTTTGATGATAACTCTTTAGCTGCCTTTAATCTGCTTAAAAGGAAAAGCTCACGAACTCACCAATTTTAGTCTCTCCAAATTGGTCTCTTCCTTTGAATTAATGTGTGATGCCAGTGACTATGCTATAGGTGCTATTTTAGATCAAAGAGGGAGTAAGTTTTTCAACCGATACACTATGCAAGCAAAACTTTAACAAATGCCCAAGCAAATTACACAACAACGGATAAGGAGTTGCTTGCAATATTATTCACGTTCCGAAAATTCCGTCCTTATTTAATACTTTCTCACAGTCTATACTAACCACTTTGCTTTGAAGTATCTTCTTTTGAAGAATGATGCAAAACCTAGACTTATTAGATGGGTACTTCTTTTACAGGAATTTGACTTTGAGATTAAAGATAGCAAGGGAGTTGAGAATCTAGCAGCCGATCATCTCTCTAGATTAGAAAATCCTGGCTCAGAACCATTAGATGAGGAGCAAATTGATGACACATCTCCGATGAACAACTCCTTTTCTGTAAAACTATCAATGATAATTAACCTTGGTATGCTGACAGCTAATTATTTAGTTTCAAATGTTATACCTGTAGGTAATACATAGCAAAGGAAGAAGTTCTTCGAAGACTTAAAACACTATTTTTGGGAGGAACCATACATTTTCTGCCAATGTGCCGACCAAATAATCCGATAATGTGTAGCCTATCCTAAACTGGAAGAAATCCTAAATCATTTTCATAAAGGCCTAGCTGGCAGGCACTATCAAGTCAGCGGAACCGCCTAAAAGGTATTTGAATCAGGCTTTTATTGGCCAGCCCTATTCAACTATGCAAAAAGGTATGTAATAGAATGTGACATTTGCCAACGCATATGTAACATCTCAAAACCCAATGCTATGCCTATGAATACTTTCCCAGTATGTGATATGTGTCCTTTCCTTAATTCTTTTTGTAATTAATATATTTTGGCTACTATCGAATATGTGTCTAGGTTGGTTTAGGCTCAAGCCTTATCTACAAACGATGCTAGAGTTGTGGTTAAGTTCTTAAAAAAATTATTTTCTCGTTTTGGTGTCCCTAGAGTCATAATAAGCGATAAGGGTACCTAATTTTGTAACCAATAACTCGAAAAAGTGCTTAAGAGAGTAGGAGTAACTCATAAGCTAGCTACTCCCTATCATCCTCAAACTAGTGGCCAAGTTGAAGTAGTGAATGAGGAGATTAAATGCATCCTAGAAAAGGTCATTGATAGTACTCGAAAGGATTGGAGTATTAAGTTAGATGATGCTCTTTGGGATTATAGAACTGCTTATAAAACACCAATCGAGTCCTTTCTATTTTCTTTAAGGGAAATCGTGTCATTTACCTATCGAAATTGATTATAAAGCTCATTGGCGATTCAACTACTTAACTTTGACTATATTCGTGCAGGTAAACAAAGGCTACTCCAGCTAAATGAGCTTGATGAATAGAGATTACAAGCATACGAGAACTCAAACTTATACAAGGAAAAGACAAAGAGGTGTCACGACAACCATCTAATTGAAAAGAATTTAAAGAAGGAGATGCTACATTACTCTATAACTCCCGTCTTCGCCTTTTCCTTGGGAAGCTCAAATGAAGATGGCCTGGACCATTCACAATAAGCAAAGTTTTTCCCTACAGCACCATATATGAAACACATCCTAACCAAGGGACATTTAAGGTAAATGGCATCGCCTTAAACCATATTTCGATAAGGACGTAGTAACCATCCAAAGAGAATCCCTCGTTCTTCAATACAAATAAGATTGGTCATTTTACCATGTTGTAAATTATGTTTGTACCTTTATTACCCCTATTTTTCATACTTTATTTTGTTTGATTCGTCTTAACCATTTGTTTTTAGTGATGTACTAGTCTTTTAGGAGAGTTGTTGATGTCCTAGGACCACCCCTATGTATCAAAATTGTTCAGATATCGGCTAAAAGCAAGCCGGGAAGCTGAGTCGCACCCAACGAAAGGCATTCCGCAAGTAGGACAGAAGCCTACATTGGGCGGTAGGTCTACCCCTATCGTCGGCGGTAGGGTGATTGATGTTGGTGTCCTTTGGAGGTAGAAGACTACTGCGAATGGTAGGCTCTACCCTACTATTGGCGGTAGGTCCCCAATTGTGAACGGTGCAAATTTCTTCCACAAGAGCCAGAAAGGGTCGTTTGTTCAAACAACCACAAGATAACTTTTTTATACACTCCTTGAACTCCCCATTCCTGTTTTTCTAGTCTTTTTCTTTGTTTATATTTAAGTGGGGATGGCTTCCCGATATGCTTTACCGCTTCATGTCCGTGGGATTGCTTCCAATGTATGTGTTTGTTTTTGTTTTTCTTTTAGTCTAACCTCCACATTGAAGAAGATGTGATTTTAAGTGTGTGTGTGGGGGGGGGAGGGATATTTTTGTTCTTTCAAGTTTTTTGTTTTGTTACTTTCTTTTATTATTTCTCTGTATTAAATTTTTTTTCTATTACTCTTATTCGAAAATTTTAGAAAAATTAGAAAATTTAAAAATCCAAAAAAAAAATTTATTTTCCTTTCTTTTTAATTTCTTATTTAAAAAGTCCAATTTTTTTTTTCATCACTTTTGACAGAGTTTACAACTGAAAAATTCCTTAGGTTTTTTGAAAAAGGCATATTACTCAATTACTTGAAAACCATACCTACTAAAGTTCTTACATGATCAGTGGCTTTTATGCACTTGTGAATGTTTTTTGAGTAACATAAGTTTAGGAATCTTGGGTTATTAGCATTATGATAATAATTTCTTAACTTTGCATGCAATTTCATGATTTTTTTGTCTTTAGAAACAATGAAGTGTAGTCTAGGATGGTCCTGAAGATAATGGTCTTAGGCCGTCTTTGAACCGATTGTGCCTTTCTTATCGTATATCCCTTATGAAATCAATCCCTAGTTCCCTTTTTGTGCCTTCATGTCAAGGGTTATACTCCTTTCTTTTCTTTGTTCTTTTAACCTCACTTTATAAAACCTCAATTTGTGGAGCTAATGGTTGGTATAGACTTTTGGCCGTTTTGAGCGAACCTCAATTTGTGAAGCTAGTATAGACTTTTGGCCTTTTTGAGTGAAAGAAATAAATAAATGTGGGGGTAAAACGGATGAAGAAAGAAAGAAAGAAAAGCCTATTTTATAAAGAGAAAGTGTATTTTCGAGTATTTTCATGTGTTCGTACTTATGGCTTTTGAAAAGAGAGAGAAAGAAAAGTGATATCGATGCTTGAAAAGAAAAAAATAGAAAAAAGAGAAAAAGCCAAAAAAAGGGGTAGAAAATGAAGAAAAAAATGTGCCTTTACTTTTATAGTAAAATCTTGGAGAAATATTTGAGCATCTCTCTCTTATTTTCGGTTATTCTTGAAAAATTCTTGAGAAAGTATGTTGCTAGATAGAGTGTATATCAAAGAAGAATGAAGAAAAATATAAAAAGGTGAGTAAAAAAAGTTAAAACGGCGACTGAAATGTGTTTCTGTTATTTTGTTATCTTTTCCTTTCTGTTGCGTTAGCTCTACCTTGTTTGTTTTTGTCTTCTTTTACCTTTGTTTGTAACCGACTTATGTCCCTAGCCTAACATTACAAGCCAAAAAGTCCCACCTAATTCGAGAACACCCTAAAATAGACTTTAATGTGGTTAAGTGATAGAAAAAGTATGAATTGTGTGCATTGTCTTTGATAATATTTCTTGATGCTAATCAATTAACATTCCTCTTTTTTTTTTCTTTGTGAAAAACAGCATGAGCAAAATCATACACACACCTTTTGATCCATAATGATTTTTAGTAGCTTATGGTGGACTTAGTGATTTTTTTGCTTGTCTATTTTGGATCATCTTTGGAGTTGGACAGTAAAGGGCATTATTGAAGTGGTTTATTTTTTATTTGTTTCTTTTCTTAGTCTTTGTTTTTTATGAGTTTATTTTGATTATTTTGAGTTACTAATGCCTATCATCGTCTTAAGGTTTAAACTGTTTATATCCAGGCTTATGTCGTTTTCGTGTTGAATCTTCCTAACTAAATTTTTTAAAATCCTCTATTATGCCTGTTTAGTTTGTGTTGCTTGGGAGCAAGCAACGGATAAGTTTGGGGGTACTCGATAAGTGCATATTTGTCTATATTTTCTATGTTGAATTCATCTTTTTCGGTGTATTAATATGTAAAAGTATATATTTTAACTTAGTACCTCTTATTCTTGTCTTAGGTTCCCTCCGAAAGTGAAAATAATGAAAGGGAGCAAAAATGGGATGAAAATGGAGCCATCGGCAAAAATTCAGCAACCTATCGCGCGAGGTAGGCTGACTTACCGTCGCCGATAGGTGCCGAGAAGCAATGGGCATTTGGCAACAGAGACCTACTATGGACGGTAGGCCTCGCCCTACCGTCAGTGGTAGGGTATGCTGGCAAGGGACGGTTGAGTCCAAAACAAACTCGGATTTTTTGGTTTCTTCTCCAATTTAAACTTGGTTTTCTTGTATTTTTCACCTCTATATAAGGGGTCTTTTGCAGCTATTGTAGACATGTTTAGACACAATTACATAGGTAGATATACAATTTACGATTTAGATTAGATTAGTTAGGTTAGATTAGACTAAATACTCTTTAAATTCCAGCTTTTATATTTTCAATTAGTTATTAAAATTTCAAGATTTCTGCAATTTAGTCTCTTGGATTCAAGAATTGAAGACTTTGATTCAAGATTTCGATCTTCAATTTGGCAACTCGAAAGATGAGCTTAGATGACATTCGGGATTCAATTGCGACTTCAATTTTCAATCCTAAGCTTTTCTCTTTATTTTCTTGTTATTGAATTTTATGTTAATTCATACTTTTATTGTAATGAATGAGTAGTTTTTATTCTTTGGTTTGGGGTTGAACCCTAGTTCTTGATTATGAAGTTCTTTTTTTGATTTCTTGATTTCGATGTTATTTTTTATTTATCTTCCAATTGTGTTTGTTTGTGATTTAATTGTCGCGAGATTAGAGTATTCACAAGCTTATTTGGAATTCAAAAAAGAAGAATAATCTAGGGAAACCAATTGTGGATTAATTGGGGTAATGGACTAGAGGTACGATATTGCACTTTTTTAGGTCTTTTTAAATCACCTAAGTTTACTGCAGTCATAATTTGTTAGGCAGAAAAGAGATTTTCCTCTAAGGGTTAGCGAGTAGGGTGGCTTTGGTCCTAGAGATAGGGATTGCCCAATTTGAGTGATGACCCAACTTAATTGATTCAACATCGTTTTCATTAAAGTTTTTCCAATTGAATTAGTAACAAGGATTAGGGGATTCCACCATTTCACACTCTTTTTCTTATTAATCCTTTATAATCGTTTTTTTTGTTTATTTGTTTCTTTAATTATTTTAGTTTTAATTTTTTATTTTTCAACGACATCATCTCCCTATTGCACTAAACATTAGAAATACGATTAGCACTTGAACCTTCGTCCGTCTTTGAGAAATTCGACACCCAGGTTGAACTCACCTCTAATTTGTTAGGTCCACTTGCCTTGCATTGCAGTGATTAGGATTCCACCCCGTTACTTTTACATTTTATTTTAAACACATCAGTCATCAAGGTCATTTTCACGAATGACATTATGAATGAAGCAACACGTAAAAAGAATATTACATTACCTTGATATCTTGTATGGTGGCATGCCTTGACTAAGAAGAGGAAATCGAACATTCAACTACATTATGAGTCGATAAATGTCTATGGTTGAAAAGTTCGTGCGAGCCATGATAAATTTTTCTAGCCTCGAAAGTAACTACGGAGATAGTTTTCCACTTGATATGGTGCGATAGAACCTAGACGATTTGTATAACCGACGTCTACCAAGTATTACTTCCTTGAGAATTGAATAATGCAAATCATTAGAAATTAAAGACAATTTGAACTGAAAATGTAGTAATATAGCTTATAAGAAAGGGTAATGGTTATTATAAGAAGTGAACCATGGGGAGGCCAAAGGAAGTTGGGATTTGAAGTGACTGCGTTCGTGAATACACCTGAGTTGTGTGAACTTCCTTCCCATCCAGCGTGAATGAAGACAAATCACATATCATGATCGACGGCTTGTAATACATTTTTTGAGATTGTGTACTTTCTGGTCCGGTATACCTCCGTCTTCTTTACAATTGTCCATGCAGATATATTTGTGACATCAATAGCTCCAACACAGCCCTACAACATATGAATTTATGTCCATCATGATTCTCACAAATACACATTTTCATAAAAACTTTTATAAGAATACTTGGAAGAAAGTGGAGTTGTGTACTTGGAAGAAAGGGTAGTGGTTCGGATTGTTAAAAATACAATCATGTACCCCGTCTTTATTGCGTGCCTTCATATAATGATTACAGAGGATGTTCATCATGTGACTCATTTTCTTAATCTGATGACACACTGTCTCTGTTGATCGTTTGAACCTTTCAGCCAACTCTATGTGGTTATTAGGGCCGATGGAACATTACAAGAACATCCCAAAGCTTTCAACCACGTCCGCCCTTTGTTGTTTTTTGTTAAACCATATACCCTCTTCAACCAATTTATTGCAAAGAAGCATAAATGGGGAAGCTTGTTCATGCTAAACATGACATACATTCGTATTGGATGCCCTTGAAGCATTTCGTCAATCCACATTCTTCTTGTTAATGGATGTTTGTCAAGGAATTTTTCACGGCCTAGAAATGAAAGGTCTAACACTTTCTGCCAACATATTGACATATCTTCAAGAAGGTCAATGTCTTCAATATCATCGTCATTGTGGACAATATAATTATCACCATCAGCAGTGTACTAACCACTGTCGACATAATACCGGACATTTTGGACAGAATTGTGTCTGTTCACTCTACACTACCTTCCAAAAAGAACAACGGAAATAACTGCATAACATATTACATCAATATTTTTGAAAATGAAGCAATTGGACAGTAACATAAATTAATAAAAATTACAATATTGTTCATAAACATTAACGGAAAATTGTTCTATTTCGAATGAGATTAAAAAAAAATGATACTTCGTTCATATTTCATTATTTTGCAATCACTCAATAATGTCATTACTTAATCAATTCATGGCCAGGTCCACCCTTCCTTCATTTCCATATTTAACCCAAACTTCCCTATTCTTAGGCATCTTGAAGTAATCACCAACCTAAAGCAGAATTTTCTTCGTTATTCCTTTACCATCCTCTTTGAACAAACGCATACATTCTCCAATACTGTGTCTCGAATAACCTCTCTTATCGCTCATTTTAGACTTCTCCTTTTTTGCGCACCAGACATCTGCAACATTGCCCCAAGCCCTGCTCTGCGACTCTGATTTCTAAATTTTAAATGGATGTATAACTAAAACAAATACAATAGGCAAGTGTCCATATCACTGTAGTACGAGAGACACACCTGAGTTGTCAAACTCAGGGAATGGTAAAAGCTCAAATATTCACCGTCTTAACCAATGTTTAGTCTAACAAATCAGGTTTTAAGAAATTAACTAACAAATTGGGAAAACTACTAAAAATAAGTAAATAGGAGTAACAATTAAAGGTATGAAATTTTAGGAAAAGAGTTTGAATTAAGGATTTCCCTAACTTTTTTCAACTATTCTAATTGAAAACCCCATAAAACGATGTTTGAAATTGAAGATTGGATTATCACACAAAAGTTGGGCGATCCCTATCTCTAGGTGAAGAACACTCTACTCACTTAACCTTTAGAGGAGAATATTTTCTCTCACTAACTGATTATGATTGCAATAAACAACTTAGGTGATCTAATAACCTAAAAGTGCAAAGAATATCTCTATTCAATTGCCAACTCTTATTACCTAATTAGTTACCCCATATTGATCTTTCTTTTTCAATTCTAATCAACCTAGCGAAATAATCTATTCTGCACAAATCAATTAAAAGAAAATGTAATTGAACGACAGTCAACAAATAAACAAACATCAATTTATTGAAAATCAATAAAAAAATTATATAAACCAAAGCTAGGGTTTAACCCTCAACTCAAACAATATAAATTTAGCTAGAAAAAACATCCTAACAATATCCAATTCAATAGTAGAAATCATAATTAACAAAAAAAAAAAAAAAAGAAAGCTTAGGCTAAAAAAGGAGTTGAATCCACAGTTCTAAGTACCACCGGACCTGGTCTCTTGATTCGCTTGATGAACCCCGAAATTTAGAATCGCTTCAATCTTTCTCCAATAGCTTTAATTTAATGTTAATTGTGTATAATCTACCTAATTAAAGAGGAACTAGGAGTGTTTCCTTTCCCAAAATCGCCACAATTCCCTTCTCTAAACCTTAAAACTGTTCTCCCCTTCAAAACGGAATAAAAACTAGCATAAATAAAATTAAAAAAGCATTACTGCGCTGCTGACGGGACCCACTGCGCCTATAGGTCGAATCCTACCATCCGCAGTAGGCTTCTGTGGGCAACGTGGTACGACCTGGGATAAGCATGAAAACATGGAGAGCTTCAAAGGATCGGTTACAAGTTTTCAAAGACCAATACAAGGTCGAGGGCAAGGAAGATGGAAGAGGAAACACAAGGAGACAAGTTTGGAAGAGTTTGAAGCTATAAAAGCTAATAATAGTGGCCCAAGACCTACTGTCAACGGTAGGTCTACCCTACCGTCCCAGTAGGGTTCTGGTCCAAAATTGTTTTGAGAGTCTGACCTACCGTCAACAGTAGGTCGAGGCCTACCATCGTCAGTAGATCTCAGGAAGCTAAAGATATTGATAGATTTTAACTCCGTTAACCCCTCATTTTGATTGTTAAATTTATTTAGACTTGTAATTAAGTGGTCTAAGTGCCCATCAACTTATCTTACTCAAGATTAGCCATTAGGGTTGGGAGTTAGTGATTTGGAACCCTATATATATGTAATATTGCAATCATTTTGCAACAAGTTGGACATTGAATGAAATAGAGAGAGTTAAACCTAGGGTTCTTGGGGTGTTCTTTCACTTCTATTGTAAATTTGGGAAAATCTTTTAATTGTATAATCTAGTCAATTAATTCTTGAAATCAATTCAAGAGTTCCTTGTCTAATTCCAAATCCTTTTCTTTCCTTTAGGTGTTAGCTTTGGTATAGCTAATGTTGCTTGGAATTAATGTTCTCCTAGTAAGTAATGAATAGGTGAAGCTTTTAGGGATTTGTTGATTCTCACTATTGGTAGGAGATCTTCTTGTTTCTTCTTTGTTTGCATTTTACTGCAATTTGCCCTTGAATTACTCAACTTCTCAACACAAGGTTGTCAAGTAACCTCTTGAAAGGAGTTGCACCTTGAGAGTTTCATTGGATCTCATTCAAACCTTTGGCAGATTCTTACCATTTTATATCATAGAAAACCTCTCTTGGAGGTGATGTTTATGTATTTGATTGTTGAATTTCAGCTATACAAAAGCCAATTGATAGTATGTGGAAAAGGCAAAGTAATCTGGAATATTTTGACAGAAAAATACATGTGAAAATTTTGAGTTGGAAAGTATACCAAATGAGGTTAAAATTGCATGAATTTTCCATCCTTGTTAAGTTTTTGTTCTTTACAAACAAGTTTTACTTGATTTGGATTTGATTTGGTGGGTCAATTGAAAGCAAATTTGCACACTGTACAAAAATCGTGATTGTTGATAACATGTGGATTAAACTTTCTATATCTTGTATTATACTCTCTCAAATTGAACAAAATCTGTGCCTAAATTCATTCTCTTCGAGTTTTGCATCTTTATAAATTGGACGTGATTTGGAGCTATCATCACTGAGTTATTGCGTAATGGAATTTCTTGCTGCCTTGTTTTTCAGAATTTTGCCTAGTACTCATGAATTCTTTGAATTGAGCTTTCAATTGTCTTTGCTTTGACCTTGCAACTTCTCTTGAAAATATTATTAAATGTTTGCTTGTATCTTTGTGGGAATCGTAATTCATTCTTTGACTCATACTCTTGAATTTATCATGGCATTGTTCGCACTGTACATGTTCGATAAAAATCCTCTTTGACTTTGTTTTCTTATTTATTGAGAATTGCTTGCTTGATTTTCTTTGGGGATTTTCTTAATACTTGGAAGTTTTAGAAATCAATAAGTAACTCTAGTGGGTGAGGAATAGTAAGAGGCAAGAGGGTGAGATTATCTTCACAAAAGCCATAGAGAGTGAGAGATAAACACGAGTATAGAGTGAACATCTTCAAGTGTCAATACACAAAAGGAGTGGTGAGATACATTATTTCTTATTCTAACATTTGTTTTGCAGGTTTCAAATGTTTTAAAAATGTACAGGAGAGGAAGAATTTATGGGGAATTTGAAGGATACAGTATTAGTTATAACTATGGTGGCTATAATTATAGGAGAAATGCTTATAGAGGTTGTATGTATGTTGAGAAACAAAATACGAGGCCCCCTAATTATAATCAATTGAGGCTACCCTTTTTGCTTGGAGTATTTGATTCGGAAGAATACCTAGATTGGGAAGAAAGAGTTGAAGCTTTATTGTATGCCTATGAAATATTTGAAAAAGACAAGGTTCAACTAGTTATAGAGTCTTTTACTTCATCGGTCCTAGCTTGGTGGAAATATATTCGTGAGCACAGGTGGAGAAATAGGAGAACACCAACCATAACTTGGTAGTCACTGAAACATGTTTTAAATGATAAATTTGAGGTTCTTAAGTATGAAGAAGTAGAAATATCCATTGGTGAACTGTGTGAACTTTTGTGCAATAAAAGTGACTATGATCTTTTATGGAGGAAAAATATGAAGGGGGATCCAATGAGAGAAGGTGCCATAAGATACTAAAAGGGGAGCAAATCAAGAAAGCATAGCTCTGAAAAAGAGGGGAGCATTGAGATTGAAAGAAAAGATATAGTGGAAGAAACAGAGAGATTGGTTGAAAAATCAAGTTTATTTGTTTCCATTTCTTCTTCAGGTGAGAAATGTAAAAATGATGAGAATTCTAAAGAAGAAGAGAATGATCTTGAGAATAAATGAGAGAACAAAAAGAAATAAGTGAAGAAAAACGAGAGAATTAAAAAGAAGAGTTGAATGACTTTGAAAAGAGTGAGGACATAAATTTCGTTGCTAACCAAACTAACTCTTCTCTTGTTAGTAAATTTCCTTTTGTGCAAAATTTTGGAGAAGCAAGCAAGAATCAAGAAGGAAGACTTGACTACAACAATAAGCTTCTTTCCTTCTAATTCTTACTTCTGCTTTGAGATTTATTTTAAGAAAATTAAGTTGTTCTCACTTGTTTTCATCTATCATTTCATTTTCTTTAACTCACTTGGAACATTACTTGAAAAGGATATTTTCTTGACCTTAATCATACATGTTCTATCTTCTATTCTCGTTACATTTCTTATTATTACTATGAGCTAAATAGGTTGTTCTTTGGTGATGGTATGGAATAAAGGGATCATTCCTTAGTTGTTAATGTGCCATATCAAGTTAACAATCTAGATAGAACTTATCTCTTAGTGGTTGAAGATTTGTTTCATGCTACTCTTGTTTCTATTTCACACGATATTAGTCCATGGAATAATTGTGATTTTTTAGGTTTTCTTGAAAACAAATCTTCTGGGTTTGATGGTTTCTTGTTTACTTTACTTGGTGATCATTGTGTTAAGTTTCAAGAGGAAGTACTTGAATATTTTCAATATGTGTTGACTTCTCTTGATACTTATGTGAAGAATCATGTTGAGCAAATTCTTGTGGACATACCTCTATTAGTTATGTAGGGATTACTTGAACATTTTTGGCATGTAGGGATTACTTGAACATTTTTGGCATGGGCTTAAATTTCTCCTTGTGGAGATATCATTTAAAACTTTATTTGAAAGGGCTTTAGATTTCAAATTCTTTCATGTGCATTATAAGGAGTTCTTGTTGTCGAAGGAGTTTGAAAGCCAAGTGGTTTATTTTTTTAAAAATGAGTGACGCTAATATTTGTGAGTTTTTGGAATCTAATGAAGCTTCTTTTGTACTTGGAACAGAAGACCAAAGAAAGAGTGGTGGAAAAGGAGTGCTTCTAAGCCAAGTAAACTCTTCACTAAGCTTTCTGACAAACTCATCTCCGTCTTACCTAGAATTTTATTTTAAGGAGTTGAAATTATTCTTAAATTCTTTGCTTCCATGAGATAATAGTGGGACCATTATGTACTATCTTTCGAACTCGTGATGTATACCTTATTGATGTTCACTGGTCTAATTGTTTATCTTTTCATGACTCTCTTCGGAATCAGTTGTTGACTAGAGATGCTAAACTTGAACGATCTTGTTTTGGTCTTAAGCGTTGGCATGATATTCTTGATATTAATTTTTGGTTGTTGATTCATTTCCTTCTTGGACACCTATGTGGGGCATGATTCCTAGTTGTTTTCTTAATTCGTTTGTTGGAAATTTTCTTGTTAAGAAGGTTGAAGGTTATTTGTGTTCTTTGATTGGAGATCTCCTTAATAAGTCTATTAGGAGAAAAGTTGGAATATGTTCTTATATGATACCCTCCTTTGAAACTTTCGTCATTGAACTTAAGGCAATTTCTCCTTTCGAAAACCATTTCTTGAATGTGGAGGTTCAACTTGAAAGTCATTGTGATGACCATAAGCTCCTAATTGGAATTGAAGTTTTGGAAGCTTTCTTGATTAAAACTATACTCACCTTCAACTCTACCTTTTGTATTTCGAGGAGTCCATGTTTTTATTAATTTGTGAAAACAAGAAAAAAATGTGGTTTGGGAGTACTTAAAGTTTTTCTTATAGTTTTTGTGAAAACCATCTTGAGAAAAGGCTTTTTGGAACTATCCTTGATGAATTTTGTGGAGAAACACCTTTGTTATTTTAAAACTTTCATTGAAATTTGGTGGAAAGATGTTTTTTTAGATAGAGTTATTTCTATGAAACGTGAAATTATTGGTACCTTGTTGTATCACATACTTCTCAACGAGTTCTTGAAGAAATTTGTATGTGAAGGAAAATTTGGGAATTCTTGGATTCTAAAAATAAACACTCTTATACTTTCTTTGATGAATTCTTGGATTTCATGTTAAAGTCCTCATGGAAGAAAGGTCTTTTGAATTTGGTCTTGGATAACTTATTTTCAATTCGATTCTTGGCCTTTATGTGGATAACATCCTTGAACTTTCTTTTGGTTTTGTGAGTCCTTGTGAATTGAAAAGTTCATGGAATTTTAAGGAGAATTTTGATTGGATGAGGTTTCATTATGTTGTTATCCATGAATCTCTCTTGAAACACTTGGAAAATGAAAGTTTGGACTCCCATTTTCCTTTCAAAGAGATGAAGACTTATATTATGGGAATTCATTGATGGGTTTTAGGATTTGAAAAAGATGAATGTTTTCGATTTGGTTATCCATTTAAGGATTGTTGTTTTAAAGCTTGCTTTGAAACATTCTTAACAAGTGTGTTCTTTAAAAGTTGTTTCTTAAACCTCTTTTCTCAAATTCTTGAAGAAACTTTCATTGTTTGGAATTCTGAAACTTCCTCTAACTTCTTGTTCTTAAGTCTTCAATCCTTTCAAGACCTAAGTTTCTACTATCATATTCCATTTAAAGAAGTTTTTAGAATTGATGTTAATGCATGGATGCATCTACATGATTTCCTTGTTCCTCTTTGTGCCTATCTTGAAAGAAATCATGTACAACTATTGTGGTTTGTTTCTACATTTTCCTTGAGTAAACATATTTCAAACTTCTTATGCATACTTGTTATGAGCATCATGGACCCTTCAAGGAGATATTTGAATATTTTGATTTTATTTTTTTTCATCTGTCAAATTTTTCCAACACTTACGCTTTGATTTTCATCATCATTCTAAATAATTTTTGGAAACATTTGATGAAGGGACTAAACTACAAGATTTCTTTGATTTTAATTGTGTTCTTTTGAAAGAAGTCTTGTTACGCTTTGGTGACATTTGTGTTTTTATTCCGTGGATAATTCGTCCTTGAACCTCTTTATCTTTGCCACTTTTGCATTTTATAAACCTTTTAGAAAAGAGTTGCAAGTTTTCCTTGTGTTCTGGACGAACATTTGCTTTTACTTGCCAAGTTCTTCTTTAAATTTTTCATAGTATTCGTGCTTTGGTTAATATCATTTCTAATATAGTTTGCCTCTTATGGCTATTTGAAGGTACAGATTCGAGGACGAATCCTTTGAAAGGAGGGACGGATGGTCTGAAATGAGATAAGCATGAGAACATGGAGAGCTTCCAAGGATTAGCTACGAGTTTCCAAGGACCGGTTACTAGGTCGAGGCCAAGAAAGATAGAAGAGGATACGCAAAGAAATAAGTTTGGAAGATTTTGAAGCTATAAAAGCCAAGGAAGAGTGGTCCAAGAACTACTGCCGATGGTAGGTCTACCCTACTGTCGCTGCTAGGGTTCTGGTCCAAAATTGTTTTGAGAGTCCTACCTACCATCGACGGTAGGTCGAGACTTACCGTTGTCGATAGGTCTCGGGAAGCTGAAGATATTGATGGATTTTAATTCCTTTAACCCTTTATTTTTATTGTTAAATTTATTTGGACTTGTAATTAAGTGGCCTAAGTGCCCATCAACTTATCTTAATCAAGATTAGCTATTAGGATTGGGAGTTAATGATTTGGAATCCTATATAGGTATTAATGCAGCCCTTTCGTTGTAAATTAGGGAAAATATTTTCCATTGTATAATCTAGTCAATCAATTCAAGAGTTCCTTTTCTAATTCCAAATCCTTTTTTTCCTTGAGGTGTTAGTTTTTATATAGGTAATGTTGCTTGAAATTAAGGTTCTCCTTGTGAGTGACGAATAGGTAAAGCCTTTAGGGATTTTTTGATTCTCTCTCTTGGTAGGAGATCTTTTCTTGTTCTTGTTTCTTCTTTGTTTGCATTTTACTACAATTTGTCCTTGAATTACTCAATTTCTCAACATAAGATAGTCAACTAACCTCTTGAAGGGAGTTAGATCTTGGGAGTGTTATTCGATATCATTCAAACCTTTGGGAGATTCATACCACAATGTCCCTGTGGCTCATGGACCTACTGCATACGGTAGGTTAGCCTATCATCGGTGATAGGTCTCCTTCCTTGGTGCTGGTAGCTTCGTTTTCTCCATTTTTTGCTTTTATACTTCATTTTCTTTATTGGGAATCACCTAAATAAGAATAGAGGTATATGATCCAAATAATATATTTTATATTAAAATGTCGTAAAAACGACGAAAATAACATATGTAAATAAAGTACAAAATGGCACTTACCAAGTACCTCTACACTTAACTTTTGCTTGCACCTAAGCAACACAAAACTAGGCAAAAACATGGAAAACATAAAAAGATAAGTGCAAAAAGTTTATTCGTTGAAAAATGACATATAGAAGAATAATATAAATGACCAACGAAATACAAGACGTTATGAACAAACAAGATAATAGAAAAAAGAAGAATAAAAACGACTAAATATATCACTTTGATGGGAATATAATCGCATAAAGATTTTTTCAAAAGATAAAACTCAAGAATCTACAATCCTACCACTATCTTACAAATATCTTTACTAGTTAGCAGGGTGTATGTGTGTGTGTGTGTGTGTGTGTGTGTGTTTGTGTGTGTGTGTGTGTGTGTCTGTGAATTGCTTGTGTCGCCTTTCAAAGAAAACAAGGAATGTCAGGTTATTAACATAGTAAAAAATGTTATTGAACAATGCACAACACAACTCAAATTTCTCAAAACCTTTTCAATCTAAGTTCTATTCTAAGTCGTTCCCGGATTAGGTAGGACTTTTTAGCTTATAATATTAGGCTCGAGATATAAAGGGTGTCAAATGAAAGGAAAGGAAAAACAAAAGTTATTGAGATAGAGCTAATACAACCGAAAGGAAAGATATCAAACATTATGAACACTTTCTAGCCACTTTTCACTGATTCCCATCTATTTGAAGGTCTTAGTTTGCTCAAATTAAGCACAACCCACCTAACAATTCTCTATTTCTCACGAACATGAATATTTTTTCAAGGCTAAGAGGGAGAAGCTCGAGATTTTTGATAGACAAAATGAAAGGATATTTAAATATTC
This sequence comes from Catharanthus roseus, assembly GCA_028651295.1. Classification (NCBI taxonomy): domain Eukaryota; kingdom Viridiplantae; phylum Streptophyta; class Magnoliopsida; order Gentianales; family Apocynaceae; genus Catharanthus; species Catharanthus roseus. The sequence continues at coordinate 4,579,734 of JAPQWS010000165.1, read as the reverse complement.
ATTTTTTTCTTTGTTTTCTCTATTTTTTTTAAACAAAGCTTTCTCTCTCAACCGCTGCATTATACTTTCTTGCAAATGCTTCCTAGAATACCCGTTTCATATAGAATTTCTCTTCTTTACACACAATCCTCACACTTATCTATTTTTCTCATTCAAAACGACCAAAAAGTATGCAATTATTAGCTCAACGAATTGAGGTTTTATATAGTGTGAGTTTAAAAGTCAAAGAAAGGAAGGGCTTAAACCTTTGGCATGAAAGTACAAAAGAGGAACTAGGGTTTGAATTCATATAAGGGACAGGCAAGGAATGCATGAACGGTACAAAGATGGCCTGTGACCATCATCTCCGGGATCAATTTAGATAAAACCTTATCAATTCAAAGCTAAGAAAAACACAAGAATGAAGGCAAAGACTCGAACAAGAATTCACTATGCTAATCTGATGTGGAATGATCTTCAAGAGCATAAAATTTCATCCAAGAAGTGCGGGAGAGAACAAACAAAACAAGTGTAACAAGTATAAAGGACTTGAAAATGTTAAACTTCTAGCAACTTTGGATATATTAAATCGAAGACCTCAAGAAGGTTTAAACAAAATCTTTTCTTCAAAGTTCAAGCAATCTAAGGTATTTTGAACCTTAGACCTCAATGAAACAAGAAAAAGACCTCAAGACTAGTTTTCTACAAGAGTGTAGTAACTAGTATGAAGGAATTTTTATGATCACACTTGAAGCTCTTGGAACTTTCAACAAGCCTTCAAAATGATTTTTATTTCAAGGAAGTTCACCCTTGAAGAAGATAGAAAAACTAAGCTAAGAACAAAGAATACTAAGAGAAGAACCTTTTTCTTGAAAACTTTCTTGATTAGCATCTTCAAAATGGAAGACTACATATTTATAGAGACTTGAGGGAGAAAATAGGAATTTTTCCATCTCATATTCTCGGCCCAAAGGATAGATATAATCTATACATATATTTGATAAGACAATAGTGGTGTTTTAATTGCATTTGGACTATTCTAGAGCACTAGTTAATACATTGCCAAAAATAGGAGTCAATTTTTCAGCTTGGGCAAAAGGGCTTCCAACCATCTACCAAGGTGAATTTTCAATTTCTAAATTATTCAAAACTTTAGGATACTGCCCCATAAAGTATTGGACGTCAAAATTTAAGCCCTATAAAGTCTTGGACATTAAAATTTAAGCCTTGAAACTTCTCTTGCTCAATTTGATTCTTGTGACTCTTTAGTTGTTTAGTCTTGGCTCTTGTCACAACTCCTTGATGTTCTTGCATGTTTAACCGGTTCACATCATCCTCCCCCTCTTGAAAAGGATTCGTCCTCAAATCACCATCACCTATATCAAATAAAGAGAGATCAGATACATTAAAAGTGGCACTAATATTATGATGTCCCGGAAGATCAAGTTTATAGGCATCGTCATTAATTTTCTTAAGGATTTGAAATGGCTCATCTTCCCTATCATCAAGCTTAGACTTTCTTTGTTGGGGAAATCTTTCATTTCTAAAATGCACCCAAACCCAATCACCGAGTTTGAATACCACTTTTCTTCTTCCCACATTTCTTTTCTCTACAAGCTTTTTGTTTGAGTTGACAACGGCTTCATGGACCTTTGCATGAATCGCTTTCACTAAATCAGCCTTCTTGCTGGCATCCTTGCTTGATGCTTGATATATAGGCAAAGGAACCAAATCAAAGGGAGTTAGAGGGTTAAAACCATAAACAACTTGAAATGGAGAATAAGAAGTAGTAGAGTGAGGTGACCTATTATAGGCAAATTCAATGTGTGGCAAACACCCCTCCTATTGTTGCAAGTTCTTCTTCAAAATAGCCCTTAGAAGTTGGCCAATTGTTTCTATGTACCACTTTGGTTTGTCCATCCATTTGTGGATGGCAAGCTGTAGAATAAAGTAAGTTAGTACCAAGTTTCTTCCAAAGAACACTCCAAAAATGGCTCAAGAATTTTGTATCCCTATCCGACACAATAGACCTTGGAATTCCATAGAATCTAACTATCCAAGTAAAGAACAAGCTAGCTACATGACTAGCATCATCAAATTTCTTACAAGGAATAAAGTATGCCATTTTAGAGAACCTATCCACAACAACAAAAATAGAATCCATACCTCTAAATGTCCTAGGTAAACCAAGAATAAAATCCATAGAAATATCAACCCAAGGTTCTTTAGGAACTTCTAATGTTGTGTAAAGTCCATGTGGAAGAGTTCTAGATTTAGCTTTCTTTCATTCAGTACAACTTCCTACAAATCTTTCTACATCTCTTTTTAAATGTGGCAAAAAAAATGTTCATGAAGAATTTCATAGGTTTTAGTAGCACAAAAATGTCCCATTAAACCCCCACAGTGTGCTTCTTTGACAAGTAGAATCCTAGTAGAACAAGATGGTATGCACAATCTACCTTCACAATAAAGAAATCCTTCATGCAAAAATATTTTCCAAAAGGTACTAACAAGCATTTCTCAAAAATTTCCTTAAAGTCATGATCACTAGAATACATTTCTTTAAGCATTTCAAAACCTAAAATTTTTGTTTGAAGGGTAGATAAGAGAGTATACCTTCTAGATAGAGCATCGGCCACCACATTCTCCTTACCTTTCTTGTAAATGATGATCTATGGAAATGTTTAAATGAACTCCATCCATCTTGCATGTCTCTTATTGAGTTTATGTTTTCCCTTGAGAAACTTCAAAGCCTCATGATCGGTGTGCACAACAAACTCCTTTGGCCATAGGTAGTGTTGCCAATGCTTTAATGTTCTTATTAAAGCATAAAGTTCCTTGTCATTAGTTGAGTACCTCACAGCTGCCCCATTAAGCTTTTCACTAGAATAGGCCAAGGGCTTTCCATCTTGCATAGTACACCACCTATACCAATGCCGGATACATCACACTCCACCCCAAAACGTTTATTCAAAGTTTGATAGTGACAGAAGGGGTGCACTACACAACTTTTCCTTTAACAATTGAAATGCTTGTTCTTGCTTTGTTTCCCACTTAAATCCTTCGGTTTTCTTGATCACATCAGTCAAAGGGCTAGCAAATGTGCTGAAATTTTTGATGAACCGCCTATAGAAACTTGCTAGGCTATGGAAAGTCCTCACTTCCAATGCATTTCTCGATGTTGGCCACTCCTTAATTGCTTGGACCTTACCTTCATTTACTTGAAGTCCTTGTGAGCACACCACATAACCTAGAAATGTAACTTTCTCCAAGAAAAACTCACGTTTGTCAAGGTTACCGAAAGGTTTTTCAATTCTCAAGACATTTAGCACTTCCCTAAGATTTGCACATGCATTTCATATGTCTTGCTATAGTCCAAAATGTCATCAAAGTATACAATAACAAATTTCCCAAAAAAATTCCTCAACACATGATTCATTAATCTCATAAATGTACTAGGAGCTTTAGTTAATCCAAAGGGCATAACCATCCATTCATACAAACCAAAGTTAGTCTCAAATGCGGTTTTCCACTCATCCTCTTCTCTCATCCTAATTTGATGGTATCCGGATTTCAAGTCAATTTTAGAGAAAAGATTAGAACCATGCAACCCATCGAGTAAAATCATCAAGTCTAGTTATGGAATGCCTATACTTAATAGTAATGTTGTTTATGGCTCTACAATCTATACACATTCTCCATGTACCATCTTTTTTTTTAACAAGGAAAACTGGAACAGCACAAGGACTCATTGACTCACATACATACCCTTTTGAAATTAGATCCTCAACTTGCCTTTTTAGCTCCTTAGTCTCTTCCGGTGGACTCTTATAGGCCGGTCGGTTGGCAAGACCGCCCTAGGGACAAAATCGATTTGGTGTTCGATTCCTCTAATTGGTGGAAGACCTCTGGGCATCTCATTGGGAAATACGTCTTTGTAATCTTCAATAACCTGAAATTTCACTTGAAAAAGAGGGTGAGTGTTCTTTAGATGAAGTAAAAGATTCCCTACAATACAAGAGCAACACCACTTCTTTTCTTTCAATTGCTCTAATCACCTCACTAGGTTTTGCAAAGAAACAATTCTTTTCTTTCATGTCACTCTCTTTTTTTTTTGTCACTCTTTTTCTTTTCACTCTTGTTTTTCATCACTCTTTTCTTTTTCTTCAACTCTCTTTCCCTCCTCGTTTTTTTTTTCTTTTGAGCTCACTTTCGGCCCTCTCTTTCTCCCTCATCTTTTTTTTGTTCATCTCTCACTTGTTGAGGTGTAAGAGGATTCACAGTGAATGTTCTTCCATCCTTCACAAAAGAATAAGTATTTCTCTCCCCATTGTGGAGGGACTTTCTATCGAATTGCCTAGGTCTTCCCAAGAGGAGATGGCATGCTTGCATGGGCACCACATCACATAGTATCTCATCTTTGTAAGCTCCCATTTCTATCGGTACTATTACTTGTCTCAACACTTTAATTTCTCCACTATCATTTAGTCAATGTAGTTTGTAGGGTTTATCATGTTTTGTAGTAGGTAGTTTTAACTTCTCAACAAGATAAGCACTAGCAACATTTACACAACTACCACTATCAATAATAAGGTTGGCAATCCTTCCCTCAACTTTACATTTAGAATGGAAGATGTTTTCTCTTTGTTCAATTATGTTATCATCAAAAGCTTGAGCACTTAGTGCTCTTATGGTAACTAAGTTCAAGACATCGTCATCACTTTTTAAAGGATTCAAATCAATATGTTCATCATCCTCACCATTTTTTTCACCCTCAATACATTCCCTACTTTCATTCTCATCCTTCTCAATCCAACCATTCAAATCCTCCCTAAAGATCAAAGCTCTCTTTGTCGGACAACTACTTGCATAGTGTCTTACACCATTACATTTAAATCACTTTGGAGGGTTAGAAATGATTTTACCTCTCTCTTCCATCTTTGGTTTGGTTGGAGGTTGGAAAGTACCTTTAGAAACCCCCTCCTTTTTAGCCATGGCTTGAAGTTGGAAGTAGGTGGTTTTGTTGTTGCAACTTGTCTTTGGTTGGGAAATGAGGATCGCATCATCCCACTTCTTTTCCTTTGTGATTCGATCTTGTTAGCAAGGTGGCACATGTCTTCATAAGTTGTATATGGATACAACTCAAGTTGGTTGGCTATCTCTCTATTGAGACCAATAAGGAACCTAGCCATTGAAGCATCCTTGTCTTCTTCCAAGTTCAACCTCAAGATGAAGAGCTCAAGCTCTTGTCTATATACTTCTACACTTTTTGCACCTTGTTTTAAAGTCATGAGCTTATAATGAAGCTCTCTATAGTAGTGCTTGGGCACAAATCTTTCTCTCATCAAAGCTTTTACTCTCTCCAAGTATCAACCGGTGGTCTACCACTTCTAACTCTTTGGTTTACTACCCTTTCCCACCAATGTAAAGCATAGCCGGAAAATTCGGCTATTACAAGTCTAGCTTTTAAGAACCCATTACAATTTTTCAACATAAACATGATTTCTACTTGCCTGTCCATATCTCTACATATTTATCACCTAAAGATATATCTTTCATTCCAATAGTTATATGACAGGTAGGTTTTTTAAAAAAAGTATGTAAAGTTGGAAATTTGTAACAATAATGTAACATGAGATAAAGTAAAATATAAAAAAAAAAGAAAAAAAACACCCACCTTAGATTAAAATACTCTATTTAAACCGTGCAAGTCATTATATGTCTATAACACATGGCGGATTCCTACTTGAATTGGCATTTATTTTTAATATTAATTTCACGTCTAAATTTTACTATTTTATTTCATAATTAATCAAAAAATTCAACTTCTTTGTTTTCTATTAGATCCTGAGATATGTTTTGAAATTATTCTAAAAAAATGTTAGGGTCATTCTCATCCTTAAAACTAGAGAGCTTCCACTTCATTCGGGCTAAGGTTTGGTCACCTTGGTCTCTTCTACGGTTGGCAACAAATGGAACATGTTCATGATCATCATATAATGGCTCTCCAAGCCTAGCTTGTGGTCTTGGAACTTCTTCAAAGTATATAGGCATGCCTCACCTTGGGAGTTGCTAGACTCTTCTCCAAAAGCAGTTGGTGCTTGAGCTTGGGTTGACATCTTGATAGTGTTTACCTCACAAAACTCTCTTGTATAATTCTCTTTGGCTTTTTTTTTGAGGATATTCTCACAACTCTTGCCTTTTTCTAAAGGTTCACGTCTCAAATAGTTCTATGAGTTCTTAACAAAGATTTAACACCTTTACTCAAGTTTAAAACAACCAAAATTAAAAAAAAAAAATCACAAACAAAAACTAGTTGAGAAGCATGGAAAATGATATTGAGTCATCCATTCTTTTTAAGGAAGTTCAACAACATTTCCAAGAGCATTTGAGTCAATAATGGTAGATTGACCAAATGAGGAAATAAGTACTGAAAAAGGAAAGAAACTCGACCACAAATGCAAACACAAAGCTAGGACACTTCAAGAACACAAAAGAATACACAACAAAAGTTTCCAGCAAGCAGAGTAGATGACATACTCGGCTTTTTTGGAAAACTGGTATTTAACCACAAGTCTAAATTGAATGAGGTTTGTCTAGAAAGAATCCTCACTCAAAATTCTTGAGTTTAGGCTCAAGAATCAAAGAAAAAGGATTAGTAAAAAAGAAGATATGCTCAGATCATTTTAGTACTTTTTGTCTGCAGAAAATCCAGGTACACCTTCAAGTTTTTTACTATTTTGAGATATCAAATGATTTCCAAATTAGATGAGACTTGTTTCATTTGTTAAATCCATGTAAAAAGATAGCAAGGTTATGGTCATATTCCAGGTCGTTTAAGCACTCTGTTTTTGTGTTGCCATTTTCCAGCAATCTAGTCTCTTTTCTCTTTTTTTTTTTTGTCTTTTTTTTTTTTTTGTATGTAAGATATCTCAAAAACACTTACTTGAAGGTGGATCTGATACCAAATGATGTGGAATGATCTTCAAGCGCATAAAATTTCGTCCAAGAAGTGAGGCAGAGAACAAACAAAACAAGTGTAACAATTATAAGAGAGAAAGTGCCTTTGAAAGGACTTGAAAATTTTAAACTTCTAGCAACCTTGGATATATTAAATCCAAGACCTCAAGAAGGTTTAAACAAAATATTTTCTTCAAAGTTCAAGCAACCTAAGGTATTTTGAACCTTAGACCTCAATGAAACAAGAAGAAGACCTCAAGACTAGTTTTCCACAAGAGTGTAGTAACTAGTATGAAGGAATTTTTATGATCAACCTTGAAGCTCTTGAAACTTTCAACAAGTCTTCAAAGTAATTTTTCTTTCAAGGAAGTTCACCTTTGAAAAATTTCTTGATTAGCTTCTTCAAACTAGAAGACTACATATTTATAGAGACTTGAGGCAGAAAATAGGAATTTTTCCCTCTCATATTCTCGGCCCAAAGGATAGATATAACCTATACCTATATTTGATAAGACAATAGTGGTGTTTTAATTGCATTTGGACTATTCAAGAGCACTAGTTAATACATTGCCAAAAATAGGAGTCAATTTTTCAGCTTGGGCAAAAGGGCTTCCAACCATCTACTAAGGTGAATTTTCAATTTCTAAATTATTCAAAACTTTAGGATATTGCCTCATAAAGTATTGGACATCAAAATTTAAGCCCCATAAAGTCTTGGACATTAAAATTTGAGCCTTGAAACTTCTCTTGCTCAATTTGATCCTTGTGACTCTTTAATTGTTTAGCTTGGCTCTTGTCACAACTCCTTGATGTTCTTGCATGTCTAACCAGTTCATATCATAATCCCCTAAGATTCCAAGGCTTCTATTACTAACTGACACTGACAAATGCATAAAACCATTGATTTTGTAACCGTAAAAATAAGCACGATTTTTCAAGTAGATCAAGTAAAACGCCTGTTTAAAATCCTAGGGGTTTTGCAATCAAGACTCCCACAAAATTTGACCCAAAAAAAATCTTTTTGGATTTTATTTTTCTAAGTATAAGAACATTGAAACAAAAGAAGGAAAAATTGGGTTTTTAAATTATCTAATTTTTTTGGATTTTTTAGATGTGATAAAGAGAAAAAAATATACAAATTAAAATGAAACCTAAAAATAGAACAAAATCTACAAATTAAAATGAAACCTAAAAATAATCACACATAAAAACGAAGTAGCAAAAAGACATAAATACAAGCAAAAAGAAAAAGACAAAAGACAGAAATAGCCCCACATTTAAAATCACATTGTTCTTAATGTGGGGGTCAGCGCCAAAGTAAATTAAAGAAAGTAAAAACACATACATGGCAAGCAATCACACATATAAAAAGAATATAGGTATATTAGGAAGCAATCCCCACAAACAGTCAAAACACAAAAAGAAACAAATAATGGTAAAAATGACATAAACACACAGAAAAGAAAAGATATGAAGAAACACTAGAAAAATATAAAAGGAAATGGAAAAAAGGAAAGAAAATGAGAGAAAACACCCTATAACGGACCAAAGTCCTCACTGCCACCTTTTATGCTGCCCTAATTAGGTAGAAAGTGACTGCATAGCCCGGCCAGCATCACCTCCTAGTGGTCGATGGACGCCCTCTGATGCACCAACTCGTTTGCATTAAAGTGAGTCGACTCCACTGTCTCCGCCAGTTGGGCCCGATTGATATATTGGGTGATGCAGAACTGCTCAAAAGCAGCCTGCATCTCTGTTTGAAACTCATCCATGGACTGTGGAATGTGCATCCTCGGTTGAGAGATCATAGGATTCATCGTTCTCGCTTTCATCAATGTCAAGCAGTGAGGAAGACGCTCCAATGCCGGTTCTTGTGGATTTCCTTTTCGAACAAAAATTGGCAGTGTTGCATCCTAGCAGCCGATCTTCCTCGGCTAGAGGTTGTTAGTATATGCCCTAAGACCAATTGACTCACATTTATGATTTATGAAGCATGTATTTTTTTGAATTGTATTTTATGCTCTTGGTCATCAAGTATGTGACTTGATAGTAAAACCCTTATAGCTAATAAAATACTATTCTTATTTGTCCCTAGTTTATTACATCTTGTAAACTAGTGTGAAGTTGATTGATGGTCAAGTTTTACTGATCATGAATATGAGATATAAAATCAATTCATAAATACATATTGAGAATATTGTATTGGACATGACCCAAAGTGAAGAAGAAATATTGCATGGGTTTAAGTTATAAGTATTTCTTCTCAGTTTTATATTTGGTGTCCTTCGACCTAATGTTTCTAATGTTTCTTACATGGGGAGAAAATATGTTTTGACATAGTCAAACATCACTTTTAATTAGGTGATCATTATGACTATTGGTTGGCTTATTTTCTCGTCATGGCTTCAATATAGGAGATAGTGAAAGGGATTTGTCCCTCTCTTTTAGAGAGAGATATCCATCGGCCCCTTGACAAGGAAGACTGGAAAATATGCATGGCCATGCTCAAATAAGTATTAATAAGGTGTTATTAATATTATTTGTAGGAACAGTCTGCCTGGTGATCAAGTAAATGGTTAATTAAGTTTTATAAGGATGACTTGATCCATGCCTTATACTTAATTAGGATATCGTGTGACAAAAGGACTAAATATTAAATCTGATGCTAGGTTTATATTACATTTACTTAACTTGGGTAAGCATAATGTCTTGCTAGAGGCCGCTTATGTTTTGTGAATAAATGTCTAGGAAATTTTTCATTCACTGCTAACGTTAAGTGAACCTACAGGGTCACACGCATAAACGATCTTGTGAGCATAATGTCCACGTTCAATGAATCTAGATTGTGTCCAGATTCATTGAACCTATACAAAAGGGGAATTAGATTCCATATTGTATTTTCTGGTAAGTTAATAAGTAATTAATTTTATTTAATCCAATAAATGAAATTAATTACTTAATATTACTCATCCAACCGTTGGATGATTATAGGAATAGACAGACGAGATTAAACTATCATTAGATGATAGTTAGGTTTTGATATTGACAGCTATAAAAGGTTATGTTAACCTTTTCTTGAGGGGCCGTCCTTTATCTAATTAAAGAAAAACAAAACCCTAAACCCTAGAACGGCGATATAGTATCTAGCCTCCTCTCTCCGAGATACGACCGATTACCAGATAGTCAGGATCAGTTCTAAACAGCTTTCAGAACACAGAAGAGGCTAGCATCCCGATCGCTTGCAGAGGAGTTCGTCGCGTGGATACCAGTAGAGGGCAAAGCGTACAAAGCAGCGCCTCCGCAACGAACAATCAAAACATTGAGGTAATTTCTATCCAATCGATTTTTCTAGTATGTGCAGATCCTGTTGGTGGATTTCCGTAGTTTTATTTTACTTTGTTTTTGCCTACGGATTCCAACAGAGGTATCTAAATCTTGTTGGCCTTGTCCCAAGAATATAGCCGCAGTTGTTGAATGTTGTTGATTTGAAGATCTGCGGCTGCCCCATCTGTGCTATATGTTCTTCTATGAAGTCAACATTAAAAACAGCAAAAACACGTGAAAGTATCATAGAATAACAAAACACATGCGTGCGAGTGGTGTCATAACCAGTGTTGTGTATAGTGTGTATAATAAGAGATGTGATAGAAAAGGAGGATTGTTTTTCAGAGTTTATCAATCATATAAAGATCGAGAATTCTCACATCGCTTTGCCTGCCTCTTTTTTGGACTAAGGTATAGCTAAAGAAGTAAGTGATGACTCGGGAAAAGAGTTGGGGAAAATCACCCCCGTGAAGGAGGTAATCACTCGGACATGGCCAAATCTCGAGGCAATCACAATTCACCTCATAGTTCCAGTGCGGGTCCTCGTCAATTGTTTTCTTATTAGAATTTACGGTTACGGTGTTTCTCGCATCAGGAATCCCCAGAATGGAAGCTAGATGCTCCCTATCTAATACTATCCTCACCCCCTTGACCGTGGAGATAATAGTTGAAAGGTCCTTGTCCATTTTGTGAAACATATTCGCATAGAATTCATAGACAAGCTCGGGGTAATAAGTCCCATAAATATGTAGAAGAGGTTCCCACCCTAACCCACCAAAAAGAGTAGCTAATCCGAAGTGTTCTACGACAGGAGCATCAAAGGATTTCTTGATTAAAAGCTTAAGGTGATCCCTATCGGTGATACACTTTCAGGCTGCCATAGAGAGGCACTCCAAATAGGGAAGAATAGCTGGGTTGGTGGGGTCTGGCATGGAATCATCAACCCGAACCCTTTTGGATTTGATAGAGGAGGTTGTGGACTTTTTTGTTGCCATAGGGGAGTTCAACAAAAGACACAAAAAAAAGAGGAGTACAAAGAATTAACACCAACAAGAACACAACTAACACAACACAGAGTTGATTTTAGAGCACAATAACACACAAAAATAATTTATAAACAAAACGTAGCCCATGTGTGCAAAGTGTTCTACACATCGCTTGTAAGTTTTGTGGATTGGTTAACTTATGAATTGTGCATTGATAAGTTTTGATGGTTGTGTAGGTTTTTATCTATGTTTGAAAGTGGCGGTACATTTTCTTTTGTTGGTTTTAACCTTTGTAAAGTTGATTGATTTTATTTTGTTGTGGTTTTATTTCTGTGACTTTGTGGGTATGTCATCTGCAAACCCTCAGGAGCCTTACTCATCATCTTAGCATAACTTAAAGGTGTAAAGGGCTTGTTGTACTTGCTAAATGCAATCATGAGGCCTACGAAAGTGGCTTGCTAGTTTGTTCGTGTTTGTTTTTATCTTTTTTTATTTTTTCCATTTTCTCAAGGACGATCAAAGCTTAAATGCGGGGGAGTTTGATATGTCTATTTTTACCCTCATTGAGCATTATTGTTTTCATCAACGTTTAATTGAATATTAAATGGACTAAATAAATCCCATTTCTTCTATTAATATTCTAAGTACCTTTGGAATAAAGATATGTTGAAAAAAAGTCAAAACAAAGGCCATTGGAGCGAATACGAAGCAAAAAGAACAAAAAATAACAACCGGCACAAAACAATGTCCATGCCCGAGCAAAGCTGCTTCCAGTGGGTTTTTTACCTCTATAATGACCTTAATCGAAGAGGAGTTATTCTTGAAAAATTTGGATAGCATTCCTTGAGCTTTCCATAAGGATAAATTTTGTCTGAAGTAGAGTTCATTTGATCATCCTACATATAGTGCAAAGATTCGCTTTCTCACATGACGTTCGAGTTTGACAAGTTTCGGTAAAAAGTTCATAATTGAAAATTTACAACTCCAAATGATATGATTCAGATGTTTTGAAATGCAAAGATATTTATCTAAAAATATTAGGGGATTTGAATACCTTAACCATCCATAAAAGGGCCCAAAAAGACTAACGAAACGTAACATACTTACCAAATCCTAAAAGCAATACAAAGCAAGAATGCACGCTACCGCTGACGGTAGGGTCACCCCTACTATCACAAGTAGGATTTTGTTTAGTGTTCCTTGAACATTAGGGGATTTGAATACCTTAACCATCCATAAAAGGGCCCAAGAAGATAATGGAGTTTGGACCGATGGAGTTTGGCTAAGTGTTGGCAAGAATGCACCCTACCGCCGACGGTAGGGTCACCCCTACTATCGCAAGTAGGATTTTGTTTAGTGTTTCTTGAACATTGGCAACCTACCGCCAACGGTAAGTTCTACCCTGTCGTCGTCAGTAGGTGTCGAGAATGGAATTTCTTAACCATCCTTTTGGGCGGGAATTTGTAATGCAAGTTAATTTTCTAGCTTTTAATCAAGGGGTTTATAGGTAATTCAAGCCTTTAAACACTTGTTTAGCTAGGGTTGAGGCTTGACATATAAATACCCCATTCTAAACAACCTGTAACTAACTTTGAAAGTTAAACGAATTTTGCTGAAATTTTAGAGAGACAACCTCATGGCCTCTTGGTTTTTTCTCCTTCTTAGTCTGGCTTGCCTAGGGTTAATGTCCTTGGCATTGTGAATAGTTGATCCTAGATTGAAGTATCTATGGAATCAATTGATCATGGAAATTCCTTCATTAGTTGATTCGTAGTTTGTAAGCTATCGTCGTTTAGTGTCAAGGTGTCATTATCCCTTGTTTCCTGGAAATTTCGTTTTGATTTGCATTGTTTTTTACTTCTAATTGTTTCCTTGTGTGCTTCTAGTCATTTTTTGATGATCAATTATTCTTGTTGGCTCTTTTCTATTGATAAAATTCTTTGAAACTCATACGCATCAAGTGTTTGAAACTTTGCCCCTTTGAATACTTAATCCAACTAAGTCTTTTGATTGTTTGCTTGTTCGGGATTGATGCTCTTGGCTTGAGTTGGCTAAGAAGTTTGAAGGAACTTATAGAGACTTGAGTGTTGATTGTCTGGTAAAGGCAAGAGGGTGAGCTTGTCTTGATAAAAGCCAATAAGAAAGTAAACACGAGTGAACTTAAGTAATCATCAAAGAGTGTAAACACTGAGGGAGTGATTGGGAGGTCCTTTGTTTACTTCTTTTGTTTATTTTGAAGGTTTAATAATGGCTACAGATGGTCATCCGCCTATTAAATCTCATCAAGAAGGTATTAGTGAACCTTCAATGAGGAACTTGAATGAGACTTTGAGGTCTATGGAACAATCGCTTGAAGGATTGGCTAGACAATTCCTCAGTGTTGCTACAGATGTTGAAAAGCTTAAGAAGGGCAAGAGTAGTGCTACAATGGAGCAAAAAGTTGGAGATAACCTTGGTGGGTTCAATTCAGCTCCCCATCAAACACCTTTTGATAATGTATCTACTTATGGATACCATGACATGCCAGTTCAAAATTCTCAAGGAAAACCACAATTTAGAGGTGTAACAAGAGGAGGTCTAGGAGAAAGAGGATACCATAGACCACAAGAAGAATTTCCAAGACATGAAGCGTGGCATGAAGATAATTTGTATGAAGATTATGGAGATAATCCTCATGTTGGCCAAAGTATACCATGGTGGCTACTACGGTAATCAACAAGGTGATAAAGCTCTTGACAAGAAGTGGAAGGTGCCTAGCTTCAAGGGTGAGTGTGATCGTAATGTGTTCCTTCATTGGGAAGACGAGTAGAGAACCTATTCATGGTCAGAAGTTATAGTGACATTGTCAAGGTGAAATTAGTCATTGACGAATTTTTGGGTTATGCACTTCATTAGTGGGAAAGGATTATTACTTAAAGGTTGAGAAATGGAAGGCAACCGGTAGAAACTTGGGCGAAGTTGAAGACTCTCATGAAAGAGATATTTGTACCAGAACATTATTATAGAGAGAGTTGCACTACAAATTGTTGACTCTTAAGCAAGGCAAAAAAAGTGTTGAAGAATATAGACAAGAAATAGAGTTGTATACTCTGAGATTGAGCTTGGAGGAAGATAAAAATGCTTCAATTGCTAGGTTCTTAAGTGGTCTCAGTGGTGACATTGCTACTCAACTAGAATTGTATCCCTATACCACTTATGAAGATATGTATCATTTGGCTACTAAGATTGAAAATCAAAGGAAGAGGATTGGTTTCTCTAAAACTAACCTTCCTTCTTCAAAAAGTTAGATGCCTAAATCTCAAGCATCTTCCTACAAGAGTTGTCCTAAGAAAGAGGATACACCTAAGGTGGCTTTCAAAGATCATTCCAAGCCTAAGGTGGAAGAGAAAGAAAAGTTGATCACTAATCCAATAAGGTGCTTCAAGTGCAATGGTGTGGGGCATATTGCTATTAATTATCCTACCAAGAGGACATTGTTATTTATGTAAAATTTAAATGGTTAGATTGAGAAAAGTGATAACGCATTGCCAAGAAGGGATTGTGGACAAGGATGCAAGTAGTGAAGAACCTCTTTTGAAGTCGATCAAGGGGGAATGAGCTTGGTGAATATTAGGGCTTTGTCTATGCAAGTCCATTAGGAGGATACTAGCATTCAAAGAGAAAACTCTTTCACAATAAATGCTTAGTGGAAGGTAATGTGGCTGACCTTATTATCGATAGTGGTAGTTGCACTAATGTGGTTAGCACTTATCTTGTTGAAAAGTTGAATTTTCCTCTTATCAAATATCCTAAGTCTTATAAGCATCATGTCTTGAATGATTGTGGAGAAGTGAAAGTGAACAAACAAGTGCTAGTGTCTATTACTAAGGGGTCCTATAATGATAAGATTCTTTGCGATGTAGCTCCTATGCAGGCGGGGCATTTATTGTTGGGACGTCATTAGCAATATGATAGAAAGGCTATCAATGATGGTGTGAAGATCACCTACACTTTTGAGAAGGATGGGAAAAGTTCATGTTGAATCTCTTGACTCCTAGTCAAGTCTTTGTAGAACAAAAGAAAGTGAGAGAGCAAGAGAGACTAGCGAGTGAGAAAATGAAAAAGAGTATTGAAGAGGGAAAAAGAATTTAGTGAAGAAAAATCTATAGGGGAAAAATTTAAGAGAGACAAGAAAAGGAGTGATAGTTGCAAGGGAGTGAAAATATGCTTCTATGCAAAAGAGAGTGAGGTCATACATGTTAGTATATGCCCTAAGACCAATTGACTCACATTTATGATTTATGAAGCATGTATTTTTAATGGTATTTTATTCTCTTGGTCATCAAGTATGTGACTTGATAGTAAAACCCTTATAGCTAATAAAATACTATTCTTATTTGTCCCTAGTTTATTACATCTTGTAAACTAGTGTGAAGTTGATTGATGGTCAAGATTTACTGATCATGAATATGAGATATAAAATCAATTCATAAATACATATTGAGAATATTGTATTGGACATGACCCAAAGTGAAGAAGAAATATTGCATGGGTTTAAGTTATAAGTATTTCTTCTCAGTTTTATATTTGGTGTCCTTCGACCTATTGTTTCTAATGTTTCTTGCATGGGGAGAAAAATATGTTTTGACATAGTCGAACATCACTTTTAATTAGGTGATCATTATGATTATTGGTTGGCTTATTTTTTCGCCATGGCTTGAATATTGGAGATAGTGAAAGGGATTTGTCCCTCTCTTTTTAGAGAGAGATATCCATGGGCCCCTTGATAAGGAAGACTGGAAAATATGCATGGCCATGCTCAAATAAGTATTAATAAGGAGTTATTAATATTATTTGTTGGAACAGTCTGCCTGGTGATCAAGTAAATGGTTAATTAAGTTTTATAAGGATGACGTGATCCATGCCTTATACTTAATTAGGATATCGTGTGACAAAAGGACTAAATATTAAATCTGATGCAAGGTTATTATTACATTTACTTAACTTGGGTAAGCATAATGTCTTGCTAGAGGCCGCTTATGTTTTGTGAATAAATGTCTAGGACATTTTTCCATTCACTGCCAACGTTAAGTGAACCTACAGGGTCACACGCATAGACGATATTGTGAGCATAATGTCCACGTTTAATGAATCTAGATTGTGTCCAGATTCGTTGAACATATAAAAAGGGGAATCAGATTCCATATTGTATTTTCTGGTAGGTTAATAAGTAATTAATTTTATTTAATCGAATAAATGAAATTAATTACTTAATATTACTCATCCAACCGTTGGATGATTATAGGAATAGACGGACGAGATTAAACTGTCATTAGATGACAGTTAGGGTTTTGATATTGACAGCTATAAAAGGTTATCTTAACCTTTTCTTGTTGGCTGTCCTTTATCTGATTAAAAAGAAAAACAAAACCCTAAACCCTAGAACGGTGATATAGTATCTAGCCTCCTCTCTCTGAAATACAACCTATTACCAGATAGTCAGGATCAGTTCTGAACAGTTTTCATAACACAGAAGGGGCTAGCATCACGATCGCTTGCAGAGGAGTTCGTCGCGTGGATACCAGTAGAGGACGAAGCGTACAAAGCAGTGCCTCCACAACGAACAATCAGAACATTGAGGTAATTTCTATACAATCGGTTTTTCTAGTATGCGCAGATCCTGTTGGTGGATTTCCGTAGTTTTATTTTACTTTGTTTTTGCCTACGGATTCTAACAGTGGTATCAGAGCCTCGTACATACTAGTTCTACTGATTTTATCTGTTACCGCTTTGATTACATATGTTGTTTTTAATCGGCTTTATAGTAAGGTTTCTGATTAGTGTAATAATTAGAGTAAATTGAATTATAGGATTCGCATATATCATATTCTGTTTTACTCGTTAATGCGATTAATTAAACAGAATGTTGTTACTGCCAGAGGCATCTGTTTCTATAATTTTCTGCCAATTGGGATTTGCTAATATCAAGCAAGGCAAAGTTTTTACTTTTTCTTTTATTTTCTTGACTATCTCAGTATGCTGAGTAGTCCAAGGTTTAGGATTCTTTTTTAATCTTTCATATAAAATAGCTGTATCATAAGCTAAATTTTTATAATATGGTAAAATATAATTTAGACTTCCTAAAAATCTCTGTAATTGAGTTTTATCTAGAATTTCATCCGGAAATTTAGAAGCAAAATCAATACTTCTATTTATAGGAATTATTCTTCCCTTATCAATATTATGTCCTAAAAATCTAATCTGAGTCTGAAATAAGACGATTTTTGGTTTTGAAATAACTAAACCGTTTTGTATTACTAATTTCTTGAATATATCAAGATGTTCAAAATGTTGTTGAACCGTTTTAGAAAAAACTAAAATATCATCAATGTATATCAATATGAATGCACTATAAGGAATGAAAATATCATTCATAATCTTCTGAAATTCAGAAGGTGCATTCTTTAATCCAAATGGCATCACTTTCCATTCAAAATGGCCAATTGGAACATTAAAGGTTGTTTTATATTGGTCAGCTTCAGCTATTTGAATCTGCCAATACCCTAATTTTAAATCAAATTTTGAAAATATGATAGCTTCATATAATCTATCTAATAAATCCTTTTTATTAGGGATTGGATGTCTAATCCATTTTAACACCTTATTTAGAGGTTTATAATTTATAACCAATCTGGGTACCCCTCTTTCAATTTCACTATGTTTATTAACATAAAAACCTGTACATGATCAGGGTGAATTTGATTCTTTTATTAATCCTTTTCGTAATAAAGAAGCTATTTCTTCTTTACATAATTCTAAATATTGAAAATTCATTTGACAAGGTCTTGCCTTTGTCGGTATATGATTTTCATTAAAATCATCAATATAAGGTAGACTTACTATATGCTTTTTCCTATCCCAAAAAGCATTAGGATGATCATTACATATTTCTAAGGAAATATGATTGTGAATTTTTTTAATTTTATCTTGCAATTTAGGATTTTGCAAAACTTCTTCAATATTTAAAGAATTTATTTCATAAGTAAGAAAATGAATTTGATTTTGTTTTCTACAAATGAAATCTTTAATTTCATTCACAAATCTAGTATTAGGTTCAGTTATAAAGTGAAAAGAAACGGAAGTGTTTTCATAAGTACCTATAAGGCAGTCTGATCCTATATGAGTAATAGGAAAAATCTTTTTTATAAAAGGAGTTCCAAGTATAACTTGGTTAGTTATATTTTTCGCTAATAAAAAGATTTCAGGAATGCAAACCTTATTATTACAAATATATGCACGTGGCAATTTGAAATTAATCTGTAATTTCTGTCCACCTGCATGTCTTAAACTATGAGTTGTTTTTTCAAAATATTTAGTAGGAATTAATCCTTCTTGTATAACACTAATATCTGCACCTGTATCTATTAATGCAGTAAATTCTCTGATTTCATCATGATTTATTAATAATGTAATTTTAACATAAAACTTGAAAGATGTTATGACATCTAAAACAGTTAAAAAGTTTTCTTCACCAATCTTATTAAGATTATCAAAAGGATTTGGTGTTACCAAAGTATTATCTTTTTGAATTTCTAAATTAGAAATTCGTATATCTAAATTTTTATTAATTTGTTTTAACAATTTAATTTCATTTTTAAGAGTATTAATTTCTCCATATAAATCTTGGAGTGTAGTAGGAGATTTTTTAGAATTCATATTTCTCTGTTTCATAAGCTTATAAACTTCTGTCATGGTATATGGATTATTATTTGTTATTAACTCTACATCTTCTGGAATTTTACTAGTATTACTAGTAGATGGGGTATCATCTATTTGTTCAATTATTCTGGACCTTAATTCTTGGTCTTTTATTAATTTTAAGAATTCTAAAATGTTGTTGTTACTTAAAACATTAATATCAGAATCTTTAAACTGAGATATTAACTTATAATAATCTTCTTCCTGAGTATCATTCTCAGAATTACTATATCCTTCTTTACAAGGGCATGTATTATTTTCTGAATCTTCAGAATGATCAGTTATCTGATCATGTTCTGATTCTGAAGTAATTTCTTCAGATTCATCAGATTCTATAAACAATTTTTCTAAAGAATCTTTCAATTCTTCACTAATATCTAGACTATCAATCTTTTTCTTCATCTTGCACTTATTAGCATAACGTCCTATTCTTTTGCATTTATAGCAAACAATATTATTTTTATCTTTGCTTTTTTCTAATCTATCAGATTTTCTTCTTAATTTTTTAGCTAATTTTTCTTGAGAATATTTTCTCCTTTTCTTTTTAATATACCTGTCATCTTTCCTATAGTTATGAACTATTTTTCTTTGTGATGGAATTTCCATCCCAAATTGACTACAAAATTGTCTTAATTGATTTCTTTAAGTTAATCTTTGTCTTTTAAGTTGTTGATTTAATTTGATTTCATTACATAAAGCTATAACTTCTTGTATACAAGTTTCTATAAGATTTCCATAAGTATAACTTTCATAAGGAATAGATATTTGATCTTTCCTAAGAGCCTTTCTAACCCTTTCAGCAAATAAATGTGGTAGTCCATCTATAAATTTGGACTTCCAATGAGTACTATTACTCTCAGATAATTCCATAACTCTATTAAGGAAAGCATCCTTATACCATCTAAATTCAGTCAGTGTTTTACACCTTGAATTTTGTTATAGAGTTCTAATAGTTTCACTAGTATCAGATATTCTTCCTGTAAAATGTTCTAATATAGTGACTACCAGTGTATAAACTGCTGTTTCACTAAGTCGACCATCTTCTTCTTGTTTAGCACTATGATATATTTCTTCTCTATCCTGAGTAGATAGATAATGATCCCACCAACCTTTAAGTTGGCCAGTAAAATCTGCGGTAATCATTTTTGCAATATTACTATCACTATTTCCAATCATTTTACTGATTGTACTATACATTAACGTTCTATGAGTTAGATTATAAATCAGTTTTTCGATATAACCATCTAAATTCCATTCATAAATACATTTTCCATTGTAACTATTGTTACCTATATATTCTTGTTCTTCATGTAGAATATCTACAGGAGAAGGTCTACTATAATAATTTATTCTTTGGGTTGGTCTATCAGCAAACTTATACAATTTATTAATTTCATCATTTATAATTGGTTTATAATCCTTAGTTTCTGCTAATTTTTCAGAAAATTCATTTTCTAAAGTGTTAATATTTAATTTTTTAAATTTATGATCTAGCATCATTTCAAGATCTGACATAGTCTTTAATTTATAATCTTTTATTTCAGGAGGAGGCTGCAAAGGTGGTTTAACTAGAAGGACCTTAGATATATTATTACAAAAATTAGAAAAATCCCCTATAGAATCTTCAGGCTAGTTTATTTTTTATTTTTTAAATGTTTTTCTTTTTTTTATGTAATTTAGTTACAGTTATTCTAATTTTCTATTTAATAATTTAAATAAAATATTTGGTATAGTTTTAATATTCTTATTATTTTTATTGTCTTTTTGTATACTTTTAATTTTAATTCGCATGATTTTATTTTATATTTATTTAATTTTTCTTTTAATTTTTAACAAATTTATATATTTTTATTTATAATATGTTTTAAGTTTCGATTAATATTCTAATTTAAATATTATCGATTTCTAATTTAAAATTATAATTATTTATATTATTTTATTATGTAGTTTTGACTTTGTTTACATTATTTTGTTTTATATTATAATAATTGATTTTAAATTATTTTGATATTTTAAATATTATTTTTATTATTTATTTTTTTAATTTAATAATTTTTTTATAAAAATTTGTTTGATTTCAAATTACAAATTTTCTTCTTTTCTATTAAATATTTTATTTAAAATATTTTATCGTATTTGTTTAATATTCTAATTATTTTTATTTTTTTGCATATTTTTATTTTTTTACATGTATTTTATATTAATTTAAATTTTCGTTTATTTTTTAAGAAAAAGAGAGCATTGTGTTTGGAAATGAATATTTTGAAGAATACCCTTAGGATCCAAGTATAATTTTTATGGGATCATATTACATATGTTAGAATTTTTTTGGGACTAAGATAATTTATCATCATTATTATTAATAATATTAATATTATTATTGATTATTTATTAGTTTTATTGATTAGGATTTGTAGTACAAAAAAAAAAAAAAACACAAAACAGCCATGATTTCTTTTCCACTGCCTAGTCTCCATCACTTGGCAACTCATCATCTTTTCTCCACCTATATATATAAATATATACATATATATATATATATATGAAGAAGGGGAGGAGGTTGGAGTTTTTGTTTTCTCCGCCTCTTCGTGCCAGCTTAGCAGAAGGGTTTAAGGCAAGGTTTTCTTCTTTTTTTTTTTTTTTTTCTTTCTTTTTTTTTGTTTTCTTCTCTTAGTTATATGATATATATAGTTAATATATAGCTTGTAGTTAGAATTTGTTAGTTGGTTAGTTTTATTTTTTTTCTTTAGTTAGCTTGTATAGAGTATATAGTTTATAGTTTTAAAAATGAAATATTTAGGGTTTAATTTGTTTAGGATTTAGTTAGTTTTAGTCTTTAAAAGAAAAAAAAAAAAAAAAGGTTCCTTAACATGTTCTCAAATAGTTAAATAATTTAAAGGGTTTTTTTTAGTTGTGATTTTAATTCTTATATATATATATCAAGGAATTCAGGTGCTTTGGGTACGTGTACAAGTTAGAAATTCTTGGGATTATAAGATTTTGGGTTTTCCATTGAGGTTAGTAAATGCGTATATGTATCCTAGGAACATAAGAAAATAATTATAATTATATTCATTGGCAAATAGGGATATAGTGATTTTTAATTAAGTATTTTTGTTATCCTATTCGTAAGATCATGCACCAAGTCTTCACTCAGGTGAGTCCACAAACACCACCTAAATATTTTAACGGTGTTGTTGGAGACGTTTGTAATTTTCGATAGCTAAGCATTTTATAAGATGTCTAGTGCTTTTGGGGCAGTATAACATAGTGTTATTTAAATTAGAGATGTTCTCCATAATGTGCTTAAGTTGTGCCTTAGAAATACATTAGAGCGATGCTCCGTATAGGTGCTTACTTAAAAAAGAATTGTCATGTTTTTGAACAAGGGTTATTACTACAGGTTGAGAATGTTTTGATGTTCTTTAGTTGCATGGTTAGTCCTAGTAAATATAAACTTGACATATGTATAAAACATGTATATACATGTCTTGACAATTGGCCTTCCTATTTTTACTCTTCAAGAAAATCAGTCATCCGATTTTCTGTTCTTCAAGAAAATCGGACGTCCACGTTTTAAAATCGGTTGTTCGGTTTCTGTTTTTACTGTTAAAAAAATTACCGTTACTGCTAACAGTAACGGCTAGTTTTTTACCTTCATATATAAAGATGCTATTGATCAGCTATAAATGAATAGTAGCTGAAGAAGTTTTAAGAGCACTTTTAAGAGAATTAAAGAGTACATTTTTAATCTTCTTTATCATATTAAAAGGAAAAACTCATTGGAGGTGTATTTATTGATCACTCTTCAAAGAAGGAGAAAAGGAAGCTTGTCGAAGTATTTCACAAAGTGTATCATTTTCTTATCCTTCTTTGTTAATATTGCTCCATCTCTACTCCCCCTTTGGGTGATCCTTTGATATTTTGTTATCTTGTATTGTTTTGTGATCTTTGAGGTTTGTGTACAAAACCCTAAAGGGTGATCATCATTGTGATATTTTGTAAAAACTTGTGACTAGTGAATTTGTGTGAAATCCTTGAGTCAAGTATCAAGGTAGTGGATGTAGCTCTATTGAGAGAGTGAACCACTATAAATTCCTTATCTCTCTTTTTTGTGTTTTTCTTTTTATCTCCATGATTATTGGTTGATCATTCTCTATAAAAGATATTTTGTTTGGTTTGGAATTTTATTAAAAAGAGTTATTAAATTCTTCTTCAAACAAAATCAAAGGCTCTACGTTTTAAATTACTCAAAAGTTTTTAATTAGCTAAAAACCTTATCTACCCCTCCCCCAAGGTTTTTCATAAGTTTATATAATTTTAAATTTCTATTAATATTCTAATTTAAATTTTATCGATTCCTTTTACAATATTATGATTATTTATATTATTTTATTTATATATTTTTCACTTTATTTTACATTGTTATTTTTGTTTTATTTTAAATTTTAATCATATCTTTTATATTATTTGCTATTTTTAATGTTATTTTAGATTATTTTATTTTTTATTTTATTATTATTATTATTATTGTAAGCCCTAAGACATATTTGTAATGTTTTGATTATGATTAACGTGTGATTTGTGATAAATAGACTTTATATAGAAGAACAAGAGATGCACAAGAGAAGTGTCAAAGGTTATCTACAAAGAAGTAAAAGATCACTCAAGACAACAAGAGTCAATGAAGATGAAGTGATCAAGTTGGATGCCTTGAACACAAGATTAGTTAAAGGACATCTTATGGTAACTTCGTAAAACTCTCTAACTCATCTCTTTGATTTTGGATGAAGTATGATAGCTCTTAGAAGAAATATTTTTGACAAAGTATACTTGAAAAATTAAGTATTCTTGATAAAGTGTTTGATGTTCTTAAATGGATCACTTATTTTAAAGGGTGTCAAGAATACATGTTTTGAAATGTGAAGGAAAGTCCATATTTTTTCAAGGAGAACTGGTTGTCCAATTTTTTATCGTATCTAAAAGGGGTCATCCGATTTTTTGGTTTCTCAAAATGAAAATGGGTCATCTAATTTTTTCAAGGGAATAAAAAAATCGGCCGTCCTATTTTAAAATCGGTTGTCCGATTTTTCAAGGTATAAAAAAAATGGTCGTCTGCTTTTAAAAATGGTCATCCGATTTTTTAAGTTAATTAAGAATAAGTCTTCCTATTTTAGAAAGGGTCATCCGATTTTCTTTACATAAAAAAAATCAAACGTCCTATTTGTAAAACCTTAACTAGTTCAAATAAAGAACTCGCAAGTGAAAAAAAAAAAAACCCTTTCAAAATATATATTGATCAAAGTCTCCTTTTTTCAACAAATTTTCATGCAACTTATAGGGAGAATTTCAGCCATACTAGCTCCTAAATAATGAACGAAATAAATTAGAGCAAATCAATCATAATGATTCTTAGCTTACATAAGAGAATCATCCCTAAAATGCCACCTTAGTTCCTAAGTAATTAAGGAAATAAATTAGACCAAATCAATCATGATGATTCTTATCTTTACATAAGAGATTCTTTCCTAAAAGACACTAAATACAAGGAACTAATGACTTAGTTCCTCTTCAAGGATGTTTAAGAGAAGTGTTGACTTGGGCTTGTATTATTCAACCTTGACTTCTTCTTTTGCCCAAGTGTCTTTAATAAATGTGTTAAGGGCTTCTTACACCCCTAAGTCCTTGCCCTTATCATTGGTCCAATTATGTCTTGTAAATGATCCCTCTTAAAAGGATTGTGGTCTTGAGAAATTGGACATCGATTTGAACTTGGATCCTTTGTGGTGCCAATTTGGACTTCTTGGATTCTCATCATTTCACCCTTCCTAAAAATGATTCGTCCCCGAATCGAGACCTTTAATACACAAAGAAATGATAATTACTTGAGAAGATGAAAACTTCCTATGATAAGAATTAAGAATTGCAGAGGATCCAAACAATAGGCCACGTCATGAAAAATAATATCTCATACAACCATACAAATGCACTTGAAAACTCAACAAAATGAACTGACACTTTTCAAAGCTCACATACCAAAAGAAATTCAATAATAGAGGTAGGATGTATGTGAAGTGGAACTTGATAAGGGTAAATTCTAGAAAGAAAAGAAAATTCCCTAATAAAAGTAAAGTCTTCATAACAAGAGAAAAAGGCATAAGCATAATTCTCAAAGAAGAAATTGTTCCTTTCACTCATGTTAAAAACTCTTAACAACTTGTTTGTAGAGGCACTTTCCAAAAAGACTCTTTCCAGGGAAGATGACATATCAAAATTTCATTGCCAAAATATTTCAAGAAGGAATCATGGGTTACAAGAACATTAGGCTTCAACAATTCAAACTCGCATTCATGAATCCGAGAACATCCTAAATCAAAAGGTTTAAACAAGTGACAAGAAAGTGCAAAAACATAATGCTCATAAAACCAATGAGTTGAATCAGAGGCAAATAAGCTTTCTAATTCCTCATTTGAAAAAATTTTCAGCCGTGAGAATTGTTTATAAGGCAAATGATAACACCACAACTTTCCCATTTCCTCATTCAAATAAACCTCAAAAGATTTTCTCACATTATCAAACTTCGGATCAAAATAAGGAATTTCAAATGACACACTATCAAATAACAAATAAATCTCATGAAAATCATTGAAAATATTAATTCTTCTCTTTGCAATGCCACAATTCCAAAAGAACTCTTTGAAAGATAGATGGTGAAAAAAAGGCACTTTCAATCCAAACTGTCCAAGGGAGATTAAAGAATTCATTTAACATAGGGAAACAATAGTAGCTTTCAAATACATGAAAAATGCCAACTCTCTTTTAAAGGAAAAACTTCTTCAGGAACTCCTTGAAAGGTAAATGATAAGACCATGTACTATCAAACTCATATTTAAATGAAGAAGTATCATAAGGAATGATCAATGAGAAGTTCTTGAATTTCATAAGATCCACCTTTCTGAAAGTATAATGCCTTTCGATCAAATCGGAATTCTCATGAAAATCCACCACAAAAGAATCTTATAAGTAAGACAATAAAGGAAGATCCTCAAGACTCTTTTCTTGAGGCATTTCATGCATGCTATCAAATATATTGAAAGAAGTAGAACCAGAAAATGGTTCGTTGAAAACCGAGTAATGACCAAACATTTCTCAAGAACAAAATCCATTTTTACATCATGGACCATGCTATTTGAAATGATCTTGAAGTAAAGAACTCAACAAGCTCCTCTATGGCTAACAGTATGGAAAACATCTTTTAAAGGTAAAGGATATTTCCCAAGCCTCACAGAAACAATTTCATGACTAACAAAACTAAGAGTTTGGTTAAAGAAATGTTTACCAAGCATATAAAATGATAGTTTTCATATATAACACACAACAAAAGTTCACTCTTCTTAAAGCATTGCCACTTTATTAACCCAACACAAAAAAATTTCATCAAGAAATTATGCAAAGGATCAAGACCTCTCCTACATAAAATATGTCTACAGATACTCACTCCAAAACTCTCATTAGCCAATCTGGCACAACTTAATGACTGAAACAACTAAACTCCAAAGACAGATGAGCCATAACTAAGATGAATAGAACATATTTCTTCAGTATATTCTCATGAGAGGTATGAGCATAGACAAACAACTTTACTTCTTTAAAGAAAAACTCAAAGCATAACTGAATAAAATTAGGAAAGAAGCATATTGGAGTTTTATGATATATCAAAAGGAGCTCTCTGCCCATCTAACTTATCCTTGACTTCAAAATCTTACACACAAGAGAAAACACTAGTAGAATCATAATTGTTAATCTGCAAAGATAAACCCTTCTCACTAGGAAGTGAGTCCATAGGTTGCTTTGTTAAAAGATGAGGTTCACACTCTTTTTCTTTTGAGTTCTCACTAGTATTTTCATGATCTACACCCTCAGGTATTTTTTGTTCAACTCTTCTATAGTTCTCTCATTTTCTTTAAGCTCACTCTCATTTTTTTTCTTTGAACAACCATTCTTTTGATGAACATCTTTTTCTTTTAAGCACTCATGTTTCTCACATTCTTCAACAAAGTTAGGAATAGAATCATGAAGACATGTTTCCTCTTCATTTTTCTCTCTATCATTCTCTTTATCCTTGTTTGGTTCATCTTCTTCTTCTAGAGGTTCACCTTCCATAGAAGGTTCAATGATATCCTCTTCAATACATTTCCCAAATGGATAAGAGGTTTCTCCCTTGTTCTTGGAATTCTCCTTTGCATGCTTCTCTCAAGCATTTCAAGATACTTAACTCCAAAGATCAATCGCATATCTTCCTTCATTTCTCTCCATGTCTTAATGGATTTCTTTCCCTTTTTCCTTCTACACTCTTCATTAGTATTCCACACCATTATGGAGAAAGAAGTGAAAGATTTTAGGGCTAATTGCACCCTTTCCTCCTCCATTATGCCATATATAAAACAACCCTTCAACTTTTCTTTTCCAATATCTAAATAGAGCTTCGGCTCAAATTTTCCATGGAATGTCGGCAAATAAACCTTCTTAAAATTAGGACGAGTAGGCATGTTCTTGTAAGCATATCTTTCTCTTCGATATTGCCTCCTTGTACTCTTTGTGGTCTCCATTGTAACTATAATAAGATCTCAAGATATAAATATATCTTCACACCCTTGTTCCCCTAATTTTTTCGAAGACTACACTGCACTCCCCATGTTTTTCTCTCACTCTCCTTCTCCACAAGAAAGAGTTCTAAACTGAACCAATTAAGAGATCGTATAAAATTAAATAAAAATAACTCAACTAACTGACAGAAAGAAGAGTTAGAGGTCAAGAAAACAAGATATTGCAATAACAAAGTTGGCTAGAAAAAGAATTAGTATGAAACAAACAAAAAAGATAGCAGGGATAAAATGGCCACTCCCCCAAAGTAGAGTTCATATGGGTCTCGAATTAAAGAGTGCAATATTCCCTTTTTAATGGTCCAAACCTTGTCCAAAGATTCCACACTATGAGAAAGTTATGGAAGTTTAAAGGTTTTGAGATAAAATGGACCGCTTTCCTTATTGGTGTTGATTTGGTCAACAAGAATCCCAAGAATAAGGAAAATTTTCTTTTCCTTTATTATGAGAGGATTAAATTGGCCAACAATGGCAAATTTGCTGAAAAATATGCTCTTTAAGTTACTCAATAACTTATCAATTAAGACAAGTAACTTACCAAGAATCAATAACCTACCAAACAAGTAACTTGTACAATACTAGGAAAAAAAACATTGAAATGGCCTTTCTTCCTTTTTTTTTTTTTTTTTTTTTTTTGAACATTGTAGAATTATTTTTGCCTTTTTTTTCTGAACACTTTTTTTCTTATTCGACTCTTTCCTTTTCTTTAAACTACGGCCAAAAAACACAACTTAGAACTGAATTTGGTTCCAAAAACCTTACAGAAACAATATCAAAAGTAAAAATAAAACTATGACTACTCTATTTCAAATTCCAAAGTTTGAAGACAACCGGGAAGGACCATACCGAGTAATTAAAGACAATGGTAACATGAGCTACAAATTACAAGATTTCGAAGGGAAAATTCTAGCAAGGACATAGAACAATTTAAATCTCAGGAAATTTTTTCCTTAGATGTTATCTAACATAACAGCAAATTGTATCTGGATATATTACAAATAGCAAATACACATTCTATTTTTTACATGAGTCTAAAATGCATACATCTTTATAATTGTATAGTAGCCACAAAACGACAATATGCACTCATCAACACATTTTCTCAATAGCATCACCCAATCTAAAAACACACCTCCTTCTCCTAGAAAACATCCACAGATTCGAACAAAAGAAACCTGCTCCCAAATTCCACCCACCTTACTTCACCATCATATGAAAATATCACTCCGCACACACAATATCCGTTCAAACATCCCATATTTTTTTAGCACATTACATCTATGTGTCTCCAATAGACACAAAATCAAGACGTAAGATAAACAAGCTCAAAAGAGATGAAAAATAACCAAAATACTTTATATATATATATTAATAATAGCCTACTGGCCAAACTATTTATTACCAAAACCCAACTACCCAAGAACAAGGGCAGAAGAGTCATTGTCATGTGACTAACCTATCAGGAGGCCAACCCGACAGGCCAAAAAACTAAAGTTTTGTGATCATGATGAATAGGGACCACGAACCATGAAAATGCCCCCACTCGGCATGGGGCTGGCCCTTTACGCAAAAAGATTTTAATGATAACAGGACAATATCGTCATCACGCTAGGAATGCCTTTGATCTCTTCCTCCTCCTAGTTTGCTCCTCCTTGTGAATAAAATCATCCAGAGTAAAAAGCGGTTCCATCGTCAGAAAGCATCTGCGAATGTACACAAACACTTCTTCAAAGCAACAGTAGAAGAGATCGATGGCATACTGCAGCCAGAGTAGCCCTAACTATCTCTTTAAATTGATCATCAACTATTTTCAGTTTATGACAATACTCATGCACATCCAATTCCAGCTCCACGGCCCCTCCTCGGAGCCCCAGGTATACCTTCAAAATCGACACAAAATGCTCAAAGGAGTAATGTTGATGATTCTTCAGAACAATTATCAGAGGAATATTCATGTATTCTTTATTGTAATAGAAATGGGTGCAACAGATGTGCAACTCCAGAAACAAATCTTGAAAGTAAAAAGCCAAAGGCAGAACACAATGGACCTCAGTCCCGTCAGTGGCAGCGAAGTGGTGACTCATACTCTCAATAAAAGAAGTAAATCAAAGTCCAAAGGAGCTTGCTAAGAAACAATTAACACAACCCTTTATATATGACAACCAATGCGAGGACATTTGAAAGGGCGTGAATAGGTATGTTTCTTTTTATGGCTGTAACTATAATTATTACCCTTGGAAACCCAACTGAGGGCCTATCGCATTTCTCCACATAGACGAAAGTCAAAGTTTTTATATTATGCTTCTGACACAGAAATATCACAACTCATTTTTTCATCGAACTTTTCCCTATTAATCACAGTTAACATTACCATGGTTAACAGAAACAAAATACAAAATATTAAAAAGATGCACTATGAGAACAAGATGAATTCAGGTAAACGAGAATAGAAAAACCCCGATATATCTATCACAAAGAAAGGCCTACAGAACTATGAAAAAGTTCAAACATAGGGTGGCTGCAACTTTACCTTAAATACAGGTTAGACCAAGACCTATAAGGGAACTGCTCCACTTAATTCTTGGTTGTATCCACCGTGAAGTCCTTCTGCACATTGCTAGAAGACATAACCTCCTCCAAGCAAGCAACACGCCTGGCATTTGCCCCGGTGCAACAACCATACCAAAAGTCTTCACCTGGCGTCCAATGCCACCACCCACGGATAACCTTGCATCAGGAACCTAATCACTTCCTGACACTTTCGAACCAAGTCTACCAGTAGAGTCTCTAGAACCAAGAGCAGTCATAGATGGAGTATCGGAAAGGTTGGTTCCCGACTGCTCTTCCGCCACGCCCTCGTCTCGCTATCTCCCAGGTTCCTTAAGACTTAGCTCCAGCATATTATCAAGATGACGAACAAGAGCCTGATCACTCTCCCTTGCCTCAAAGGCCTCGATCAGATGCTTACCAGGACCATCCTAGCTACCCACAATCGAAAGATTCAATCTACTCACTGTCTCTATCGGCTGATTCATCGTCTAAATTCGCCATAGACCCCTCCATCTCCACTTTTTTACCAACTTCCCACGACAACTTAGGATATTTAGCCTCTTTATTGTAGTACATATCTATAACAGACGACATAGTCATATCGGGATTGCCTTCATGGATAGCATCAACCAACTCAGTTAGGGCACAACTTACCGTCAGTATAGTCAATGAATAAAACCAACTCTTGACTACTCACAGAATTCTTTAGTCATCTTCTCTTTCACACTATGACGCACATTACCCTCGTTGTGTACCAGGTTAGCCAACTCTGTCGTCATTGCACCTATTTCCTGGCCTTTGCAAGTTAATGCCTCCTTACATTCATCAACTTCTTGTTGCATCCAAATCAATGACCCATTTAAACTATGTAATTCACTACTCTTGATGGCACACTCATCCATCAATCGTTTGTTAATTTTCGTTAAGGCAACATTGGTTTCGGTCAACTTAAAGTTCGCCCCCTCCGGATCGAAAATCTTTCTCTCCAATCCTTTACCCAGTCCATAGAAATTCCCATTCCCAATTGCTTTACTCAAGACTCTTTTTATAATTCTCAGAATTCTATCTTTCAACAATCCAATTGTGTATCATTCGTTGTGTATCTCGATTCAAAATATTGACGCTTTGTGAAAAAGCTTATATATCAAAAAATAATATCTTTCAAAGCTACAATCCTCAACAAATCATAAATTAAACATACCCGAATATTGTTCAGGACAAACGCTTCCACCATATCTTTAGGAATCATGTCTAGTGTTGCCCTCGTCCAGAATGGATCAGCGCTCGAGTCCTGATAAACAACCCTTTTTCCCCAATCAGACCTCTGCCTTTTAAAGCTAACTGTCCAGGTCAAGAAATCAACTAGACAACTTTCAAAGCTTTCTTTCTCAACTCCTGCAAGCACTGAGGGGTCATCCTTATTTCCCCCAAACCTTAGGGTTTCAACATCCCCACTCCCCTGTATCACTAGATTCTCCAAAATCAAGGGTAGAGATAACCTTCCTCTTCCTCGACTCACTCCTTTTTCGCTTCTTCAGAGGTGGAGACTGTACCACCTCAACAACACCAGATTCATTTGTCGGTATCAAATCCCCAACAAACACATCCGCTTTCCTTTTCTTTCTCTCCTCCCGCCTTTGCTCCAACAGAGCAACGAAAGGACACTCCTCTATTTCAGAACAATATACCTCTATCAGTACATATAAACATAGACACATACACATGAAAAACAGAGTTATTCTTATAGTCATCCCCCAAATCAGCTTTTGGGGGTGGCACTTTCAATTTTGCAGAAGCTTCGGCCGTGCTAACGGCAACAGCTTTCCTGCTAAAATTACGTAATCAAAAAATAAAAATCATCTTGATATAACATACAATAGTTCAATAAGCCTACAAATACTATTGTTTAGTCAATACAACATCCTAATACTAACTTAATTCCTGGAGATTGCATTCTTCCTAATCATAAAACCCGGCAACCTTCATTAGCCTTCCTTAAGGAGCATCCCAAAGCCATATCCTTGAATATTTTTCACACGTTCTTCAATAAAAGAATGTTATCAACAGGTAGATTTGAAATCTTTTTCATCCTATTCCAAGGTCTTTCAGGACCTTCTCTGGAAACATAAAACCACTGTCTCTTCTATCCGTGAATAGACTGTAGTAACTTCTTCACAAGCTCCACTACACCACTCTTCCTCTGAAATGTGTGCCACCCAGATGCATCTCTGATCCAAAGCACTTACACATCAAAATAAAGGCCACAATAATTCTTATCTCGTTAGGGGCTGTTTGACCTATATCAATTCCCCAGTAACTTGTCACATCTAAAAACATGTTATGCAAGGAAAATCTGAACCCAGCTTTCAATTTCGGAGGTATATGGACCCTCTCCTTGGCGCTCGGTGACCTAACTCGAAAATTATCAAGGATCACGAACTCCTTCCTTATGGCCCCAAGTTGGCTGTATCAAATCTCAGAAGGATGGTTGACAACTGTCAGTTCACAAATATGTTCTTCATCCTTAGAGTCATAAGAATGAAACATTCTTCCAGCCTGATAATGTTCTTTCATACGATCATAGATTCGGGCTCACCCACATCGGGAAACAAAATAGACTCTGATGTTGTTGATGAATTAAACAGGAATAAGGTAACAAGTGAAAAGCTTTAATTAATGTACAATCAATTGAGTGCTAAGTGGCTTGAGTCTTGATAAGGAATATGATGTGTTGGTGACAGCAAACAAATAGTTGTTAGAAAAAAAATACAAGAATCAATGCATACTGTCAAAAGCTAGAACAAAAGTTACGACTGACAATCATAATAGAAAGAAAAAAAAAATCTATTGAAGTCGAAGAAACAAAGGTGTAGTTATTGTTTAATGTTAGGACATGTTTAGAGTAGATGTTTCAAGAGACTCAAGGATTTGCAAAAAGGTAAGCTTGTAACTAAGCCAAAGCTTGTTAATGACAGGAGGTTGACCAAGTACAAATGTGCGCGGGCAGTCAATGAGGTCTCTGTCAAATCTTTCAAAGCACACTAATCAATGAGAGTAAGTGCATATTGTAATGGTATCTTGACAGTGGTTGTTCACGATACATGTAAGGTGCTAGAACAAGAAGGAGGTATTGTTACTTTTAGTTATAGTTCTAAGAGTTGTGTTATTGGCATAGGTGTCTTGAATATTGATGGTTTGCCTAAAATCGATAATATTCTACGTGTCAGAGGATTGAAGGTAAATTTAATTAGCATAAGTCTATTTTGTGATTATAATCAAATTTTGACTTTTACAAGGAGAGCATGTAAAATCACAAATCAACAGAGAGAATATATGTTAATTATATGTCCATTTTTATACATATTTTTATAGTGTTGAATCTTCGATTTTCAAAGTATTTTAGTAGTAAACTGGCATATTTATCTTTTGTTTCTTCTCTTTTGTTTATAGCTATGTCTCAAATGAGTTAGAATGAAGAATGAAGTGAAACGGGAGCATACAGGGCAAATTCAGGATTCTTTGAGCAATTTGAGGGAGAGTTCGGACAACATTCCGGGACTGTAGATTCTTCAATTTTACTTCCTAAGCCTTCTAAACTCTTTTCTATTATGAATTCTTATATGAATTTTATGAATTTTATGATGTTTAGTGGCTAGGGTTTGTTTTTGTGTTTAATTGGGGTTGAACCCTAAATGATCTTAGTTATGTTCTTTGGATTATTTTTTTGAATAAATCGTTGTTATTAATGCTGATTATTGTTCAATTACTTTGTTTCCGCTACTAAATTTACCAGTAATAGGCAACTTAGCTAGGTTGTATGGAATTGAAAAAGGAAGAACAATCTAAGGCTAAAGTTGAATAATAGAAACTGGTAGTTAATTAGAGACAATAGCTACCGTTTCTAGGTCATTAGTAATCACTCCTATACTTTGATCTTTCATAGTTGAGTTAGGGAGAGAAGAGATTCTTCTCTAATCAATTAGGGAAATAGTGGGCTTTCGCCTAGAGATAGGGTTAATCCTAATTAACGAGGGAGACCCCATCAACAATTCAACTAGTCTTCCAAAGTTTTCAATGAATTAGCTAAAAGATTCTAGGGGGATTTCACCATTTAAACACATTCTTTTTAAAACTTGATTTCAATTATTTGTAAATTGTTTTTAAAGTATTTTACTATTCTTAGTTAAAGATACTTTCAAGCTACTTTGTTTTGATTAAACATTAGGGAGGCGGTCATTATTAGAGCTTCTCTGTTCCCTGAGTTCGACAATCCGAGAAGTTCTCAAGTAGTACATTGATAGGTTCGCTTGCCTGTTATATGTTAATTTTAGAGTAGTCCCACTTTTAAACATCAAGTTTTTGGCGTCGTTGCCGGAGAAAGGTACCTTTAAGAACGCCGTTAATTTAGTGCTTTAATCGCTTTTAGTTTATTGTTTTATTTTATTTTATTTTTATACTTTTTTGTTCTTGCATTACTAGTATTTCATTCGTGGCTATTTCTTGGAAATTTTATGCTATTCGTGGATTGATTTGTATTGTTATCTGTTTCAGGATTTGTTAAATTAGTTTACACCAATGGCAGAAAGGACAATGGCGGACAATGCCCAACCATCTATTATTGGGGTATAGTCGAGCATAGTTAGACAGCCAATGCAAGCAAACAACTTCAAGATTAAGCCAAATATTCATTTAAATTTTTTCTAATTTCTACGTAATATTTAACAAAAATATACTGCATTTTTAATTTAGTATTCTTATTATTTAAATATTTAAAATATTAGAAATATTTAAAAAATAAAAAACGTGTTAATAAAATTATATAAATAATTATAATATTAAATGAGAAATGATTCTAATATAAAATTAGAAATAGTGTAGTGCTAATAAATTAAAAATGTTGTAATTTAATATAAAATAAATCACTTATAAAAATAAAAATAAATTTAAAAAATGATAAATAAAAATAAATAAAACATTAAAAAATAAAATTAAAAATAAGCATATAAAATAATTAAAAAATAAGATTGGTAAATAAAAATACGGAATATATTAGTTAAAATATTAAGCAAAAAATTAAAATAATATTAAATGAAATTGAAATAAAACATAAAAAATAAAATTACAAAATAGCAAATAATATAAATGAAATGATTAGAATACGAAGCAATAATATAAAAATAATGTAAAATAAAATTAAAACATGTAATTAAACTGATATAAATAATTATAATATTAAATAAGAAATATCTATAATATAAAATTAGAAATAATGATGCGCTGCTAAATTAGAAAAAAATTAATTAAAAATAATGTAAATGACTTATAAAAAGGTAAGGAAATTATTAGTAAAATTAAAATAAAATATTGTTAATAAAATTTAAAATATTCGAATAAAATAATAAGTATAAAGTTAGAAAAATTTTAAGTTAAATTTAAGAAAATAAAATAAGAAATATTCTAAAATAAAAATTAGATAATAAAAAAATATAAAAAATATCAAATAATATAAATTAAGTGATTAGAAAATAAAATAAGAATAAAATAAAATAATTTAAAATAAGATAAAATAACATGTTAATTAAATAACAAAAGTAATTTTAATATTAAATAAGAAATAATTATAATATAAAATTTGAAATAGTGATGCGCTGATGAATTAAAAAGTTGTAGTTAAAAATAAAAGAAATTCCTTTTAAAAATTAAATAAAAATTTTATGAAATGATAAAATAAATAAAATATTCTAAAATAAAACTAAAAATATGTATATTTTAGACTTAAAAATACTGCATTTTTAATTTTCTTATTTTTCTAATTATTTTATGTGCATAGTTTAATTTTATTTTACATTATTTTTTATTTATCATTTCTTTACTTTTTTATATAAGTAATTTATTTTATTTTTAATTACAATTTTTTAATTTATCTGCGGATGATTATTTCTAATTTTATATTATACATATTTCTTATTTAATATTATAATTATTTAGGTTATTTTATTTACATATTTTTTATTTTATTTTACATTATTTCTATTGTTATTAATTTGTATGTTAATAATTTAATTTATATTATTTTCTATTTTTAATATTATTTACTATATCTTTTTAATTTCACAATATTTTATTTTATTTTTATAATTTATTTCAATTTAATTAAAAATTTTTCTAATTTTCTACTTAATATTTTAACTGATATATTAAGTATTTTATTTAATATTGTTATTATTTTAATTGTTTTATATGGGTATATATAATTTTATTTTACAATATTTTATTTATTTTATATATTATTTGTTAATTTTTGTAATTCTCTTTCATTACAACATTTATAATTTGTCATTGCCATCACTATTTCTAATTTTATATTATAATTATTTCTTATTTATATTATAAATATTTATATTATTTTATTAAAATGCTTTTTATTTTATTTTTCATTGCTTTATTTTATTCTTATTTTATATTCTAATGATTTAATTTATGTTATTTGCTACTTTTGAATATTATGATTTTATTTTTTATTTTTTATTTTACAATACTTCTTATTTTATTTTATAAAATTTTATTTCAATTAAGTTCAAAAAAATTTCTAATCTTCTACTTAATATTTTAAATAAAATATGTTGTATTTTTTAATTTAGTATTATTAATATTTTAATTATTTATTTGAAAATTCTTTCAAATTTAATATTTGATTTATTATTTCCTTATTTTTTTAAGTACTTATTTTATTTTAAATTAGAATTTTAAATTTTAGCACCTCATCATTTTTAATTTTATATTATAGATATTCTTATTCAATATTATAATTATTTACAATATTTTGTTTACATATTTTTAATTATTTTACATTATTTATATTATTAATTTTTATTCTAAGCATTTAATTTAAATTATTTGCTATTTTTAATATTATTTTACAGTATTTTTTAAATTTCAAAACATTTTATTTATTTTTTATAATTTATTTCAAGTTTATTTAATATTTTAATTTCTAATTAATATTTTAACTAATATATTATGTGTTTTTCATTTAATAATAATATTATTTTAATGAATTTATGTGCATAGTTTAAATTTAATTATACAATATTTTATTTTTAATTCATAAATTTTTATAAGTAATTTATTTAATTTTAATTACTACTTTTGAATATTATTTTAGATAGTTTTATTTTTTTATTTTACAATACTTCTTATTTTATTTTTAAAAATATTTCAATTAAATTCAAAAAAATTTCTAATGTTCTACTTAATATTTTAATTAAAATATGTTGTATTTTTTAATTTAATATTCTTAATATTTTAATTATTTATTTGAAAATTTTTCAAATTTAATATTTGATTTATTATTTCCTTACTTTTTTATAAGTACTTATTTTAACTTAAATTACAATTTTAAATTTTAGCGCTTCATTATTTTTAATTTTATGTTATAGATATTCTTATTTAATATTATAATTATTTATAATATTTTATTTACATATTTTTATTTTATTTTACATTATTTTATATTATTATTTTGTATTCTAACCATTTAATTTAAATTATTCTCTATTTTTAATATTATTTTACAGTATTTTTTTAAATTTCAAAACATTTTATTTTATATTTTTTATAA
Source organism: Catharanthus roseus (assembly GCA_028651295.1). Taxonomy (NCBI): domain Eukaryota; kingdom Viridiplantae; phylum Streptophyta; class Magnoliopsida; order Gentianales; family Apocynaceae; genus Catharanthus; species Catharanthus roseus. Next base: position 4,541,914 of record JAPQWS010000165.1, on the reverse strand, counting down.
TTTATTTCAAGTTTATTTAATTTTTTTAATTTCTATTTAATATTTTAACTAATAATATCCTGTGTTTTTCATCTAATAATATTATTATTTTAATGAATTTATGTGCACAGTTTAAATTTAATTGTACAATATTTTATTTTTCATTCATGAATTTTTTATAAGTAATTTATTTTATTTTAACTAAAACTTTTTAATTTATCATCGCATCACTATTTTAAATGTTGTAATTATTTATTATTTGTTATTATAATTATTTATATTATTCAATTAACATGTCTTTATTTTGTGTTACATGATTATATTTTATTCTTATTTCATGTTCTAGTCATTTAATTTATACTATTTTCTCAATATATTAGATAAAATATTGAGAAAAAATTAAAAAATTAAATTAAATTGAAATAAATTATAAAATATTTTTCTTAAGCTCACATTGGTAACATTATTCTTAACGTATCTCTTTCTCTTATTAATATCAAAGGTTTGTGTTGAAAAACCCCTTAGGTTATCATTTGATTGTCTTGTGTTGATAATTGAGGTTGCTTGAAAAACCCTTGGCAGGTGAACCTGAAAATTGTAATTGTTGTATTTGTGATTATAGTGGGTTTGGAAAATTCTTGAGTGTTAACTCAAGATAGTGAATGTAGCTCTTTGAGAGAGTGAACCACTATAAATTGTTGTGCATCTTCATCCTATGTTTTTGCTAGATTGTCATAACTATAAGATTTTGTGGTTGGGAATTTTATTAAAAAGTGTTTTAGAATTCTTTCTCAAACAAAATTGAAGGTTTATCTTTTAATTACACAAAAGAAGTTTAAAAAATTAGCCAAAAACCTTATTCACCCCTCCTCTAAAGTTTTTCAATATTTCATTTGCATAAAATTTATTTTACTTTATTTTATAGTTTTATTTATCATTTTTTTTTCTGTTTTATAAGTCATCTATTATATTTTAAATTTACAATTTCTTTGAATTACCAGAGCATCATTATTTCTAATTTTACACATAGGATATTTCTTGTTTCATATTATAACTATTTATATTTTTTATTTACATGTTTTTTGTTTTATTTTACATTATTTTATATTATTATTTCATATTTTGATCATTTAATTTATATTATTTGCAATGTGTTAATATTATTTGAGAATATTTTATTTTTTATTTAAAAATATTTTTGTTTTATTTTTTATTATTTATTTCAATTCAATATTTTTTAAATTTTCAACTTAATATTTTAACTAATATATGTTGCATGTTTAATTTAATATTCTTATTATTTTATAAACATATTTTTAATTTATTTTACAATATTGTATTTATTTTTATTTACCATTTGATAATTTTTTAAATTTTGTAAGTAACTTATTTTTATTTTAACTAAAACATTTTCATTTATTAAGGCATCACTATTAATATTATTCTTATTTCTTATTTAATATGATAACTATTTCTATTATTTAAATAACATTCTTTTAATTTTATTTCACATTATTTTATTTTAGTCTTCTTTCATAGTCTAATCATTGAATTTATATTATTTGCTATTTTTAATATTATTTTATATTATTTTAATTTTGATTCTAGATTATTTCGGATTTTATTTTCTTAAATTTTATTTAAATTTTTAAAATTTTTCTAATTTCTTACATAATATTTTAACTAAAATATACCACATTTTTTCATTTAGACTTCTTATTATTTTAATTATTTTATTTTCATATTTTTAAATTTATTTGAGATGATTTTACTTAGCGTTATTTATCATTTCTTTACTTTTACGAGTAATTTACTTTATTTTAAATTACAATTTTTTCAATTTATCAATGTATCATTATTTCTAATTTTATATCATAGATATTTCTAAATTTTAATATTATAACTATTTAGATTATTTGTTTTACTTTTTTATTTATTTTTCGTTATTTTGTTTTTTATTTCACAATATTTTTACTTTATTTCTTATAATTTATTTCAATTCAATTCAATATTTAATTTTCTACTTAATATTTTAACTAATATATTTTGCCTTTTTAGTTCACATTCTTATTATTTTTATTATTTTATATGCATATTTTAAATTTTATTTTACAATAATATATTTATTTTTATGTATCATCTCATAATTTTTTATTGATTTATTTTTATACATAATTTATTAATTTATCAGCGTATCACTATTTCAAATTTTATAGTATAATTATTTCTTATTTAATATTACAATTATTAATATTGTTTAATTAACATTTTCATAATGTTATTTTATATTATTCTTATTTTATGTTCTAATCATTTAATTTATATTATTTTTTATTTTTAAATATCATTTTACATTAATTTTTTGATTTTATAAAATTTTTCATTTTATTTTCTTAAGTTTATTTAAATTTATTTTAAAATTTTTCTAATTTTCTGCATAATATTTTGGCTAAAATATACAACATTTTATAATTTAGTATTCTTATTATTTTAATGATTTTATTTGCATATTTTTAAATTTATTTTAGATGATGTAAGCGAATCATTATTTCTAATTTTATATTATAAGTATTTCTTATTTAATATTTTCATTATTTATATTATTTAATTTACATGTTTTTTAATTTATATTACATAAATTATATTATTATTTCCTATTCGAATGATTCAATTTATATTATTTGCAATATTTTAATATTATTTTAAATTATTTTCTTTTTTATTTCACAATATAAAATTTTATTTTTATTATTTATTTCAATTCAATTTAATACATTTTAAATTTTCTACTTAATGTTTTAACTAACATATTTCACATGTTTAATTTACTATTCTTATTCATTTTAATATTTTAAAAGCATATTTTTAATTCTATTATGCAATATTTTATTTATTTTTTTTATCATTTTATAATTTTTTATTTATCTTTATACGTAATTTATTTTAATTTTAATTACAACCATTTAATTTATCAACGCATAGCTAATTTCAAATTTTATATCACAGTTATTTCTTATTTAATATTATAATTATTTCTATTATTTAATTAACATTCTTTTAGTTTTATTTTACATTATTTTATTTTATTCTTATTTTATATTTTAACCATTTAATTTCTATTATTTGCTACTTTATAATTTTAATTTTATTATTTATTTTAATATATTTCTTATTTTATTTTTAAAATTTTATTTCAATTTAATATATTTTTTTCTAATTTTCTACTTAATATTTCAACTAAAATATACTGCACGTTTTAATTTGTATATTTATTACTTTCATTTAATTTTATTACACATGATTTTATTTATTTTGTTTTATCATTTCTTTAATTTTTTATAAAAAACTATTTTATTTTTAATTTCAACTTTTTTAAATTTATCAGCGAATAATTATTTCTAATTTTATATTGTAGATATTTCTTATTTAATATTATAATTATTTACATTATTTGATTTACATTTTTTATTTTAATTCACATTATTTTATATTATTTTTATTTCATATTCTAATCAGTTTATTTGTATCATTTTCTATTTTAATATTATTTTTATTATTATATTTTTATTTCACAATATTTCTATTTTATTTTTATAATTTAATTGAATTTTTTAATTTTACTCAATATTTTATCTAATATTTTATCTAATTTATTTCAATATTTTTACTCAATAATTTAATCTAAACTTTCAAGCTATGAATATACTTAGTTGTGCCTTGGATATAAATGTAATAGAGTGAGCGGATGCGATTTGGCTCATGAAATGTGGAAGTTACTTGAAGCAACTCACGAAGGCAACAATCAAGTAAAGGAGTCAAAGTTGGCCATGTTGGTAAGAGACTGTGAGCTATTTATGATGAAACAAAATTAAAACATTAGTAACATGTTCACAAGGTTCACCAACATCACAAATGGCCTAAAGGCATATGGGAAAGAGTACTCAAGAGGAGAAGTGAATAGAAAGATTCTTAATGCACTTCCAAAAGCATGGCAACCAAAAAACTTGCTATTGTGGAATCAAAAGATTTGAGACTACTTCCTATTGAAGAACTTATAGGATCACTACTCACCTATGAAATGAAAAAAAAATAAAAATAAAAAGGTTGAATGAAATGGAAGATGAAGACAAAGGAAGAAAAAGCATTTCACTCAAAGAAAATGAGGATGATCAAACATACTCATCAAACAATGAAGATGAGATTGATGATGATGAGGAAATGGACTTGGTAATGAGGAAATTTAAAAGATTCTATAAGAAAGGCTTCAACAATAGAGGAAAAAAACCTCCATTCAAGAAAGGAGGACAAAGCTCATCACTCTTCAAGGCTAGGTGCTTTGAATGGACTAGCACCGGTCATCTTGTAGCCGATTGTCCTAAAGCCATTGAAAAAGAAAAAGGAGCTTTAGAAGCTAAGCTTGAGACATTAAAAAAGAAGAAGAAGAAGAAAGGCAAGGGCCTAATAGGAACTTGGGATCAAGACTCAAGCGAAAGTGAAGGAGAAGAAAAGGCCAACCTATGCTTCATGGCATTAGAAAATGAGGTACAATCTTCACCCTCTAACTCTTCTAGTATCCTTGATGATGATTTTGATGTTGATCCTAGTTTAATGCTTATTGAAATGTATGATGAGTGCAAAAAGGTTACTAAATGAAACAAAGATTTGAAAAGCAAAACTCAATTTTTGTTAGATGAGCATTCAAGACTCATTTGTGAAAATAAAGCTATTCTTGAATCCTTGGAAGTTTTCTGAAAAAGAGTGTTCAAATAGTGACTTTCAAAAACTTGTTTTAGAAAACAAAAACCTTTGTGAAAAGATTTCCTCTCTTGAAAAATGTTTGATTGATTATGAAGTCTTAAAGAAAAAGGTAAGTGATCTCACTCTATGTGTTGAAAAGTTCACAAAATGAAAAGAAAATTTTGAAAAACTTCTTGGCTCTCAAAGATCACCTTTTGACAAAAATGGTATTTGGATATAATCATTCCAATAATTTTTCTAAACAAACACACTTTGTAAAAGCCTCCTCATCCCTTTCACACCTTTGTCGTACTTATTGTGAAAAGAGTGGTCATAAAGCCACAAAATGCTTTATAAAAAGAAAAGTTGAAAGGGGAATAAAAACGGTTTGGAAAATAAAAGAAAACTCAACTAACATTCATGGACCCAAAAAGATATGGGTACCAAAAGTCATTTCTACTTCTTCTTTTGTAGGAACCCAAATCAAGCTCAACTAAGTGGTATTTGGATAGTGGTTGCTCAAGGCATATGACCGGGAACACATCTCTCATTAGAGAGCTTAAAGAAACCGAAAGTGGCTTCGTCACCTTTGGAGATAAGAAGAAGGGAAGAATCATTGGTATAAGCAGCAGTGGTAATAATTCTTCTTCTTTTATTAATGATGTTCTTTTAATTGATAGTTTAAAATTCAATTTGTTTCGTATTAGTCAATTGTGTGATAATGGGAAAAAGGTTGTTTTTGAAAGTGACTCTTCTTATATCATTGATAAGCATGAAAATAAAACTATTTTTGTTGCTAAAAGAGTTAGAAATGTCTATGTCTTTCATCTTGAAGATCTTATTTCCCAAAACTTAAAGTGTCTCTCGGTTCATGATGATGATGCATTTTTGTGGCGTAGAAGGCTTGGTCATATTAGTATGGATTCTTTGAACCAACTCTCTTCAAAAGAACTTGTAAGAGGCTTACCAAAACTTCACTTTGAGAAAACTAAATTTTGTGATGCTTGCCAATTTGTAAAACAAATTAATACCTCTTTTAAACCAAAGAAAATGATTTCTACTTCAAAATATTTAGAACTCATTCACATGGATTTATTTGGACCAATGAGGACCACTAGTCTTGGTGGTAAGAGGTATGCTTTTGTTATAGTGGATGATTCCTCAAGATTTACTTGGACTCTATTCTTAAGCCAAAAGTATGAGGCATTTCAAGAATTTGTCAAACTTTTCAAAAAGGTTCAAACCTCCCTTGATTGTAAATTGATCTCTATGAGAATTGATAATGGGAGAGAATTTAACAACCAAAATTTTACAAAACTTTCTGATGATTTTGGAATAACACATAATTTTTCGGGAGCTAAACTCCCACAACAAAATGGTGTTGTGGAAAGGAAAAATAGTACTTTACAAGAAAAGGGTTTAGAATTTCAAGGGTTTAGGGTTTTGGAGTTTCAATGTTAGTGTTTTTAGGTTTTCCATGTTAGGATTTTAGGGTTTTACTATTTAGGGTTTAGGGTTTAGGTTTAGGATTTCGAGGCTTCGATGTTAGGGTTTTACGTTTTCTATGTTAGGATTTTAGGGTTTTACTGTTTAGCATTTAGGGTTTTAGGGTTTAGGATTTCATAGGTTTAGGGTTTTAGGGCTTAGGATTTAGAATTTCTAGGGTTTTGGGTTTTGGGGTTTCAATGTTAGGGCTTTAGGTTTTCTATGTTCGATTTACAGTATAGGGTTATACACTTTCTAAATTTAGGGTTTTGGATTTTGGCCAAAAAAGTTTATGGTTTTAGGATTCGAGGGCTTAATGTTTAATAGATAAAGGTTGGGGTTTAGGGTTCACGGTTTAGGATTTCAAGGTTTAGGGTTTAGAGTTTTAGGGTTCTACTGTTAAAGGTTTAGGGTTTTACGGTTTCACTATTTAGGGTTTAGGGTTTAGGGCCTAGGGTTTTAGAGTTTAGGGTTTCAAGGGTTTACGGTTTAGGGTTTAGGTTTTTTTGGTTTAAATGTTAGGGTTTTAGGGTTTTACTGCTTAGGGATTAGGGTTTGGGGTTTAGGATTTCAATGGTTTAGGTTTTTTGGGTTTCAATGTTAGGGTTTTAGAGCTTTACTGTTTAGGGTTTAGGGTTTAGGGTTTTACAGTTTAGGGTTTAAGGTTTAGGCTTTTGAGTTTTGGGGTTTCAATGTTCGGGTAATTGGTTTTCTATGTTAGGGTTTTACGGTAAAGGGTTATACACTTTCTAAATTTAGGGTTTTAGGGTTTACGCTAAAAGAGATTAGGGTTTTAGGATTCCAGGGTTTAGTGTTTAATAGATAAAGGTTAGGGTTTAGGGTTCACGTTTTTGGATTTTAAGGTTTAGGGTTTCAAGGGTTTATAGTTTAGGGTTTTGGGGTTTCAATGTTAGGGTTTTAGGGTTCTACTGTTTAGGGTCTAGGGTTTAGAATTTCAAGGTTTAGGTTTTGAGGTTTCGATGTTAGATTTTTAGGTTTTCCATGTTAGGGTTATGTTAGGGTTTTACTGTTTAGGGTTAGGGTTTTAGGGTTTAGGGTTTTAAGGGTTTAGGGTTTAAGGTTCTTGGGTTTAGGGTTTAGAATTTCAAGGGTTTAGGGTTTTGGGGTTTCAATGTTAAGGTTTAAGGTTTTCTATGTTAGGGTTTTAGGGTTTTACAATATAGGGGTATACACTTTAAAAGTTTATGGTCTTAGGGTTTAGGCTAAAAAAGTTTAGGGTTTTCGGATTCGAGGGTTTGGGGTTTAAGAGATAAAGGTTAGGGTTTAGGATTCACGGTTTAGGATTTCAAGGTTTAGGGTTGAGGGTTTCAGGGTTTTGCAGTTTAGGGTTTTAGGGTTTCGGGTTTAGAGTTTTAGGGTGTAGTGTTTAGGTTAAGCATTTTTGGGTTTTAATGTTAGGGTTTTAGGCTTGCTATGTTCGGGTTTTATGGTTTTATTTTTTATGTTTAGGGGGTTAGTGTTTAGGATTTCAAGGGTTTAGGGTTTAGGGTTTAGAATTTCAAAGGTTTAACATTTTTGGGTTTCAACGTTAGGGTTTTACGTTTTCTACGTTAGGGTTTTACGGTATAAGGTTATACACTTTCTAAATTTAGTGCTTTAGGGTTTAGGCTAAAAGAGTTTAGGGTTTTAGGATTCGAGAGTTTAGTGTTTAATAGATAAATGTTAGGGTTTAGGGTTCATGGTTTAGGATTTCAATGTTTAGGGTTTTAGGGTTTTACTGTTTAGGGTTTAGGGTTTTAGTGTTTAGGGTTTTAAGGGTTTATGGTTTAGGGTTTAGGGTTTGGGGGTTTCAATGTTAGGGCTTTAGGGTTTAGAATTTCAAGGGTTAGGGTTTTGGGGTTTCTGTGTTAGAGTTTTAGGTTTTCCGTGATAGTTTTTTAGGGTTTAGTATTTCAAGGGTTTATGGTTTAGAATTTCACGGGTTTAGGATTTAGTGTTTTGGGGTTCCAATGTTAGGGTTTTAAGGTTTTACGGTTTATGTTTTAGGATTTTAGGGTTTTAGGATTTAGGATTTCAAGGGTTTATGGTTTTTGGGTGTCAATAATAAGAATTTAGGTTTTCCATGTTATGGTTTTAGGGTTTTTCTGTTTAGGGTTTCGGTTGAGCGTTTTGGGGCTTAAATGTTAGGGTTTTAGGTTTTCTATGTTAGGATTTTAGGTTTTCTTTGTTTTGGTTTTAGGGTTTTACAGTATCGGGTTATATACTTTCTAAATTTAGGGTTTTAGGGTATAGTCTAAAAAAGTTTAGGGTTTAGTGTTTAATAGATAAAGGTTAGGGTTAAGGGTTCACGGTTTAGGATTTCAAGGTTTAGGTTGTACGGTTTTAGGGTTTTACTGTTTAGGGTTTATGGTTTAGGGTATAGTATTTAGGCATTAGGGTTTAAAGGGTTTAGGGTTTTAGGATTTCAATGTTAGGGTATTAGGGTTTTACAGTTTAGGGTTTATGGTTTAGGGTTTTAGGGTTTAATGTTTCGGATTTCAAGGGTTTAGGGTTTAGGGTTTTGGGGTTTCAATGTTAGGGTTTTAGGTTTTCTATGTTAGGGTTCTACGGTATAGGGTTATACACTTTCTAATTTTACGGTTTTAGGGTTTAGGCTAAAAAGTTTAGGGTTTTAGGATTCGAGGGTTTAGTGTTTAATAGATAAAGGTTAGGGTTTAGGGTTCACGGTTTAGGATTTCAAGGTTTAGGATTTAGAGTTTTAGGGTTCTACTGTTAAAGGTTTAGGGTTTCACTATTTAGGGTTTAGGGTTTGAAGGATTTACGGTTTAGGGTTTAGGTTTTTTGGGTATGTTAGGGTTTTAGGGTTTTACTGCTTAGGGTTTAGGGTTTAAAGTTTTAGGGTTTAGGGTTTAGGATTTCAATGATTCAGGTTTTTTTGGTTTCAATGTTATGGTTTTAGGGTTTTACGGTTTAGGGTTTTACGGTTTAGGGTTTAGGCTTTTGGGTTTTGGGGTTTCAATGTTAGGGTAATCGGTTTTCTATGTTAGGGTTTTACGGTATAGGGTTATACACTTTCTAAATTTAGTGTTTTAGGGTTTAGGCTAAAAGAGTTTAGGGTTTTAGGATTCGAAGCTTTAGTGTTTAATAGATAAAGGTAAGGGTTTAGGGTTTACGGTTTTGGATTTTATGGCTTAGGTTTAGGGTTTTACTGTTTGGGGTTTAGAGAGTGTTTAGGGTTTCAAGGGTTTATGGTTTTGGGGTTTTAATGTTAGGGTTTTAGGGTTTAGAATTTTAAGGTTTAGGCTTTTGGGGTTTCAGTGTTAGATTTTTAGGTTTTCTATGGTAGGGTTTTAGGGTTTTTACTATTTAGGGCTTAGGGTTTAGGTTAAGGATTTTGGGGTTTCGATGTTAGGGTATTAGGTTTTCTATGTTAGAGTTTTTGGGTTTTACTGTTTAGGGTTTAGGGTTTTAGGATTTAAAGGGTTTAGGGTTTAGGGTTTAGGGTATCAGGTTTAGGGTTTAGAATTTCAATGGTTTAGGGTTTAGGGTTTTGGGGTTTAAATGTTAGGGTTTTCGGTTTTGTACGTTAGGGTTTTGATATTTACGGTATAGGGATACACTTCATAAATTTAGGGTTTTTGGATTTATACCAAAGAAGTTTATGGTTTTAGGATTCGAGGGCTTAGTGTTTAATAGATAAAGGTTAGGGTTTGGGGTTCACGGTTTTAGATTTCAAGGTTTAGTGTTTAGAGTTTTAGGGTTTTACGGTTTTGGGTTTAGGGCTTTAGGGTTTTACTGTTTAGGGTTAAGGGTTTAGAGATTTAGGGTTTGGTGTTTTAAGGGTTTACGTTTTAGGGTTTTGGTTTTTTGGGTTTCAATGTTAGGCTTTTAGAGTTTTACGGTTTAGGATTATACACTTCCTAAATTCAGAGTTTTAGGGCTTAGGCTAAAAAAGTTTAGGGTTTAGGATTTAGGGTTCATAGGTTTAGGCTTTTGGGGTTTTCAATGTTAGGGTTTCAGGGTTTTACGATATAGGGGTATACATTTTAAAAGTTTATGGTTTTTGGGTTTAGGCTAAAAAAGTTTAGGGTTTTCGGATTTGAGGGTTTAGTGTGTAAGAGATAAAGGTTAGGGTTTAGGTTTCACGCTTTAGGATTTTAAGGTTTAGGGTTGAGAGTATTAGGGTTTTAAGGTTTAGGGTTTTACAACTTTACTGTTTATGGTTTAGGGTTTCCAGTATAGGGTTTTAGGGTGTAGTGTTTAGGTTAAGCATTTTCGGGTTTCAATGTTATGGTTTTAGGCTCGCTATGTTAGGGTTTTCTGGTTTTATTGTTTGTGTTTAGGGGTTTAGGGTTTAGGGTTTAGAATTTCAAGGGTTTAACGTTTCTGGTTTTCAATGTTAGGGTTTTAGGTTTTCTAGGTAAGGGTTTTACGATATAGGATTATACACTTTCTAATTTAGGGTTTTAGGGTTTAGGCTAAAATAGTTTAGGGTTTTAGGATTCGAGAGTTTAGTGTTTAATAGATAAAGGTTAGGGTTTAGAGTTCACGGTTTAGGATTTCAATGTTTAGGGTTTAGGGTTTTAGAGTTTTACTGTTTAGGGTTTAGGGTTTTAGCATTTAGGATTTCAAGGGTTTATGGTTTAGGGTTTAGGGTTTTGAGGTTTCAATGTTAGGGTTTTACTGTTTTGGGTTTAGGGTATAGGGTTTAGAACTCAAGGGTTAGGGTTTTGGGGTTTCAGTGTTAGAGTTTTAGGTTTTCCATGCTAGGGTTTTAGGGCTTTACTGTTTAGGGTTTTAGGGTTTCGGATTTCAAGGGTTTTAGGGTTTTGGGGTTTAGAATTTCTAGGGTATAGGTTTTAGTGTTTTGGGGTTCAATGTTAGGGTTTTATCATTTAGGGTTTAGGATTTTAAAGGTTTAGGGTTTTGGGGTTTCAATGTTAGGGTTTTAGGTTTTCCATGTTAAGGTTTTGGGGTTCTACTGTTTAGGGTTTAGGGTTTCGGTTTAGCGTTCTAGGGCTTCAATGTTAGGGGTTTAGGGTTTTACTTTTTAGGGTATAGGGTTTTGGGGTTTGAATGTTAGCCTTTTGGGGTTTTTACTATTTAGGGCTTAGGCTTTAAGGGTTTAAGATCTCAAGGGTTTAGGGTTTTAGGTTTTCTATGTTAGGGTTCTATGGTATGGGGTGATACACTTTCTAAATTTATAGTTTTTGGGTTTAGGCTGAAAAAGTTTAGGGTTTTAGGATTCGAGGGTTTAGTGTTTAGTAGATAAAGGTTAGGGTTTAGGGTTCACGGTTTTGGATTTCAAGGTTTAGGGTTTTATGGTTTTACTTTTTAGGGTTTAGGGTTTGGGGTTTTAGCGTTTAGAATTTCAAGGGCGTATGGCTTAGGGTTTTGAGGTTTCAATGTTAGGGTTTTAGGGTTTTACTTTTTAGGTTTAGGGTTTAAGGTTTCGGGGTTAGAATTTCAAGGGTTTAGGGTTTTGGAGTTTCAATGTTAGAGTTTTTAGGTTTTCCTTGTTAGGGTTTATAGTTTTACTGTTTAGGGTTTAGGGTTTGGGTTTAGGATTTCGAGGCTTCGATGTTAGGGTTTTATGTTTTCTATGTTAGAGTGTTAGGGTTTTACTGTTTATGGTTTAGTGTTTTAGGGTTAGGATTTCATGGGTGTAGTTTTTAGGGTTTTAGGGCTTAGGATTTAGAATTTCAAGGGTATAGGGTCTAGTGTTTTGGGGTTTCAATGTTAGGGCTTCAGGTTTTCTACGTTAGATTTACGATATAGGGTTATACGCATTCTAAATTTAGGGTTTTAGGATTTTTGCCAAAAAAGTTTTTGGTTTTTGGATTCGAGGGCTTAATGTTTAATAGATAAATGTTAGGTTTAGGGTTCACGGTGTAGGATTTCGAGGTTTAGGGTTTAGAGTTTTAGGGTTCTACTGTTAGAGATTTAGTGTTTCACTATTTAGGGTTTAGGGTTTGAAGGATTTATGGTTTATGGTTTAGGATTTTTGGGTTTAAATATTAGGGTTTTACAGCTTAGGGTTTAGAGCTTAGGATTTCAATGGTTTAGGTTTTTTTGGTTTCAGTGTTACGGTTTTACTATTTAGGGTTTAGGGTTTTTTGCGCTTTAGGGTTTAGGCTTTTGGGTTTTGGGGTTTCAATTTTAGGGTAATAGGTTTTCTGTGTTAGGGTTTTACGATATAGGGTTATACACTTTCTAAATTTAGGGTTTTAGGGTTTAGGCTAAGAGAGTTTAGGGTTTTAGGATTCGAAGATTTAGTGTTTAATAGATAAAGGTTTGGGTTTAGGGTCACGGTTTTGGATTTTAAGGTTTAGGGTTTAGGGTTTTACTGATTAGGGTTTCTAGTTTTAGTGTTTATGGTTTTGGGGTTTCAATGTTAGGGTTTAGGCTTTTACTGTTTAGGGTTTAGGGTTTAGAATTTCAAGGTTTAGGCTTTTTGGGTTTCAGTGTTAGATTTTTAGGTTTTCTATGTTTAATAGAGAAAGGTTATGTTTAGGGTTCACGGTGTAGGATTTCGAGGTTTAGGGTTTAGAGTTTTAGGGTTCTACTGCAAAGATTTAGTGTTTCACTATTTAGGGTTTAGGGTTTAAAGGATTTATGGTTTAGGGTTTAGGATTTAGGATTTTTGGGTTTAAATGTTAGGGTTTAGGGTTTTATAGCTTAGGGCTTAGGGTTTAGAGTTTAGGATTTCAATGGTTTAGGTTTTTTTGTTTTCATTGTTAGGGTTTTACTATTTAGGGGGTTTTATGCATTAGGGTTTAGGCTTTTGGGTTTTGGGGTTTCAATTTTTGGGTAATAGGTTTTCTGTGTTAGGGTTTTACGGTATAGGGTTATGCACTTTCTAAATTTAGGGTTTTAGGGTTTAGGCTAAAAGAGTTTAGGGTTTTAGGATTCGAAGGTCTAGTGTTTAATAGATAAAGGTTTAGGGTTCACGGTTTTGGATTTTAAGGTTTAGGGTTCACTGTTTAGGGTTTCTAGTTTTAGTGTTTATGGTTTTGGGGTTTCAATGTTGGGGTTTAGGCCTTTACTGTTTAGGGTTTAGAATTTCAAGGTTTAGGCTTTTGGGGTTTCAGTGTTAGATTTTTAGGTTTTCAATGTTAGGGTTTCAGAGTTTTACTGTTTAGGGTTTAGGGTTTAGGTTAAGGATTTTGGGGTTTTGATTTTAGGGTTTTAGGTTTTTAATGTTAGGGTTTTTGGGTTTTACTGTTTAGGGTTTTGGGTTTAGAATTTCAAGGGCTTGGTTTAGGGTTTTGGTGTTTCAATATTTAGGTTTTAGGTTTTGTATGTTAGGGTTTAGGGTTTTACGGTATATGGTTATACACTTCCTAAATTAGGGTTTTAGGCCAAAGAAGTTTATAGTTTTAGGATTCGAGGGCTTAGTGTTTATTAGATAAAGGTTAGGGTTTGGGGTTCACAGTTTTAGATTTCATGGTTTAGGGTTTAGAGTTTTAGGGTTTTACAGTTTTGGATTTAGGGCTTTAGGGTTTTACTTTTTAGGGTTAAGGGTTTAGGGTTTAGGTTTTAAGGGTTTACGGTTTAGCGTTTTGGTTTTTTGGGTTTCAATGTTAGGGTTTTAGGTTTTGTATGTTAGGTTTTTAGGGTTTTGCGGTTTAGGGTTATACACTTCCTAAATTTAGAGTTTTAGGGTTAGGCTAAAAAAGTTTAGGGTTTAGGCTTTTGGGGGTTTCAATGCTAGGGTTTTAGGCTTTTTATGTTGGGCTTTTATGGTTTTATTATTTATGTTTAGGGGTTTAGGGTTTAGTATTTCAAGGGTTTAGGGTTTTAGGGTTTAGAATATCAAGGGTTTAACGTTTCTTGTTTTCAATGTTAGGGTTTTTTGTTTTCTAGGTTAGGGTTTTACGGTATAGGGTTATACACTTTCTAAATTTGGGGTTTTAGGGTTTAGGCTAAAAGAGTTTAGGGTTTTAGGATTTGAGAGTTTAGTGTTTAATAGACAAAGGTTAGGGTTTAGGGTTCGCAGTTGAGGATTTAAATATATGGGGTTTGGGGTTTTGGAGTTTTACTGTTTAACGTTTAGGGTTTTAGCGTTTAGGATTTCAAGTGTTTAGGGTTTTGGGGTTTCCACGTTAGGATTTTAGGGTTTTACTGTTTAGGGTTTAGGGTTTTGGGTTTAGAACTCAAGGGTTAGGGTTTTAGGGTTTCAATGTTAGAGTTTTAGGTTTTCCATGCTAGGGTTTTATGGTTTTACTGCTTAGGGTTCAGAATTTTAGGGTTTAAGATTTCAAGGGTTTAGGGTTTGGAATTTCATGGGTACATGATTTATTGTTTCGCGGTTTCAATGTCAAGGTTTTACTATTTAGGGTTTAGGGTTTTAGGGTTTAGGATTTCAAGGGTTTAGGGTTTTGGGGTTTCAATGTTAGGGTTTTAGGTTTTCCATGTTAAGGTTTTGGGATTCTTCTGTTTAGGGTTTAAGGTTTAGGGTTTCTGTTTAGCATTTTGGGGCTTCAATGTTAGGGGTTTAGGGTTTTACTTTTTAGGGTGTAGGGTTTTGGGTTTAGAATATTAGCGTTTTGGGGTTTTTACTATTTTGCGTTTAGGCTTTAAGGATTTAGGATCTCAAGGGTGTAGGGTTTATGGCTTTAGGGTTTAGGGTTTAGAATTTCAAGGGTTTAGGGTTTTGGGGTTTTAATGTTAGGATTTTAGGTTTTCTTTGGTTTGGTTTTCCTGTTTTACGGTATAGGGTTATACACTTTCTAAATTTGGGTTTTAGGTTATAGGCTGAAAAAGTTTAGGGTCTTAGGATTCGAGGGTTTAGTGATTAATAGATAAAGATTAGGGTTATGGGTTCACGGTTTAGGATTTAGAGGTTTAGGTTGTAGGTTTTAGGGTTTTACTGTTAGGGTTTATGGTTTAGGGTCTAGTATTTTGGCATTAGGGTTTAAGGTTTAGGGTTTTGGGGTTTTGGGGTTTCAATGTTAGGGTTTTAGGTTTTCTATGTTAGGGTTCTACGGTATGGGGTTATACACTTTCTAAATTTACGGTATTAGGGTTTTGGCTAAAAAAGTTTCGTGTTTTAGGATTCGAGGGTTTAGTGTTTAGTAGATAAAGGTTAGGGTTCAGAGTTCACGGTTTTGGATTTCAAGGTTTAGGGTTTTATGGTTTTACTTTTGACGGTTTAGGGTTTGGGGCTTTAGCGTTTAGAATTTCAAGGGCGTATGGTTTAGGGTTTTGAGGTTTCAATGTTAGGGTTTTCGAGTTTCACTATTTAGGGTTTAGGGTTTAAGGTTTCGGGTTTAGAATTTCAAGGGTTTTGGTGTTTCATTGTTAGAGTTTTTAGGTTTTCCTTGTTAGGGTTTTAGAGTTTTATTGTGTAGGGTTTAGGGTTTGGGTTTAGGATTTCGAGGCTTCGATATTAGGGTCTTACGTTTTCTATGTTAGAGTGTTAAGGTTTTACTATTTAGGGTTTAGGGTTTTAGGGTTTAGGATTTCATGGGTTTAGTGTTTAGGGTTTTAGGGCTTAGTATTTAGAATTTCTAGGGTATAGGGTATAGTGTTTTTGGGTTTCAATGTTAGGGCTTTAGGTTTTCTATGTTAGATTTACGGTATAGGGTTATACGCTTTCTGAATTTAGGGTTTTAGGATTTCTGCCAAAAAAGGTTTTTGGTTTTCGGATTCGAGGGCTTAATGTTTAATAGATAAAGGTTAGGTTTAGGGTTCACGGTGTAGGATTTCGAGGTTTAGGGTTTAGAGTTTTAGGGTTCTACTGTTAAAGATTTAGTGTTTCACTATTTAGGGTTTTGGGTTTGAAGGATTTATGGTTTAGAGTTTAGGATTTTTGGGTTTAAATGTTAGGGTTTTAGGGTTTTACAGCTTCGGGTTTAGGGTTTAGAGTTCAGGATTTCAATGGTTCAGGTTTTTTTGGTTTCAATGTTAGGGTTTTACTAATTAGGGTTTAGGGTTTAGGGTTTTACGCTTTAAGGTTTAGCCTTTTGGGTTTTGGGGTTTCAATTTTAGGGTAATAGGTTTTCCGTGTTAGGGTTTTACGGTATAGGGTTATACACTTTCTAAATTTAGGGTTTTAGGGTTTAGGTTAAAAGAGTTTAGGGTTTAGGATTCGAAGGTTTAGTGTTTAATAGATAAAGGTTAGGGTTTAGGGTTCGCAGTTTTGGATTTTAACGTTTAGGGTTTATGGTTTTACTGTTTAGGGTTTCGAGTTTTAGTCTTTATGGTTTTGGGGTTTCAATGTTAGGGTTTAGGCTTTTACTGTCTAGGGTTTAGGTTTTAGAATTTCAAGGTTTAGGCTTTTGGGGTTTCAGTGTTAGATTTTTATGTTTTCCATGTTAGGGTTTCAGACTTTTACTGTTTAGGGTTTACGGTTTAGGTTAAGGATTTTGGGGCTTCGATGTTAGGGTTTTAGGTTTTTAATGTTAGGGTTTTGGGGTTTTACTGTTTAGGGTTTAGGGTATCGGGTTTAGGGTTTAGAATTTCAAGGGCTTAGTTTAGGGTTTTGGTGGTTCAATATTAGGGTTTTAGGTTTTGTATGTTAGGGTTTAGGGTTTTACGGTATAGGGTTATACACTTCCTAAATTTAGGGTTTTAGGCCAAAGAAGTTTATGGTTTTAGGATTCGAGTGCTTAGTGTTTATTAGATAAAGGTTAGGGTTTGGGGTTCACGGTTTAGATTTCATGGTTTAGGGTTCAGATTTTAGGGTTTTACTGTTTTGGGTTTAGGGCTTTAGGGTTTTACTTTTAGGGTTAATGGTTTAGGGTTTAAGGTGTAGGGTTTTGGTTTTTTGGGTTTCAATGTTAGGGCTTTAGGTTTTGTATGTTAGGTTTTTAGGGTTTTGCGGTTTAGGGTTATACACTTCCTAAATTTAGAGTTTAGGGTCTAGGCTAAAAAAGGTTAGGGTTTAGGCTTTTGGGGATTTCAATGCTTAGGGTTTTAGGTTTTTTATGTTGGGCTTTTATGGTCTTATTGTTTATGTTTAGGGGTTTAGGGTTTAGGATTTCAAGGGTTTAGGGTTTTAGGGTTTAGAATTTCAAGAGTTTAACGTTTCTTGTTTTCAATGTTAGGGTTTTTGGTTTTCTAGGTTGGGGTTTTACGATATAGGGTTTTACACTTTCTAAATTTGGGGTTTTAGGGTTTAGGCTAAAAGAGTTTAGGGTTTCAGGATTTGAGAGTTTAGTGTTTAATAGATGAAGGTTAGGGTTTAGGGTTCACGGTTTACGATTTCAATGTTGGGGGTTTGGAAGTTTTACTGTTTAGCGTTTAGGATTTCAAGGGTTTAGGGTTTTTGGGGTTTCAATGTTAGGGTTTTAGGGTTTTACTGTTTAGGGTTTAGGGTTTTGGGTTTAGAACTCAAGGATTAGGGTTTTAGGGTTTCAGTGTTAGAGTTTTAGGTTTTCCATGCTTGGGTTTTATGGTTTTACTGCTTAGGGTTTAGAGTTTTAGGGTTTAAGATTTAAAGGGGTTTGGGGTTTAGGGTTTGGGATTTCAAGGGCACAGGATTTATTGTTTCGCGGTTTCAATGTCAAGGTTTTACTATTTAGGGTTTAGGGTTTTAGGGTTTTAGGGTTTAGGATTTCAAGAGTTTAGGGTTTTGCGGTTTCAATGTTAGGGTTTTAGGTTTTCCATGTTATGGTTTTGGGATTCTTCTCTTTAGGGTTTAAGGTTTAAGGTTTCGGTTTACCGTTTTGGGGCTTCAACGTTAGGGGTTTAGGGTTTTACTTTTTAGGGTATAGGGCTTTGGGTTTTGAATGTTAGCGTTTTGGGGTTTTTACTATTTAGGGTTTAGGCGTTCAGGATTTAGGATCTCAAGGGTTTAGGGTTTATGGCTATAGGGTTTAGGGTTTTGGGGTTTCAATGGTAGGATTTTAGGTTTTCTTTGGTTTGGTTTTCGAGTTTTACGGTATAGGGTTATACACTTTCTAAATTTTGGGTTATAGGTTATAGGCTAAAAAAGTTTAGGGTCTTAGGATTCGAGGGTTTAGTGATTAATATATAAAGATTAGGGTTATGGGTTCACAGTTTAGGATTCGAGGTTTAGGTTGTAGGTTTCAGGGTTTTACTGTTTAGGGTTTATGGTTTAGGGTCTAGTATTTAGGCATTAGGGTTTAACGTGTTTATACTTTAGGGTTTAGGATTTTGGCGTTTCAATGTTAGGGTATTAGGGGTTTACTGTTTAGGATTTAGGGTTTAGTGTTTAGGATTTAAAGGGTTTAAGGTTTAGGGTTTTAGGGTTTTGGGGTTTCAATGTTAGGGTTTTAGGTTTTCTATGTTAGGGTTCTACGGTATGGGGTTATACACTTTCTAAATTTACGGTATTAGGGTTTAGGCTAAAAAAGTTTAGGGTTTTAGGATTCGAGGGTTTAGTGTTTAGTAGATAAAGGTTAGGGTTTAGGGTTCACAATTTTGGATTTCAAGGTTTAGGGTTTTATGGTTTTACTTTTTACGGTTTCGGGTTTGGGGTTTTAGCGTTTAGAATTTCAAGGGCGTATGGTTTAGGGTTTCGAGGTTTCAATGTTAGGTTTTTAGGGTTTTACTGTTTAGGGTTTAGGGTTTAAGTTTTTGGGTTTAGAATTTCAAGGGTTTTGGGTTTTGGGGTTTCAATGTTAGGGTATTAGGGGTTTACTGTTTGGGATTTAGGGTTTTAGGGTTTAGTGTTTAGGATTTAAAGGGTTTAAGGTTTAGGGTTTTAGGGTTTTGGGGTTTCAATATTAGGGTTTTAGGTTTTCTATGTTAGGGTTCTACGGTATGGGGTTATACACTTTCTAAATTTACGGTATTAGGGTTTAGGCTAAAAAAGTTTAGGGTTTTAGGATTCGAGGGTTTAGTGTTTAGTAGATAAAGGTTAGGGTTTAGGGTTCACGGTTTTGGATTTCAAGGTTTAGGGTTTTATGGTTTTACTTTTTACGGTTTCGGGTTTGGGGTTTTAGCGTTTAGAATTTCAAGGGCGTATGGTTTAGGGTTTCGAGGTTTCAATGTTAGGTTTTTAGGGTTTTACTGTTTAGGGTTTAGGGTTTTGGGTTTCGGGTTTAGAATTTCAAGGGCTTTGGGTTTTGGAGTTTCAATGTTAGAGTTTTTAGGTTTTCCTTGTTAGGGTTTTAGAGTTTTATTGTATAGGGTTTAGGGTTTGGGTTTAGGATTCCGAGGCTTCGATGTTAGGGTTTTACGTTTTCTATGTTAAAGTGTTAGGGTTTTACTATTTAGGGTTCACGGTTTTGTATTTTAAGGTTTAGGGTTTTATGGTTTTACTTTTTACGGTTTAGGGTTTGGGGTTTTAGCGTTTAGAATTTCAAGGGCGTATGGTTTAGGGTTTTGAGGTTTCAATGTTAAGGTTTTAGGGTTTTACTGTTTAGGGTTTAGGGTTTGGGTTTAGGATTTCAAGGCTTCGACGTTAGGGTTTTACGTTTTATATGTTTGAGTGTTAGGGTTTTACTGTTTAGGGTTTAGGATTTCACGGGTTTATTGTTTAGGGTTTTAGGGTTTAGGATTTAGAATTTCAAGGGTATGGGGTCTAGGGTTTTGGGGTTTCAATTTTAGGGCTTTAGGTTTTCTATGTTAGATTTACGGTATAGGGTTATACGCTTTCTAAATTTAAGGTTTTAGGATTTTTGCCAAAAGAGTTTTTGGTTTTCGGATTCGAGGGCTTAATGTTTAATAGATAAAGGTTAGGTTTAGGGTTCACGGTGTAGGATTTCAAGGTTTAGGGTTTATAGTTTTAGGGTTCTACTGTGAAAGATTTAGTGTTTCACTATTTAGGGTTTAGGGTTTAAAGGATTTATGGTTTAGGGTTTAGGATTTAGGATTTTTGGGTTTAAATGTTAGGGTTTTAGGGTTTTACAGCTTAGGGTTTAGAGTTTAGGATTTCAATGGTTTAGGTTTTTTTGGTTTCAATGTTAGGGTTTAGGGTTTTATGCTTTAGGGTTTAGGCTTTTGGGTTTTGGGGTTTCAATTTTACGGTAATAGGTTTTCTGTGTTAGGGTTTTACGGTATAGGGTTATACACTTTCTAAATTTAGGGTTTTAGGGTTTAGGCTAAAAGAGTTTAGGGTTTTAGGATTCGAAGGTTTAGTGTTTAATAGATAAAGGTTTAGGGTTCACGGTTTTGGATTTTAAGGTTTACGGTTTTACTGTTTAGGGTTTCTAGTTTAGTGTTTATGGTTTTGGGGTTTCATTGTTGGGGTTTAGGCCTTTACTGTTTAGGGTTTAGAATTTCAAGGTTTAGGCTTTTGGGGTTTCGGTGTTAGATTTTTAGGTTTTCTATATTAGGGTTTCAGAGTTTTACTGTTTAGGGTTTAGGGTTTAGGTTAAGGATTTTGGGGTTTCGATTTTAGGGTTTTAGTTTTTTAATGTTAGGGTTTTTGGGTTTTACTGTTTAGGGTTTAGGGTATCGGGTTTAGGGTTTAGAATTTCAAGGGCTTGGTTTAGGGTTTTGGTGTTTCAATATTAGGGTTTTAGGTTTTGTATGTTAGGGTTCTACGGTATGGGGTTTACACTTTCTAAATTTACGGTATTAGCGTTTAGGCTAAAAAAGTTTAGGGTTTTAGGATTCGAGGGTTTAGTGTTTAGTAGATAAAGCTTGGGGTTTAGGGTTCACGGTTTTTGATTTCAAGGTTTAGGGTTTTATGGTTTTACTTTTTGCGGTTTAGGGTTTGGGGTTTTAGCGTTTAGGGTTTAGGGTTTAGGGTTTAGAATTTCAAGGGTTTAGGATTTTGGGGTTTCAATGGTAGGATTTTAGGTTTTCTTTGGTTTGGTTTTCGAGTTTTACAGTATAGGGTTATACACTTTCTAAATCTTGGGTTTTAGGTTATGGGCTAAAAAAGTTTAGGAGCTTAGGATTCGAGGGTTTAGTGATTAATAGATAAAGATTAGGGCTATGGGTTCACGGTTTAGGATTTCGAGGTTTAGGTTGTAGGTTTCAGGGTTTTACTGTTTATGGTTTATGGTTTAGGGTCTAGTATTTAGGCATTAGGGTTTAAAGTGTTTATACTTTAGGGTTTAGGGTTTTGGCGTTTCAATATTAGGGTATTAGGGGTTTACTGTTTAGGATTTAGGGTTTTAGGGTTTAGTGTTTAGGATTTAAAGGGTTTAAGGTTTAGGGTTTTAGGGTTTTGGGGTTTCAATGTTAGGGTTTTAGGTTTTCTATGTTAGGGTTCTACGGTATGGGGTTATACACTTTCTAAATTTACGGCATTAAGGTTTAGGCTAAAAAAGTTTAGGGTTTTAGGATTCGAGGGTTTAGTGTTTAGTAGATAAAGGTTAGGGTTTAGGGTTCACGGTTTTGGATTTCAAGGTTTAGGGTTTTATGGTTTTACTTTTTACGGTTTCGGGTTTGGGGTTTTAGCGTTTAGAATTTCAAGGGCGTATGGTTTAGGGTTTCGAGGTTTCAATGTTAGGTTTTTAGGGTTTTACTGTTTGGGGTTTAGGGTTTTGGGTTTCGGGTTTAGAATTTCAAGGGCTTTGGGTTTTGGAGTTTCAATGTTAGAGTTTTTAGGTTTTCCTTGTTAGGGTTTTAGAGTTTTATTGTATAGGGTTTAGGGTTTGGGTTTAGGATTTCGAGGCTTCGATGTTAGGGTTTTACGTTTTCTATGTTAAAGTGTTAGGGTTTTACTATTTAGGGTTCACGGTTTTGTATTTTAAGGTTTAGGGTTTTATGGTTTTACTTTTTACGGTTTAGGGTTTGGGGTTTTAGCGTTTAGAATTTCAAGGGCGTATGGTTTAGGGTTTTGAGGTTTCAATGTTAAGGTTTTAGGGTTTTACTGTTTAGGGTTTAGGGTTTGGGTTTAGGATTTCAAGGCTTCGACGTTAGGGTTTTACGTTTTATATGTTTGAGTGTTAGGGTTTTACTGTTTAGGGTTTAGGATTTCATGGGTTTATTGTTTAGGGTTTTAGGGCTTAGGATTTAGAATTTCAAGGGTATGGGGTCTAGGGTTTTGGGGTTTCAATTTTAGGGCTTTAGGTTTTCTATGTTAGATTTACGGTATAAGGTTATACGCTTTCTAAATTTAGGGTTTTAGGATTTTTGCCAAAAGAGTTTTTGGTTTTCGGATTCGAGGGCTTAATGTTTAATAGATAAAGGTTAGGTTTAGGGTTCACGGTGTAGGATTTCAAGGTTTAGGGTTTATAGTTTTAGGGTTCTACTGTGAAAGATTTAGTGTTTCACTATTTAGGGTTTAGGGTTTAAAGGATTTATGGTTTAGGGTTTAGGATTTAGGATTTTTGGGTTTAAATGTTAGGGTTTTAGGGTTTTACAGCTTAGGGTTTAGAGTTTAGGATTTCCATGGTTTAGGTTTTTTTGGTTTCAATGTTAGGGTTTAGGGTTTTACGCTTTAGGGTTTACGCTTTTGGGTTTTGGGGTTTCAATTTTACGGTAATAGGCTTTCTGTGTTAGGGTTTTACGGTATAGGGTTATACACTTTCTAAATTTAGGGTTTTAGGGTTTAGGCTAAAAGAGTTTAGGGTTTTAGGATTCGAAGGTTTAGTGTTTAATAGATAAAGGTTTAGGGTTCACGGTTTTGGATTTTAAGGTTTACGGTTTTACTGTTTAGGGTTTCTAGTTTTAGTGTTTATGGTTTTGGGGTTTCATTGTTGGGGTTTAGGCCTTTACTGTTTAGGGTTTAGGGTTTAGAATTTCAAGGTTTAGGCTTTTGGGGTTTCGGTGTTAGATTTTTAGGTTTTCTATATTAGGGTTTCAGAGTTTTACTGTTTAGGGTTTAGGGTTTAGGTTAAGGATTTTGGAGTTTCGATTTTAGGGTTTTAGTTTTTTAACGTTAGGGTTTTTGGGTTTTACTGTTTAGGGTTTAGGGTATCGGGTTTAGGGTTTAGAATTTCAAGGGCTTGGTTTAGGGTTTTGGTGTTTCAATATTAGGGTTTTAGGTTTTGTATGTTAGGGTTCTACGGTATGGGGTTTACACTTTCTAAATTTACGGTATTAGCGTTTAGGCTAAAAAAGTTTAGGGTTTTAGGATTCGAGGGTTTAGTGTTTAGTAGATAAAGCTTGGGGTTTAGGGTTCACGGTTTTTTATTTCAAGGTTTAGGGTTTTATGGTTTTACTTTTTGCGGTTTAGGGTTTGGGGTTTTAGCGTTTAGGGTTTAGGGTTTAGGGTTTAGAATTTCAAGGGTTTAGGATTTTGGGGTTTCAATGGTAGGATTTTAGGTTTTCTTTGGTTTGGTTTTCGAGTTTTACAGTATAGGGTTATACACTTTCTAAATCTTGGGTATTAGGTTATAGGCTAAAAAAGTTTAGGATCTTAGGATTCGAGGGTTTAGTGATTAATAGATAAAGATTAGGGCTATGGGTTCACGGTTTAGGATTTCGAGGTTTAGGTTGTAGGTTTCAGGGTTTTACTGTTTAAGGTTTATGGTTTAGGGTCTGGTATTTAGGCATTAGGGTTTAAAGTGTTTATACTTTAGGGTTTAGGGTTTTGGCGTTTCAATGTTAGGGTATTAGGGGTTTACTGTTTAGGATTTAGGGTTTTAGGGTTTAGTGTTTAGGATTTAAAGGGTTTAAGGTTTAGGGTTTTAGGGTTTTGGGGTTTCAATGTTAGGGTTTTAGGTTTTCTATGTTAGGGTTCTACGATATGGGGTTATACACTTTCTAAATTTACGGTATTAGGGTTTAGGCTAAAAAAGTTTAGGGTTTTAGGATTCGAGGGTTTAGTGTTTAGTAGATAAAGGTTAGGGTTCACGGTTTTGGATTTCAAGGTTTGGGGTTTTATGGTTTTACTTTTTACGGTTTCGGGTTTGGGGTTTTAGCATTTAGAATTTCAAGGGCGTATGGTTTAGGGTTTCGAGGTTTCAATGTTAGGTTTTTAGGGTTTTACTGTTTAGGGTTTAGGGTTTAAGGTTTCGGGTTTAGAATTTCAAGGGTTTTGGGTTTTGGAGTTTCAATGTTAGAGTTTTTAGGTTTTCCTTGTTAGGGTTTTAGAGTTTTATTGTATAGGGTTTAGGGTTTGGGTTTAGGATTTCGAGGCTTCGATGTTAGGGTTTTACGTTTTCTATGTTAGAGTGTTAGGGTTTTACTATTTAGGGTTCACGGTTTTGTATTTTAAAGTTTAGGGTTTTATGGTTTTACTTTTTACGGTTTAGGGTTTGGGGTTTTAGCGTTTAGAATTTCAAGGGCGTATGGTTTAAGGTTTTGAGGTTTCAATGTTAAGGTTTTAGGGTTTTACTGTTTAGGGTTTAAGGTTTCGGGTTTAGAATTTCAAGGGTTTAGGGTTTTGGAGTATGTTAGAGTTTTTAGGTTTTCCTTGCTAGGGTTTTAGAGTTTTACTGTTTAGGGTTAGGGTTTGGGTTTAGGATTTCAAGGCTTCGACGTTAGGGTTTTACGTTTTATATGTTTAGTGTTAGGGTTTTACTGTTTAGGGTTTAGGATTTCATGGGTTTATTGTTTAGGGTTTTAGGGCTTAGGATTTAGAATTTCAATGGTATGGGGTCTAGGGTTTTGGGGTTTCAATTTTAGGGCTTTAGATTTTCTATGTTAGATTTACGGTACTGGGTTATACGCTTTCTAAATTTAGGGTTTTAGGATTTTTGCCAAAAGAGTTTTTGGTTTTCGGATTCGAGGGCTTAATGTTTAATAGATAAAGGCTAGGTTTAGGGTTCACGGTGTAGGATTTCGAGGTTTAGGGTTTATAGTTTTAGGGTTCTACTGTGAAAGATTTAGTGTTTCACTATTTAGGGTTTAGGGTTTAAAGGATTTACGGTTTAGGGTTTAGGATTTAGGATTTTTGGGTTTAAATGTTAGGGTTTTAGGGTTTTACAGCTTAGGGTTTAGAGTTTAGGATTTCAATGGTTTAGGTTTTTTTGGTTTCAATGTTAGGGTTTAGGGTTTTACGCTTTAGGGTTTAGGCTTTTGGGTTTTGGGGTTTAAATTTTACGGTAATAGGCTTTCTGTGTTAGGGTTTTACGGTATAGGGTTATACACTTTCTAAATTTAGGGTTTTAGGGTTTAGGCTAAAAGAGTTTAGGGTTTTAGGATTCGAAGGTTTAGTGTTTAATAGATAAAGGTTTAGGGTTCACGGTTTTGGATTTTAAGGTTTACGCTTTTACTGTTTAGGGTTTCTTGTTTTAGTGTTTATGGTTTTGGGGTTTCATTGTTGGGGTTTAGGCCTTTACTGTTTAGGGTTTAGGGTTTAGAATTTCAAGGTTTAGGCTTTTGGGGTTTCGGTGCTAGATTTTTAGGTTTTCTATATTAGGGTTTCAGAGTTTTACTGTTTAGGGTTTAGGGTTTAGGTTAAGGATTTTGGAGTTTCGATTTTAGGGTTTTAGTTTTTTAACGTTAGGGTTTTTGGGTTTTACTGTTTAGGGTTTAGGGTATCGGGTTTAGGGTTTAGAATTTCACGGGCTTGGTTTAGGGTTTTGGTGTTTCAATATTAGGGTTTTAGGTTTTGTATGTTAGGGTTTAGGGTTTTACGGTATAGGGTTATACACTTCCTAAATTAGGGTCTTAGGTTTTAGGCCAAAGTATTATAGTTTTAGGATTCGAGGGCTTAGATAAAGGTTAGGGTTTGGGGTTCACAGTTTTAGATTTCATGGTTTAGGGTTTAGAGTTTTAGGGTTTTACGGTTTTGGGTTTAGGGCTTTAGGGTTTTACTTGTTAGGGTTAACAGTTTAGGGTTTAGGTTTTAAGGGTTTTGGTTTTTTGGGTTTCAATGTTAGGGTTTTAGGTTTTTGTATGTTAGGTTTTTAGGGTTTTGCGGTTTAGGGTTATACACTTCCTAAATTTAGAGTTTTAGGGCTTAGGCTAAAAAAGTTTAGGGTTTTAAGCTTTTGGGGGTTTCAATGCTAGGGGTTTAGGCTTTTTATGATGGGCTTTTATGGTATTATTATTTATGTTTAGGGGTTTAGGGTTTAGTATTTCAAGGGTTTAGGGTTTTAGGGTTTAGAATTTCAAGGGTTTAACGTTTCTTGTTTCCAATGTTAGGGTTTTTTGTTTTCTAGGTTAGGGTTTTACGGTATCGGGTTATACACTTTCTAAATTTGGGATTTTAGGGTTTAGGCTAAAAGAGTTTAGGGTTTTAGGATTTGAGAGTTTAGTGTTTAATAGACAAAGGTTAGGGTTTAGGGTTCGCGGTTTAGGATTTAAATGTATGGGGTTTGGGGTTTTTGAGTTTTACTGTTTAACGTTTAGGGTTTTAGCGTTTAGGATTTCAATTGTTTAGGGTTTTTGGGGTTTTGGGGTTTCAATAGTTAGGGTTATACGGTATGGGGTTATACACTTTCTAAATTTATGGTATTAGGGTTTTGGCTAAAAAAGTTTAGGGTTTTATGATTCGCGGGTTTAGTGTTTAGTAGATAAAGGTTAGGGTTTAGGGTTTACAGTTTTTGATTTCAAGGTTTAAGGTTTTATGCTTTTACTTTTGACGGTTTAGGGTTTGGGGTTTTAGCGTTTAGAATTTCAAGGGCGTACGGTTTAGGGTTTTGAGGTTTCAATGTTAGGGTTTTCGGGTTTTACTGCTTAGGGTTTAGGGCTTAAGGTTTCGGGTTTAGAATTTCAAGGGTTTAGGGTTTTGGAGTTTCATTGTTAGAGTTTTTAGGTTTTCCTTGTTAGGGTTTTAGAGTTTTATTGTTTAGGGTTTAGGGTTTGGGTTTAGGATTTCGAGGCTTCGATGTTAGGGTCTTACATTTTCTATGTTAGAGTGTTAGGGTTTTACTATTTAGGGTTTAGGGTTTTAGGGCTTAGGATTTCATGGGTTTACTGTTTAGGGTTTTAGGGCTTGGGATTTAGAATTTCAAGGGTATAGGGTCTAGTGTTTTGGGGTTTCAATGTTAGGGCTTTAGGTTTTCTATGTTAGATTTACGGTATAGGGTTATACGCTTTCTGAATTTAGGGTTTTAGGATTTCTGCCAAAAAAGGTTTGGTTTTCGGATTCGAGGGCTTAATGTTTAATAGATAAAGGTAGGGTTTAGGGTTCACGGTGTAGGATTTCGAGGTTTAGGGTTTAGAGTTTTAAGGTTCTACTGTTAAAGATTTATTGTTTCACTATTTAGGGTTTAGAGTTTAGGATTTCAATGGTTTAGGTTTTTTTGGTTTCAATGTTAGGGTTTTAGGGTTTAGGGTTTAGGGTTTTACGCTTTAGGGTTTAGGCTTTTGGGTTTTGGGGTTTCAATTTTAGGGTAATAGGTTTTCTGTGTTAGGGTTTTACTTTATAGGGTTATGCAATTTCTAAATTTAGGGTTTTAGGGTTTAGGCTAAAAGAGTTTAGGGTTTTAGGATTCGAAGGTTTAGTGTTTAATAGATAAAGGTTAGGGTTTAGGGTTCACGGTTTTGGATATTAAGGTTTAGGGTTTCTGGTTTTACTGTTTAGGGTTTCGGGTTTTAGTCTTTATGGTTTTGGGGTTTCAATGTTAGGGTTTAGGCTTTTACTGTTTAGGGTTTAGGGTTTAGAATTTTAAGGTTTAGTCTTTTGGGGTTTCAGTGTTAGATTTTTAGGTTTTCTATGTTAGGGTTTCAGAGTTTTACTGTTTAGGGTTTAGGGTTTTGGGTTTAGGTTAAGGATTTTGGGGTTTCGATGTTAGGGTTTTAGGTTTTTAATGTTAGGGTTTTGGGGTTTTTCTGTTTAGGGTTTAGGGTATCGGGTTTAGGGTTTAGAATTTCAAGGGCTTAGTTTAGGGTTTTGGTGTTTCAATAGTAGGGTTTTAGGTTTTGTATGTTAGGGTTTAGGGTTTTACGGTATAGGGTTATACACTTCCTAAATTTAGGGTTTTAGGCCAAAGAAGTTTATGGTTTTAGGATTCGAGTGCTTAGTGTTTATTAGATAAAGGTTAGGGTTTGGGGTTCATGGTTTTAGATTTCATGGTTTAGGGTTCAGATTTTAGGGTTTTACTGTTTTGGGTTTAGGGCTTTAGGGTTTTACTTTTAGGGTTAAGGGTTTAGGGTTTACGGTGTAGGGTTTTGGTTTTTTGGGTTTCAGTGTTAGGGCTTTAGGTTTTCTATGTTAGGTTTTTAGGGTTTTGCAGTTTAGGGTTTAGAGTTTTAGGGCCTGGGCTAAAAAAGTTTAGGGCTTTAGGATTCGAGGGTTTAGTGTTTAATAGATAAAGCTTAGGGTTTAGGGTTCACGGTTTTGGATTTCAAGGTTTAGGGTTTTATGGTTTTACTTTTGACGGTTTAGGGTTTGGGGTTTTAGCGTTTAGAATTTGAAGGGCGTATGGTTTAGGGTTTTGAGGTTTCAATGTTAGGGTTTTAGAGTTTTACTGTTTAGGGTCTAGGGATTAAGGTCTCGGGTTTAGAATTTCAGGGGTTTAGGTTCTTGGAGTTTCAATGTTAGAGTTTTTAGGTTTTCCCTGTTTGGGTTTTATAGTTTTACTGTTTAGGGTTGTGGGTTTGGGTTTAGGATTTCGAGACTTCGATGTTAGGGTTTTACGTTTTGTATGATAGAGTGATAGGGTTTTACTGTTTAGGGTTTCGGGTTTTAGGGTTTAGGATTTCATAGGTTTAGTGTTTAGGGTTTTAGGGCTTTGGATTTAGAATTTCAAGGCTATAGGGTCTAGTGTTTTGGGGTTTCAATGTTAGGGCTTTAGGTTTTTTTATTTTAGATTTACGGTATAGGGTTATACGCTTTCTAAATTTAGGGTTTTAGGATTTCGGGCAAAAAAGTTTTTGGTTTTCGGATTCGAGGGCTTAATGTTTAATGGATAAAGGTTAGGTTTAGGGTTCACGGAATAGGATTTCGAGGTTTAGGGTTTAGAGTTTTAGGGTTCTACTGTTAAAGATTTAGTGTTTCACCATTTAGGGTTTAGGGTTTGAAGGATTTATGGTTTAGGGTTTAGGATTTTTGGGTTTAAATATCAGGGTTTTAGGGTTCATGGTTTTAGATTTCATGGTTTAGGGTTCAAATTTTAGGGTTTTACTGTTTTGGGTTTAGGGCTTTAGGGTTATACTTTTAGGGTTAAGGGTTTAGGGTTTACGGTGTAGGGTTTTGGTTTTTTGGGTTTCAGTGTTAGGGCTTTAGGTTTTCTATGCCAGGTTTTTAGGGTTTTGCAGTTTAGGGCGTAGAGTTTTAGGGCCTAGGCTAAAAAAGTTTAGGGTTTAGGCTTTTGGGGGTTTCAATGCGAGGGTTTTAGGTTTTTTATGTTGGGCTTTTATGGTCTTATTGTTTATGTTTAGGGGTTTAGGGTTTAGGATTTCAAGGGTTTAGGCTTTTAGGGTTTAGAATTTGAAGGGTTTAACGTTTCTTGTTTTCAATGTTAGGATTTTTGGTTTTCTAGGTTGGGGTTTTACGGTATAGGGTTATACACTTTCTAAATTTGGGGTTTTAGGGTTTAGGCTAAAAGAGTTTAGGGTTTTAGGATTTGAGAGTTTAGTGTTTAATAGATAAAGGTTAGGGCTTAGGGTTCGCGGTTTACGATTTCAATTTTTGGTGTTTGGGGTTTTGGAGTTTTACCGTTTAGGATTTAGGGTTTTAGCGTTTAGGATTTCAAATGTTTAGGGTTTTTGGGGTTTCAATGTTTGGGTTTTAGGGTTTTACTGTTTAGGGTTTAGGGTTTTGGGTTTAGAACTCAAGGGTTAGGGTGTTAGGGTTTCGGTGTTAGAGATTTAGGTTTTCCATGCTAGGGTTTTATGGTTTTACTGCTTAGGGTTTTCAGTTTTAGGGTTTAAGATTTCAAGGGTTTAGGGTTTAGGGTTTTGGGGTTTAGGGTTTGGAATTTCAAGGGTACAGGATTTATTGTTTCGCGGTTTCAATGTCAAGGTTTTACTATTTAGGGTTTAGCGTTTTAGGGTTTTAGGGTTTAGGATTTGAAGGGTTTAGGGTTTTGGGGTTTCAATGTTAGGGTTTTATGTTTTCCATGTTAAGCTTTTGGGATTCTTCTGTTTAGGGTTTAAGGTTTAAGGTTTCGGTTTAGCGTTTTTGGGCTTCAACGTTAGGGGTTTAGGGTTTTACTTTTTAGGGTATAGGGTTTTGGGTTTTGAATGTTAGCGTTTTGGGGTTTTTACTATTTAGGGTTTAGGCTTAAAGGATTTAGGATCTCAAGGGTTTAGGGTTTAGGGTTTAGAATTTCAAGGGTTTAGGGTTTTGGGGTTTCAATGTTAGGATTTTAGGTTTTCTTTTGTTTGGTTTTCTAGTTTTACGGTATAGGGTTATACACTTTCTAAATTTTGGGTGTTAGGTTACAGGCTAAAAAAGTTTAGGGTCTTAGGATACGAGGGATTAGTGTTTAATAGATAAAGGTTTTTGGGTTAAGAGTTCACGGTTTAGGATTTCGAGGTTTAGGTTGTAGGTTTTAGGGTTTTACTGTTTAGGGTTTAAGGTTTAGGGTTTAGTATTTAGGCATTAGGGTTTAAAGTGTTTATAGTTTAGGGTTTTGGGGTTTCAATGTTAGGGTATTAGGGGTTTACTGTTTAGGGTTTAGGGTTTTAGGGTTTAGTGTTTAGGATTTTAAAGGTTTGAGGTTTAGGGTTTTAGGATTTTGGGGTTTCAATGTCAGGGTTTTAGGTTTTCTATCTTAGGGTTCTACGGTATGGGGTTATACACTTTCTAAATTTACGGTATTAGGGTTTAGGATAAAAAAGTTTAAGGTTTTAGGATTCGAGGGTTTAGTTATTAGTAGATAAAGCTTAGGGTTTAGGGTTCACGGTTTTGGATTTCAAGGTTTAGGGTTTTATGGTTTTACTCTTCACGGTTTAGGGTTTGGGTTTTAGCGTTTAGAATTTCAAGGGCGTATGGTTTAGGGTTTTTAGGTTTCAATGTTAGGGTTTTAGAGTTTTACTGTTAGGGTTTAGGGATTAAGATCTCGGGTTTGGAATTTCAAGGGTTTACGGTTTTGGAGTTTCAATGTTAGAGTTTTTAGGTTTTCCTTGTTTGGGTTTTAGAGTTTTATTGTTTAGGGTTTACGGTTTGGGTTTAGGATTTCGAGGCTTCGATGTTAGGGTTTTACGTTTTCTATGTTAGAGTGATACGGTTTTACTGTTTAGGGTTTAGTGTTAAGGGTTTTAGGGCTTAGGATTTAGTATTTCAAGGGTATAGGGTCTAGTGTTTTGGGGTTTCAATGTTAGGGCTTTAGGTTTTCTATTTTACATTTACGGTATAGGGTTATACGCTTTCTAAATTTAGGGTTTTAGGATTTCGGCCAAAAAAGTTTTTGGTTTTCGGATTCGAGGGCTTAATGTTTAATGGATAAAAGTTAGGTTTAGGGTTCACGGAATAGGATTTCGAGGTTTAGGGTTTAGAGTTTTAGGGTTCTACTGTTGAAGATTTAGTGTTTCACCATTTAGGGTTTAGGGTTTGAAGGATTTATGGTTTAGGGTTTAGGATTTTTGGGTTTAAATGTCAGGGTTTTAGGGTTTACAGCTTCGGGTTTAGGGTTTAGAGTTTAGGATTTCAATGGTTTAGGTTTTTTTTGTTTCAATGTTAGGGTTTTAGGTTTTCTATGTTAGGGTTCTACGGTACGGGGTTATACACTTTCTAAATTTACGGTATTAGGGTTTAGGCTAAAAAAGTTTAAGGTTTTAGCATTCGAGGGTTTAGTGTTTAGTAGATAAAGCTTAGGGTTTAGGGTTCACGGTTTAGGATTTCAATGCTTGGGGTTTGGGGTTTTGGAGTTTTACTGTTTAGCGTTTAGGGTTTTAGCGTTTAGGATTTCAAGGGTTTAGGGTTTTTGGGGTTTCAATGTTTGGGTTTTAGGGTTTTACTGTTTAGGGTTTAGGGTTTTGGGTTTAAACTCAAGGGTTAGGGTTTTAGGGATTCAGTGTTAGAGTTTTAGGTTTTCCATGCTAGTGTTTTATGGTTTTTTCTGCTTAGGGTTTAGAGTTTTAGGGTTTACGATTTCAAGGGTTTAGGGTTTAGGGTTTTGGGGTTTAGGGTTTGGAATTTCAAGGGTACAGGATTTACTGTTTCGCGGTTTCAATGTCAAGGTTTTACTATTTAGGGTTTAGGGTTCTAGGGTTTTAGGGTTTAGGATTTCAGGGGTTTAAGGTTTTGGGGTTTCAATATAAGGTTTTAGGTTTTCCATGTTAAGGTTTTGGGATTCTTCTGTTTAGGGTTTAAAGTTTAAGGTTTCGGTTTAGCGTTTTGGGGCTTCAACGTTAGGGGTTTAGGGTTTTAGTTTTTAGGGTATAGGGTTTTGGGTTTTGAATGTTAGCGTTTTGGGGTTTTTACTATTTAGGGTTTAGGCTTTAAGGATTTAGGATCTCAAGGGTTTAGGATTTATGGCTTTAGGGTTTAGAATTTCAAAGGTTTAGGGTTTTGGGGTTTCAATGTTAGGATTTTAGGTTTTTTTTGTTTGGTTTTCGAGCTTTACGGTATAGGGTTATACACATTCTAAATTTTGGGTTTTAGGTTATAGGCTAAAAAAGTTTAGGGTCTTAGGATTCGCGGGTTTAGTGTTTAATAGATAAAGGTTAGGGTTAAGGGTTCACGGTTTAGGATTTCAAGGTTTAGGTTATCGCTTTTAAGGTTTTACTGTTTAGGGTTTATGGTTTATGGTCTAGTATTTGGCCATTAGGGTTTAAAGTGTTTATAGTTTAGGGTTAAGGGTTTTGGGGTTTCAATGTTAGGGTGTTAGTTTAGGGTTTAGGGTTTTAGGGTTTAGTGTTTGGGATTTAAATGGTTTACGGTTTAGGGTTTTAGGGTTTTGGGGTTTCAATGTTAGGGTTTTAGGTTTTCTATGTTAGGGTTCTACTGTACGGGGTTATACACTTTCTAAATTTACGGTATTAGGGTTTAGCCTAAAAAAGTTTAGGGTTTTAGGATTCGAGGGTTTAGTGTTTAGTAGATAAAGCTTAGGGTTTAGGGTTGACAGTTTTGGATTTCAAGGTTTAGGGTTTTATGGTTTTACATTTCACGGTTTAGGGTTTGGGGTTTTAGCGTTTAGAATTTCAAGGGCGTATGGTTTAAGGTTTTGAGGTTTCAATGTTAGGGTTTTAAAGTTTTACTGTTTAGGGTTTAGGGATTAAGGTCTCGGGATTAGAATTTCGGGGGTATAGGGTTTTGGAGTTTCAATGTTAGAGTTTTTAGGTTTTCCTTGTTAGGGTTTTAGAGTTTTACTGTTTAGGGTTTACGGTTTGGGTTTAGGATTTCGAGGCTTCGATGTTAGGGTTTTACGTTTTCTATGTTAGAGTGATAGGGTTTTACTGTTTAGGGTTTAGGGTTTAGGATTTCATGGGTTTAGTGTTAAGGGTTTTAGGGCTTAGGATTTAGAATTTCAAGGGTATAGGGTCTAGTGTTTTGGGGTTTCAATATTAGGGCTTTAGGTTTTCTATTTTACATTTACGGTACAGGGTTATAAGCTTTCTAAATTCAGGGTTTTAGGATTTCGGCCAAAAAAGTTTTTGGTTTTCGGATTCGAGGGCTTAATGTTTAATGGATAAAAGTTAGGTTTAGGGTTCACGGAATAGGATTTTGAGGTTTAGGGTTTAGAGTTTTAGGATTCTACTGTTAAAGATTTAGTGTTTCACCATTTTGGGTTTAGGGTTTGAAGGATTTATGGTTTAGGGTTTAGGATTTTTGGGTTTAAATGTCAGGGTTTTAGGGGTTTACAGCTCCGGGTTTAGGGTTTAGAGTTTAGGATTTCAATGGTTTAGGTTTTTTTGGTTTCAATGTTAGGGTTTTACTATTTAGGGTTTAGGGTTTTACGCTTTAGGGTTTAGCCTTTTGGGTTTTGGGGTTTCAATTTTAGGGTAATAGGTTTTCCGTGTTAGGGTTTTACGGTATAGGGTTATACACTTTCTAATTCAGGGTTTTAGGGTTTAGGCTAAAAGAGTTTAGGGTTTTAGGATTCGAAGGTTTAGTGTTTAATAGATAAAGGTTAGGGTTTAGGGTTCACGGTTTTGGATTTTATGGTTCAGGGTTTAGGGTGTTACTGTTTAGGGTTTTGAGTTTTAGTGTTTATGGTTTTGGGGTTTCAATGTTAGGGTTTAGGCTTTTGCTGTTTAGGGTTTAGGGTTTAGAATTTCAAGGTTTAGGCTTCTAGGGTATCAGTGTTAGATTTTTAGGTTTTCTATGCTAGTGTTTCAGGTTTTACTGTTTAGGGTTTAGGGTTTGGGTTTAGGATTTTTGAGTTTCGATTTAGGGTTTTAGGTTTTTATTTAGGGATTTTGGGTTTTACTGTTTAAGGTTTAGGGTATCGGGTTTAGGTTTTAGAATTTCAAGGGCTCGGTTTAGGGTTTTGGTGTTTCAATATTAGGGTTTTAGGTTTTGTATATTAGGGTTTAGGGTTTTACGGTATAGGGTTATACACTTCCTAAATTTAGGGTTTTACGTTTTAGACCAAGGAAGTTTATGGTTTTAGGATTCGAGGGCTTAGTGTTTATTAGATAAAGGTTAGGGTTTGGGGTTCACGGTTTTATATTTCATGGTTTAGGGTTCAGATTTTAGGGTTTTACGGTTTTGGGTTTAGGGCTTTAGGGTTTTACTTTTAGGGTTAAGGGCTCAGGGTTTACGGAGTAGGGTTTTGTTTTTTGGGGTTTCAATGTTAGGGTTTTTGGTTTTGTATGTTA
The DNA here is from genome assembly GCA_028651295.1 of Catharanthus roseus. Lineage (NCBI taxonomy): Eukaryota > Viridiplantae > Streptophyta > Magnoliopsida > Gentianales > Apocynaceae > Catharanthus > Catharanthus roseus. Next base: position 4,507,336 of record JAPQWS010000165.1, on the reverse strand, counting down.
GGTTTTAGGGTTTTGCGGTTTAGGGTTATACACTTCCTAAATTTAGAGTTTTAGGGCTTAGGCTAAAACAGTTTAGGCTTTAGGCTTTTAGGGGTTTCAATGCTACGGTTTTATTGTTTATGTTTAGGGGTTTAGGGTTTAGGATTTCAAGGGTTTAGGCTTTTAGGGTTTAGAATTTCAAGGGTTTAACGTTTCTTGTTTTCATTGTTAGGGTTTTTGGTTTTCTAGGTTAGGGTTTTACGGTATAGGGTGATATACTTTCTAAATTTGGGGTTTTAGGGTTTAGGCTAAAAGAGTTTAGGGTTTTAGGATTTCAGAGTTTAGTGTTTAATAGATAAAGGTTAGGGTTTAGGGTTCTCGGCTTAGGATTTCAATGTTTGGTGTTTGGGGTTTCGGAGTTTTACTGTTTAGCGTTTAGGGTTTTAGCGTTTAGGATTTCAAGGGTTTAGGGTTTTTGGGGTTTCAATGTTAGTGTTTTAGGGTTTTACTGTTTAGGGTTTAAAACTCAAGGGTTAGGGTTTTAGGGTTTCAGTGTTGGAGTTTTAGGTTTTCCATGCTAGGGTTTTATGGTTTTACTGCTTTGGGTTTACAGTTTTAGGGTTTAAGATTTCAAGGGTTTAGGGTTTAGGGTTTGGGGTTTAGGGTTTGGAATTTCAAGGGTACAGGATTTACTGTTTCGCGGTTTCAATGTTAAGGTTTTACTATTTAGGGTTTAGGATTTGAGGGTTTTACGGTTTTGGATTTCAAGGGTTTAGGGTTTTGGGGTTTCAATGTTATGGTTTTAGGTTTTCCATGTTAAGGTTTTGGGATTCTTCCGTTTAGGGTTAAGGTTTCGGTTTAGCGTTTTGGGTCTTCAACGTTAGGGGTTTAGGGTTTTACTTTTTAGGGTATAGGGTTTTAGGTTTTGAATGTTAGCGTTTTGGGGTTTTTAATATTTAGGGTTTAGGCTTTAAAGACTTAGGATCTCAAGGGTTTAGGGTTTATGGCTTTAGGGTTTAGAATTTCAAAGGTTTAGGGTTTTGGGGTTTCAATGTTAGGATTTTAGGTTTTTTTTGTTTGGTTTTCGAGTTTTACGGTATAGGGTTATACACTTTCTAAATTTTGGGTTTTAGGTTATAGGCTAAAAAAGTTTAGGGCCTTAGGATTCGAGGGTTTAGTGTTTAATAGATAAAGGTTAGGGTTGAGGGTTCACGGTTTAGGATTTCAAGGTTTAGGTTGTCGCTTTTAAGGTTTTACTTTTTAGGGTTTATGGTTTATGGTCCAGTATTTGGCCAGTAGGGTTTAAAGTGTTTATAGTTTAGGGTTTAGGGTTTTGGGGTTTCAATGTTAGGGTATTAGTTTAGGGTTTAGGGTTTTAGGGTTTAGTGTTTGGGATTGAAAAGGTTTAAGGTTTAGGGTTTTAGGGTTTTGGGGTTTCAATGTTAGGGTTTTAGGTTTTCTATGTTAGGGTTCTACGGTACGGGGTTATACACTTTCTAAATTTACGGTATTAGGGTTTAGGCTAAAAAAGTTTAGGGTTTTAGGATTCGAGGGTTTAGTGTTTAGTAGATAAAGCTTAGGGTTTAGGGTTAACAGTTTTGGATTTCAAGGTTTAGGGTTTTATGGTTTTACATTTCACGGTTTAGGGTTTGGGGTTTTAGCGTTTAGAATTTCAAGGGCGTATGGTTTAGGGTTTTGAGGTTTCAATGTTAGAGTTTTTAGCTTTTCCTTGTTACGGTTTTAGAGTTTTACTGTTTAGGGTTTATGGTTTGGGTTTAGGATTTCGAGGCTTCGATGTTTGGGTTTTACGTTTTCTATGTTAGAGTGATAGGGTTTTACTGTTTAGGGTTTAGGGTTTAGGATTTCATGGTTTGGTGTTAAGGTTTTAGGGCTTAGGATTTAGAATTTCAAGGGTATAGGGTCTAGTGTTTTGGGGTTTCAATGTTAGGGCTTTAGGTTTTCTATTTTACATTTACGGTATAGGGTTATACGCTTTCTAAATTTAGGGTTAGGGTTTAGGGTTCACGGTTTTGGATTTTAAGGTTTAGGGTTTAGGGTTTTACTATTTAGGGTTTCGAGTTTTAGTGTTTATGGTTTTGGGGTTTCAATGTTAGGGTGTAGGCTTTTACTGTTTAGGGTTTAGGGTTTAGAATTTCAAGGTTTAGGCTTCTCGGGTATCAGTGTTAGATTTTTAGGTTTTCTATGTTTGTGTTTCAGGTTTTACTGTTTAGGGTTTAAAGTTTGGGTTTAGGATTTTGGAGTTTCGATTTAGGGTTTTAGGTTTTTATTTAGGGATTTTGGGTTTTACTGTGTAAGGTTTAGGGTATCGGGTTTAGGGTTTAGAATTTCAAGGGCTCGGTTTAGGGTTTTGGTGTTTCAATATTAGGGTTTTAGGTTTTTTTATGTTAGGGTTTAGGGTTTTACGGTATAGGGTTATACACTTACTAAATTTAGGGTTTTAGGTTTTAGGCCAAGGAAGTTTATGGTTTTAGGATTCGAGGGCTTAGTGTTTATTAGATAAAGGTTAGGGTTTGGGGTTCACGGTTTTATATTTCATGGTTTAGGGTTCAAATTTTAGGGTTTCACTATTTTGGGTTTAGGGCTTTAGGGTTTTACTTTTAGGGTTAAAGGTTCAGGGTTTACAGAGTAGGGTTTTGTTTTTTGGGGTTTCAATGTTAGGGTTTTTGGTTTTGTATGTTTGGTTTTAGGGTTTTGCGGTTTAGGGTTATACACTTCCTAAATTTAGAGTTTTAGGGCTTAGGCTAAAACAGTTTAGGGTTTAGGCTTTTGGGGGTTTCAATGCTACAGTTTTAGGGTTTTTTTTTGGGCTTTGATGGTCTTATTGTTTATGTTTAGGGGTTTAGGGTTTAGGATTTCAGGGGTTTAGGCTTTTAGGGTTTAGAATTTCAAGGGTTTAACGTTTCTTGTTTTCAATGTTAGGGTTTTTGGTTTTCTAGGTTAGGGTTTTACGGTATAGGGTTATACACTTTCTAAATTTGGGGTTTTTGGGTTTAGGCTAAAAGAGTTTAGGGTTTTAGGATTTCAGAGTTTAGTGTTTAATAGATAAAGGTTAGGGTTTAGGGTTCACGGCTTAGGATTTCAATGTTTGGTGTTTGGGGTTTCGGAGTTTTACTGTTTAGCGTTTAGGGTTTTAGCGTTTAGGATTTCAAGGGTTTAGGGTTTTTGGGGTTTCAATGTTAGGGTTTTAGGGTTTTACTATTTAGGGCTTCGGGGTTTGGGTTTAGAACTCAAGGGTTAGGGTTTAGAATTTCAAAGGTTTAGGGTTTTGGGGTTTCAATGTTAGGATTTTAGGTTTTTTTTGTTTGGTTTTCGAGTTTTACGGTATAGGGTTATACACTTTCTAAATTTTGGGTTTTAAGTTATAGGCTAAAAAAGTTTAGGGTCTTAAGATTCGAGGGTTTAGTGTTTAATAGATAAAGGTTAGGGTTAAGAGTTCACAGTTTATGATTTCAAGGTTTAGGTTGTCGCTTTTAAGGTTTTACTGTTTACGGTTTATGGTTTATGGTCTAGTATTTGGCCATTAGGGTTTAAAGTGTTTATAGTTTAGGGTTTAGGGTTTTTGGGGTTTCAATGTTAGGGTATTAGGTGTTTACTGTTTAGGGTTTAGGGTTTTAGGGTTTAGTGTTTAGGATTTAAAGGGTTTCAGGTTTAGGGTTTTAGGGTTTTGGGGTTTCAATGTTAGGGTTTTAGGTTTTCTATGTTAGGGTTCTACGGTACGGGGTTATACACTTTCTAAATTTACGGTATTAGGGTTTAGGCTAAAAAAGTTTAAGGTTTTAGTATTCGAGGGTTTAGTGTTTAGTAGATAAAGCTTAGGGTTTAGGGTTCACGGTTTAGGATTTCAATGTTTGGGGTTTGGGGTTTTGGAGTTTTACTGTTTAGCGTCTAGGGTTTTAGCGTTTAGGATTTCAAGGGTTTAGGGTTTTTGGGGTTTCAATGTTTGGGTTTTAGGGTTTTACTGTTTAGGGTTTAGGGTTTTGGGTTTAAACTCAAGGGTTAGGGTTTTAGGGTTTCAGTGTTAGAGTTTTAGGTTTTCCATGCTAGGGTTTTATGGTTTTACTGCTTAGGGTTTAGAGTTTTAGGGTTTAAGATTTCAAGGGTTTAGGGTTTAGCGTTTTCGGGTTTAGGGTTTTGAATTTCAAGGGTACAGGATTTATTGTTTTGCGGTTTCAATGTCAAGGTTTTACTATTTAGGGTTTAGGGTTTTAGGGTTTCAGGGTTTAGGATTTCAAGTGTTTAAGGTTTTGGGGTTTCAATGTTAGGGTTTTAGGTTTTCCATGTTAAGGTTTTGGGATTCTTCTGTTTAGGGTTTAAGGTTTAAGGTTTCGGTTTAGCGTTTTGGGGCTTCAACGTTAGGGGTTTAAGGTTTTACTTTTTAGGGTATAGGGTTTTGCGTTTTGAATGTTAGCGTTTTGGGGTTTTTACTATTTAGGGTTTAGGCTTTAAGGATTTAGGATCTAAAGGGTTTAGGGTTTATGGGTTTAGGGTTTAGAATTTAAAGGGTTCAGGGTTTGGGGTTTCAATGTTAGGATTTTAGGTTTTCTTTTGTTTGGTTTTCGAGTTTTACGGTATATGGTTATACACTTTCTAAATTTTGGGTTTTAGGTTATAGGCTAAAAAAGTTTAAGGTCTTAGGATTCGAGGGTTTAGTGTTTAATAGATAAAGGTTAGGGTAAAGGGTTTGCCGTTTAGGATTTCGAGGTTTTGGTTGTAGGGTTTGTGGTTTAGGGTCTAGTATTTAGGAATTAGGATTTAAAGTGTTTATAGTTTAGGGTTTAGAGTTTTGGAGTTTCAATGTTAGGGTATTTGTTTAGGGTTTAGGGTTTTCGGCTTTAGTGTTTGGGATTTAAATAGTTTAAGGTTTAGGGTTTTAGGGTTTAAGGGTTTCAATGTTAGGGTTTTAGGTTTTCTATGTTAGGGTTCTGCGGTACGGGGTTGTACACTTTCTAAATTTACGGTATTAGGGTTTAGGCTAAAAAAGTATAGCGTTTTTGGATTCGAGGGTTTAGTGTTTAGTAGATAAAGGTTAGGGTTTAGGGTTCACAGTTTCGGATTTCAAGGTTTAGGGTTTTATGGTTTTACATTTCACGGTTTAGGGTTTGGGGTTTTATCGTTTAGAATTTCAAGGGCGTATGGTTTAGGGTTTTGAGGTTTCAATGTTAGGGTTTTAAAGTTTTACTGTTTAGGGTTTAGGGATTAAGGTCTCGGGTTTAGAATTTCAGGGGTTTAGGGTTTTGGAGTTTCAATGTTAGAGTTTTTAGGTTTTCCTTGTTAGGTTTTTAGAGTTTTACTGTTTAGGGTTTACGGTTTGGGTTGAGGATTTCGAGGCTTCGATGTTAGGGTTTTACGTTTTCTATGTTAGAGTGATAGGGTTTTACTATTTAGGGTTTAGGGTTTAGGATTTCATGGGTTTAGTGTTAAGGGTTTTAGGGCTTAGGATTTAGAATTTCAAGGGTATAGGGTCTAGTGTTTAGGGGTTTCAATGTTAGGGCTTTAGGTTTTCTATTATACATTTACGGTATAGGGTTATACGCTTTCTAAATTTAGGGTTTTAGGATTTCGGCCAAAAAAGTTTTTGGTTTTCGGATTCGAGGGCTTAATGTTTAATGGATAAAGGTTAGGTTTAGGGTTCACGGAATAGGATTTCGAGGTTTAGGGTTTAGAGTTTTAGGGGTTCTCTTGCTAAAGATTTAGTGTTTCACCATTTAGGGTTTAGGGTTTGAAGGATTTATGGTTTAGGGTTTAGGATTTTTGGGTTTAAATGTCAGGGTTTTAGGGTTTCACAGCTTCGGGTTTAGGGTTTAGAGTTTAGGATTTCAATGGTTTAGGTTTTTTTGGTTTCAATGTTAGGGTTTTACTATTTAGGGTTTAGGGTTTTGCGCTTTAGGGTTTAGCCTTTTTGGGTTTTAGGGTTTCAATTTTTAGGGTAATAGGTTTTCAGTGTTTGGGTTTTTACGGTATAGGGTTATACACTTTCTAAATTTAGGGTTTTGGGGTTTAGGCTAAAAGAGTTTAGGGTTTTAGGATTTCAGAGTTTAGTATTTAATAGATAAAGGTTAGGGTTTAGGGTTCACGGCTTTGGATTTCAATGTTTGGTGTTTGGGGTTTGGGAGTTTTACTGTTTAGCGTTTAGGGTTTTAGCGTTTAGGATTACAAGGGTTTAGGGTTTTTGGGGTTTCAATGTTAGGGTTTTAGGGTTTTTTCTTGTTTAGGGTTTAAAACATCGGGGTTAGGGTTTTAGGGTTTTCGGTGTTGGAGTTTTAGGTTTTCCATGCTAGGGTTTTATGGTTTTACTGCTTTGGGTTTACAGTTTTAGGGTTTAAGATTTCAAGGGTTTAGGGTTTAGGGTTCGGGGTTTAGGGTTTGGAATTTCAAGGGTACAGGATTTATTGTTTCGCGGTTTCAATGTTAAGGTTTTACTATTTAGGGTTTACGGTTTGAGGGTTTTAGGGTTTTGTATTTCAAGGGTTTAGGGTTTTGGGGTTTCAATGTTAGGGTTTTAGGTTTTCCATGTTAAGGTTTTGGGATTCTTCTGTTTAGGGTTTAAGGTTTAAGGTTTCGGTTTAGCGTTTTGGGGCTTCAACGTTAGGGGTTTAAGGTTTTACTTTTTAGGGTATAGGGTTTTGCGTTTTGAATGTTAGCGTTTTGGGGTTTTTACTATTTAGGGTTTAGGCTTTAAGGATTTAGGATCTAAAGGGTTTAGGGTTTATGGGTTTAGGGTTTAGAATTTAAAGGGTTCAGGGTTTGGGGTTTCAATGTTAGGATTTTAGGTTTTCTTTTGTTTGGTTTTCGAGTTTTACGGTATATGGTTATACACTTTCTAAATTTTGGGTTTTAGGTTATAGGCTAAAAAAGTTTAAGGTCTTAGGATTCGAGGGTTTAGTGTTTAATAGATAAAGGTTAGGGTAAAGGGTTTGCCGTTTAGGATTTCGAGGTTTTGGGTGTAGGGTTTATGGTTTAGGGTCTAGTATTTAGGAATTAGGGTTTAAAGTTTTTATAGTTTAGGGTTTAGGGTTTTGGAGTTTCAATGTTAGGGTATTTGTTTAGGGTTTAGGGTTTTCGGCTTTAGTGTTTGGGATTTAAATGGTTTAAGGTTTAGGATTTTAGGGTTTAAGGGTTTCAATGTTAGGGTTTTAGGTTTTCTATGTTAGGGTTCCACAGTACGGGGTTGTACACTTTCTAAATTTACGGTATTAGGGTTTAGGCTAAAAAAGTATAGGGTTTTAGGATTCGAGGGTTTAGTGTTTAGTAGATAAAGGTTAGGGTTTAGGGTTCACAGTTTTGGATTTCAAGGTTTAGGGTTTTATGGTTTTGCATTTCACGGTTTAGGGTTTGGGGTTTTATCGTTTAGAATTTCAAGGGCGTATGGTTTAGGGTTTTGAGGTTTCAATGTTAGGGTTTTAAAGTTTTACTGTTTAGGGTTTAGGGATTAAGGTCTCGGGTTTAGAATTTCGGGGGGTTTAGGGTTTTGGAGTTTCAATGTTAGAGTTTTTAGGTTTTCCTTGTTAGGTTTTTAGAGTTTTTCTTGTTTAGGGTTTACGGTTTGGGTTGAGGATTTCGAGGCTTCGATGTTAGGGTTTTACGTTTTCTATGTTAGAGTGATAGGGTTTTCTTTTGTTTAGGGTTTAGGATTTCATGGGTTTAGTGTTAAGGGTTTTAGGGCTTAGGATTTAGAATTTCAAGGGTATAGGGTCTAGTGTTTAGGGGTTTCAATGTTAGGGCTTTAGGTTTTCTATTATACATTTACGGTATAGGGTTATACGCTTTCTAAATTTAGGGTTTTAGGATTTCGGCCAAAAAAAGTTTTTGGTTTTCGGATTCGAGGGCTTAATGTTTAATGGATAAAGGTTAGGTTTAGGGTTCACGGAATAGGATTTCGAGGTTTAGGGTTTAGAGTTTTAGGGGTTCTCTTTGCTAAAGATTTAGTGTTTCACCATTTAGGGTTTAGGGTTTGAAGGATTTATGGTTTAGGGTTTAGGATTTTTGGGTTTTAAATGTCGGGGTTTTAGGGTTTCACGACTTCGGGTTTAGGGTTTAGAGTTTAGGATTTCAATGGTTTAGGTTTTTTTGGTTTCAATGTTAGGGTTTTACTATTTAGGGTTTAGGGTTTTGCTGGCTTTAGGGTTTAGCCTTTTTGGGTTTTAGGGTTTCAATTTTTAGGGTAATAGGTTTTTCAGTGTTTGGGTTTTACGGTATAGGGTTATACACTTTCTAAATTTAGGGTTTTGGGGTTTAGGCTAAAAGAGTTTAGGGTTTTAGGATTTGGAGTTTAGTATTTAATAGATAAAGGTTAGGGTTTAGGGTTCACGGCTTTGGATTTCAATGTTTGGTGTTTGGGGTTTGGGAGTTTTCTTTGTTTAGTGTTTAGGGTTTTAGCGTTTAGGATTACAAGGGTTTAGGGTTTTTGGGGTTTCAATGTTAGGGTTTTAGGGTTTTTCTTGTTTAGGGTTTAAAACTTCGGGGTTAGGGTTTTAGGGTTTTCGGTGTTGGAGTTTTAGGTTTTCCATGCTAGGGTTTTATGGTTTTTCTTGCTTTGGGTTTACGATTTTAGGGTTTAAGATTTCAAGGGTTTAGGGTTTAGGGTTCGGGGTTTAGGGTTTGGAATTTCAAGGGTACAGGATTTATTGTTTCGCGGTTTCAATGTTAAGGTTTTACTATTTAGGGTTTAGGGTTTGAGGGTTTTAGGGTTTTGTATTTCAAGGGTTTAGGGTTTTGGGGTTTCAATGTTAGGGTTTTAGGTTTTCCATGTTAAGGTTTTGGGATTCTTCTGTTTAGGGTTTAAGGTTTAAGGTTTCGGTTTAGCGTTTTGGGGCTTCAACGTTAGGGGTTTAAGGTTTTACTTTTTAGGGTATAGGGTTTTGCGTTTTGAATGTTAGCGTTTTGGGGTTTTTACTATTTACGGTTTAGGCTTTAAGGATTTAGGATCTAAAGGGTTTAGGGTTTATGGGTTTAGGGTTTAGAATTTAAAGGGTTCAGGGTTTGGGGTTTCAATGTTAGGATTTTAGGTTTTCTTTTGTTTGGTTTTCGAGTTTTACGGTATATGGTTATACACTTTCTAAATTTTGGGTTTTAGGTTATAGGCTAAAAAAGGTTAAGGTCTTAGGATTCGAGGGTTTAGTGTTTAATAGATAAAGGTTAGGGTAAAGGGTTTGCCGTTTAGGATTTCGAGGTTTTGGGTGTAGGGTTTATGGTTTAGGGTCTAGTATTTAGGAATTAGGGTTTAAAGTGTTTATAGTTTAGGGTTTAGGGTTTTGGAGTTTCAATGTTAGGGTATTTGTTTAGGGTTTAGGGTTTTCGGCTTTAGTGTTTGGGATTTAAATGGTTTAAGGTTTAGGGTTTTAGGGTTTAAGGGTTTCAATGTTAGGGTTTTAGGTTTTCTATGTTAGGGTTCCACGGTACGGGGTTGTACACTTTCTAAATTTACGGTATTAGGGTTTAGGCTAAAAAAGTATAGGGTTTTAGGATTCGAGGGTTTAGTGTTTAGTAGATAAAGGTTAGGGTTTAGGGTTCACAGTTTTGGATTTCAAGGTTTAGGGTTTTATGGTTTTGCATTTCACGGTTTAGGGTTTGGGGTTTTATCGTTTAGAATTTCAAGGGCGTATGGTTTAGGGTTTTGAGGTTTCAATGTTAGGGTTTTAAAGTTTTACTGTTTAGGGTTTAGGGATTAAGGTCTCGGGTTTAGAATTTCAGGGGTTTAGGGTTTTGGAGTTTCAATGTTAGAGTTTTTAGGTTTTCCTTGTTAGGTTTTTAGAGTTTTACTATTTAGGGTTTACGGTTTGGGTTGAGGATTTCGAGGCTTCGATGTTAGGGTTTTACGTTTTCTATGTTAGAGTGATAGGGTTTTACTGTTTAGGGTTTAGGATTTCATGGGTTTAGTGTTAAGGGTTTTAGGGCTTAGGATTTAGAATTTCAAGGGTATAGGGTCTAGTGTTTAGGGGTTTCAATGTTAGGGCTTTAGGTTTTCTATTATACATTTACGGTATAGGGTTATACGCTTTCTAAATTTAGGGTTTTAGGATTTCGGCCAAAAAAGTTTTTGGTTTTCGGATTCGAGGGCTTAATGTTTAATGGATAAAGGTTAGGTTTAGGGTTCACGGAATAGGATTTCGAGGTTTAGGGTTTAGAGTTTTAGGGTTCTACTGCTAAAGATTTAGTGTTTCACCATTTAGGGTTTAGGGTTTGAAGGATTTATGGTTTAGGGTTTAGGATTTTTGGGTTTAAATGTCAGGGTTTTAGGGTTTCACAGCTTCGGGTTTAGGGTTTAGAGTTTAGGATTTCAATGGTTTAGGTTTTTTTGGTTTCAATGTTAGGGTTTTACTATTTAGGGTTTAGGGTTTTGCGCTTTAGGGTTTAGCCTTTTGGGTTTTAGGGTTTCAATTTTAGGGTAATAGGTTTTCCGTGTTTGGGTTTTACGGTATAGGGTTATACACTTTCTAAATTTAGGGTTTTGGGGTTTAGGCTAAAAGAGTTTAGGGTTTTAGGATTTCAGAGTTTAGTATTTAATAGATAAAGGTTAGGGTTTAGGGTTCACGGCTTTGGATTTCAATGTTTGGTGTTTGGGGTTTGGGAGTTTTACTGTTTAGCGTTTAGGGTTTTAGCGTTTAGGATTACAAGGGTTTAGGGTTTTTGGGGTTTCAATGTTAGGGTTTTAGGGTTTTACTGTTTAGGGTTTAAAACATCGGGGTTAGGGTTTTAGGGTTTTCGGTGTTGGAGTTTTAGGTTTTCCATGCTAGGGTTTTATGGTTTTACTGCTTTGGGTTTACAGTTTTAGGGTTTAAGATTTCAAGGGTTTAGGGTTTAGGGTTCGGGGTTTAGGGTTTGGAATTTCAAGGGTACAGGATTTATTGTTTCGCGGTTTCAATGTTAAGGTTTTACTATTTAGGGTTTACGGGTTTGAGGGTTTTAGGGTTTTGTATTTCAAGGGTTTAGGGTTTTGGGGTTTTCAATGTTAGGGTTTTAGGTTTTCCATGTTAAGGTTTTGGGATTCTTGCTTTTAGGGTTTAAGGTTTAAGGTTTCGGTTTAGCGTTTTGGGGGCTTCAACGTTAGGGGTTTAAGGTTTTACTTTTTAGGGTATAGGGTTTTGCGTTTTGAATGTTAGCGTTTTGGGGTTTTTACTATTTAGGGTTTAGGCTTTAAGGATTTAGGATCTAAAGGGTTTAGGGTTTATGGGTTTAGGGTTTAGAATTTAAAGGGTTCAGGGTTTGGGGTTTCAATGTTAAGATTTTAGGTTTTCTTTTGTTTGGTTTTCGAGTTTTACGGTATATGGTTATACACTTTCTAAATTTTGGGTTTTAGGTTATAGGCTAAAAAAGTTTAAGGTCTTAGGATTCGAGGGTTTAGTGTTTAATAGATAAAGGTTAGGGTAAAGGGTTTGCCGTTTAGGATTTCGAGGTTTTGGGTGTAGGGTTTATGGTTTAGGGTCTAGTATTTAGGAATTAGGGTTTAAAGTTTTTATAGTTTAGGGTTTAGGGTTTTGGAGTTTCAATGTTAGGGTATTTGTTTAGGGTTTAGGGTTTTCGGCTTTAGTGTTTGGGATTTAAATGGTTTAAGGTTTAGGATTTTAGGGTTTAAGGGTTTCAATGTTAGGGTTTTAGGTTTTCTATGTTAGGGTTCCACGATACGGGGGTTGTACACTTTCTAAATTTACGGTATTAGGGTTTAGGCTAAAAAAAGTATAGGGTTTTAGGATTCGAGGGTTTAGTGTTTAGTAGATAAAGGTTAGGGTTTAGGGTTCACAGTTTTGGATTTCAAGGTTTAGGGTTTTATGGTTTTGCATTTCACGGTTTAGGGTTTGGGGTTTTATCGTTTAGAATTTCAAGGGCGTATGGTTTAGGGTTTTGAGGTTTCAATGTTAGGGTTTTAAAGTTTTACTGTTTAGGGTTTAGGGATTAAGGTCTCGGGTTTAGAATTTCAGGGGTTTAGGGTTTTGGAGTTTCAATGTTAGAGTTTTTAGGTTTTCCTTGTTAGGTTTTTAGAGTTTTACTGTTTAGGGTTTACGGTTTGGGTTGAGGATTTCGAGGCTTCGATGTTAGGGTTTTACGTTTTCTATGTTAGAGTGATAGGGTTTTTTCTTGTTTAGGGTTTAGGATTTCATGGGTTTTAGTGTTAAGGGTTTTAGGGGCTTAGGATTTAGAATTTCAAGGGTATAGGGTCTAGTGTTTAGGGGTTTCAATGTTAGGGCTTTAGGTTTTCTATTATACATTTACGGTATAGGGTTATACGCTTTCTAAATTTAGGGTTTTAGGATTTCGGCCAAAAAAGTTTTTGGTTTTCGGATTCGAGGGCTTAATGTTTAATGGATAAAGGTTAGGTTTAGGGTTCACGGAATAGGATTTCGAGGTTTAGGGTTTAGAGTTTTAGGGTTCTACTGCTAAAGATTTAGTGTTTCACCATTTAGGGTTTAGGGTTTGAAGGATTTATGGTTTAGGGTTTAGGATTTTTGGGTTTAAATGTCAGGGTTTTAGGGTTTCACAGCTTCGGGTTTAGGGTTTAGAGTTTAGGATTTCAATGGTTTAGGTTTTTTTGGTTTCAATGTTAGGGTTTTACTATTTAGGGTTTAGGGTTTTGCGCTTTAGGGTTTAGCCTTTTGGGTTTTAGGGTTTCAATTTTAGGGTAATAGGTTTTCCGTGTTTGGGTTTTACGGTATAGGGTTATACACTTTCTAAATTTAGGGTTTTGGGGTTTAGGCTAAAAGAGTTTAGGGTTTTAGGATTTCAGAGTTTAGTATTTAATAGATAAAGGTTAGGGTTTAGGGTTCACGGCTTTGGATTTCAATGTTTGGTGTTTGGGGTTTGGGAGTTTTACTGTTTAGCGTTTAGGGTTTTAGCGTTTAGGATTACAAGGGTTTAGGGTTTTTGGGGTTTCAATGTTAGGGTTTTAGGGTTTTACTGTTTAGGGTTTAAAACTTCGGGGTTAGGGTTTTAGGGTTTCAGTGTTGGAGTTTTAGGTTTTCCATGCTAGGGTTTTATGGTTTTACTGCTTTGGGTTTACAGTTTTAGGGTTTAAGATTTCAAGGGTTTAGGGTTTAGGGTTCGGGGTTTAGGGTTTGGAATTTCAAGGGTACAGGATTTATTGTTTCGCGGTTTCAATGTTAAGGTTTTACTATTTAGGGTTTAGGGTTTGAGGGTTTTAGGGTTTTGTATTTCAAGGGTTTAGGGTTTTGGGGTTTCAATGTTAGGGTTTTAGGTTTTCCATGTTAAGGTTTTGGGATTCTTCTGTTTAGGGTTTAAGGTTTAAGGTTTCGGTTTAGCGTTTTGGGGCTTCAACGTTAGGGGTTTAAGGTTTTACTTTTTAGGGTATAGGGTTTTGCGTTTTGAATGTTAGCGTTTTGGGGTTTTTACTATTTACGGTTTAGGCTTTAAGGATTTAGGATCTAAAGGGTTTAGGGTTTATGGGTTTAGGGTTTAGAATTTAAAGGGTTCAGGGTTTGGGGTTTCAATGTTAGGATTTTAGGTTTTCTTTTGTTTGGTTTTCGAGTTTTACGGTATATGGTTATACACTTTCTAAATTTTGGGTTTTAGGTTATAGGCTAAAAAAGGTTAAGGTCTTAGGATTCGAGGGTTTAGTGTTTAATAGATAAAGGTTAGGGTAAAGGGTTTGCCGTTTAGGATTTCGAGGTTTTGGGTGTAGGGTTTATGGTTTAGGGTCTAGTATTTAGGAATTAGGGTTTAAAGTGTTTTATAGTTTAGGGTTTAGGGTTTTGGAGTTTCAATGTTAGGGTATTTGTTTAGGGTTTAGGGTTTAGGGTTTTCGGCTTTAGTGTTTGGGATTTAAATGGTTTAAGGTTTAGGGTTTTAGGGTTTAAGGGTTTCAATGTTAGGGTTTTAGGTTTTCTATGTTAGGGTTCCACGGTACGGGGTTGTACACTTTCTAAATTTACGGTATTAGGGTTTAGGCTAAAAAAAGTATAGGGTTTTAGGATTCGAGGGTTTAGTGTTTAGTAGATAAAGGTTAGGGTTTAGGGTTCACAGTTTTGGATTTCAAGGTTTAGGGTTTTATGGTTTTGCATTTCACGGTTTAGGGTTTGGGGTTTTATCGTTTAGAATTTCAAGGGCGTATGGTTTAGGGTTTTGAGGTTTCAATGTTAGGGTTTTAAAGTTTCTTGTTTAGGGTTTAGGGATTAAGGTCTCGGGTTTAGAATTTCGGGGGGTTTAGGGTTTTGGAGTTTCAATGTTAGAGTTTTTAGGTTTTCCTTGTTAGGTTTTTAGAGTTTTTACTTGTTTAGGGTTTACGGTTTGGGTTGAGGATTTCGAGGCTTCGATGTTAGGGTTTTTACGTTTTCTATGTTAGAGTGATAGGGTTTTTCTTGTTTAGGGTTTAGGATTTCATGGGTTTTAGTGTTAAGGGTTTTAGGGCTTAGGATTTAGAATTTCAAGGGTATAGGGTCTAGTGTTTAGGGGTTTCAATGTTAGGGCTTTAGGTTTTCTATTATACATTTACGGTATAGGGTTATACGCTTTCTAAATTTAGGGTTTTAGGATTTCGGCCAAAAAAAGTTTTTGGTTTTCGGATTCGAGGGCTTAATGTTTAATGGATAAAGGTTAGGTTTAGGGTTCACGGAATAGGATTTCGAGGTTTAGGGTTTAGAGTTTTAGGGGTTCTCTTGCTAAAGATTTAGTGTTTCACCATTTAGGGTTTAGGGTTTGAAGGATTTATGGTTTAGGGTTTAGGATTTTTGGGTTTTAAATGTCGGGGGTTTTAGGGTTTCACGACTTCGGGTTTAGGGTTTAGAGTTTAGGATTTCAATGGTTTAGGTTTTTTTGGTTTCAATGTTAGGGTTTTACTATTTAGGGTTTAGGGTTTTGCGCTTTAGGGTTTAGCCTTTTGGGTTTTAGGGTTTCAATTTTAGGGTAATAGGTTTTCCGTGTTTGGGTTTTACGGTATAGGGTTATACACTTTCTAAATTTAGGGTTTTGGGGTTTAGGCTAAAAGAGTTTAGGGTTTTAGGATTTCACAGAGTTTAGTATTTAATAGATAAAGGTTAGGGTTTAGGGTTCACGGCTTTGGATTTCAATGTTTGGTGTTTGGGGTTTGGGAGTTTTACTGTTTAGCGTTTAGGGTTTTAGCGTTTAGGATTACAAGGGTTTAGGGTTTTTGGGGTTTCAATGTTAGGGTTTTAGGGTTTTACTGTTTAGGGTTTAAAACATCGGGGTTAGGGTTTTAGGGTTTCAGTGTTGGAGTTTTAGGTTTTCCATGCTAGGGTTTTATGGTTTTACTGCTTTGGGTTTACAGTTTTAGGGTTTAAGATTTCAAGGGTTTAGGGTTTAGGGTTCGGGGTTTAGGGTTTGGAATTTCAAGGGTACAGGATTTATTGTTTCGCGGTTTCAATGTTAAGGTTTTACTATTTAGGGTTTACGGTTTGAGGGTTTTAGGGTTTTGTATTTCAAGGGTTTAGGGTTTTGGGGTTTCAATGTTAGGGTTTTAGGTTTTCCATGTTAAGGTTTTGGGATTCTTCTGTTTAGGGTTTAAGGTTTAAGGTTTCGGTTTAGCGTTTTGGGGCTTCAACGTTAGGGGTTTAAGGTTTTACTTTTTAGGGTATAGGGTTTTGCGTTTTGAATGTTAGCGTTTTGGGGTTTTTACTATTTACGTTTAGGCTTTAAGGATTTAGGATCTAAAGGGTTTAGGGTTTATGGGTTTAGGGTTTAGAATTTAAAGGGTTCAGGGTTTGGGGTTTCAATGTTAGGATTTTAGGTTTTCTTTTGTTTGGTTTTCGAGTTTTACGGTATATGGTTATACACTTTCTAAATTTTGGGTTTTAGGTTATAGGCTAAAAAAGGTTAAGGTCTTAGGATTCGAGGGTTTAGTGTTTAATAGATAAAGGTTAGGGTAAAGGGTTTGCCGTTTAGGATTTCGAGGTTTTGGGTGTAGGGTTTATGGTTTAGGGTCTAGTATTTAGGAATTAGGGTTTAAAGTGTTTATAGTTTAGGGTTTAGGGTTTTGGAGTTTCAATGTTAGGGTATTTGTTTAGGGTTTAGGGTTTAGGGTTTTCGGCTTTAGTGTTTGGGATTTAAATGGTTTAAGGTTTAGGGTTTTAGGGTTTAAGGGTTTCAATGTTAGGGTTTTAGGTTTTCTATGTTAGGGTTCCACGGTACGGGGTTGTACACTTTCTAAATTTACGGTATTAGGGTTTAGGCTAAAAAAGTATAGGGTTTTAGGATTCGAGGGTTTAGTGTTTAGTAGATAAAGGTTAGGGTTTAGGGTTCACAGTTTTGGATTTCAAGGTTTAGGGTTTTATGGTTTTGCATTTCACGGTTTAGGGTTTGGGGTTTTATCGTTTAGAATTTCAAGGGCGTATGGTTTAGGGTTTTGAGGTTTCAATGTTAGGGTTTTAAAGTTTTACTGTTTAGGGTTTAGGGATTAAGGTCTCGGGTTTAGAATTTCAGGGGTTTAGGGTTTTGGAGTTTCAATGTTAGAGTTTTTAGGTTTTCCTTGTTAGGTTTTTAGAGTTTTACTATTTAGGGTTTACGGTTTGGGTTGAGGATTTCGAGGCTTCGATGTTAGGGTTTTACGTTTTCTATGTTAGAGTGATAGGGTTTTTTCTTGTTTAGGGTTTAGGATTTCATGGGTTTTAGTGTTAAGGGTTTTAGGGCTTAGGATTTAGAATTTCAAGGGTATAGGGTCTAGTGTTTAGGGGTTTCAATGTTAGGGCTTTAGGTTTTCTATTATACATTTACGGTATAGGGTTATACGCTTTCTAAATTTAGGGTTTTAGGATTTCGGCCAAAAAAGTTTTTGGTTTTCGGATTCGAGGGCTTAATGTTTAATGGATAAAGGTTAGGTTTAGGGTTCACGGAATAGGATTTCGAGGTTTAGGGTTTAGAGTTTTAGGGGTTCTCTTTGCTAAAGATTTAGTGTTTCACCATTTAGGGTTTAGGGTTTGAAGGATTTATGGTTTAGGGTTTAGGATTTTTGGGTTTTAAATGTCGGGGGTTTTAGGGTTTCACAGCTTCGGGTTTAGGGTTTAGAGTTTAGGATTTCAATGGTTTAGGTTTTTTTGGTTTCAATGTTAGGGTTTTACTATTTAGGGTTTAGGGTTTTGCGCTTTAGGGTTTAGCCTTTTGGGTTTTAGGGTTTCAATTTTAGGGTAATAGGTTTTCCGTGTTTGGGTTTTACGGTATAGGGTTATACACTTTCTAAATTTAGGGTTTTGGGGTTTAGGCTAAAAGAGTTTAGGGTTTTAGGATTTCAGAGTTTAGTATTTAATAGATAAAGGTTAGGGTTTAGGGTTCACGGCTTTGGATTTCAATGTTTGGTGTTTGGGGTTTGGGAGTTTTACTGTTTAGCGTTTAGGGTTTTAGCGTTTAGGATTACAAGGGTTTAGGGTTTTTGGGGTTTCAATGTTAGGGTTTTAGGGTTTTACTGTTTAGGGTTTAAAACTTCGGGGTTAGGGTTTTAGGGTTTCAGTGTTGGAGTTTTAGGTTTTCCATGCTAGGGTTTTATGGTTTTACTGCTTTGGGTTTACAGTTTTAGGGTTTAAGATTTCAAGGGTTTAGGGTTTAGGGTTCGGGGTTTAGGGTTTGGAATTTCAAGGGTACAGATTTATTGTTTCGCGGTTTCAATGTTAAGGTTTTACTATTTAGGGTTTAGGGTTTGAGGGTTTTAGGGTTTTGTATTTCAAGGGTTTAGGGTTTTGGGGTTTCAATGTTAGGGTTTTAGGTTTTCCATGTTAAGGTTTTGGGATTCTTCTGTTTAGGGTTTAAGGTTTAAGGTTTCGGTTTAGCGTTTTGGGGCTTCAACGTTAGGGGTTTAAGGTTTTACTTTTTAGGGTATAGGGTTTTGCGTTTTGAATGTTAGCGTTTTGGGGTTTTTACTATTTAGGGTTTAGGCTTTAAGGATTTAGGATCTAAAGGGTTTAGGGTTTATGGGTTTAGGGTTTAGAATTTAAAGGGTTCAAGGTTTGGGGTTTCAATGTTAGGATTTTAGGTTTTCTTTTGTTTGGTTTTCGAGTTTTACGGTATATGGTTATACACTTTCTAAATTTTGGGTTTTAGGTTATAGGCTAAAAAAGTTTAAGGTCTTAGGATTCGAGGGTTTAGTGTTTAATAGATAAAGGTTAGGGTAAAGGGTTTGCCGTTTAGGATTTCTAGGTTTTGGGTGTAGGGTTTATGGTTTAGGGTCTAGTATTTAGGAATTAGGGTTTAAAGTGTTTATAGTTTAGGGTTTAGGGTTTTGGAGTTTCAATGTTAGGGTATTTGTTTAGGGTTTAGGGTTTTCGGCTTTAGTGTTTGGGATTTAAATGGTTTAAGGTTTAGGGTTTTAGGGTTTAAGGGTTTCAATGTTAGGGTTTTAGGTTTTCTATGTTAGGGTTCCACGGTACGGGGTTGTACACTTTCTAAATTTACGGTATTAGGGTTTAGGCTAAAAAAGTATAGGGTTTTAGGATTCGAGGGTTTAGTGTTTAGTAGATAAAGGTTAGGGTAAAGGGTTAGCCGTTTAGGATTTCGAGGTTTTGGGTGTAGGGTTTATGGTTTAGGGTCTAGTATTTAGGAATTAGGGTTTAAAGTGTTTATAGTTTAGGGTTTAGGGTTTTGGAGTTTCAATGTTAGGGTATTTGTTTAGGGTTTAGGGTTTTCGGCTTTAGTGTTTGGGATTTAAATGGTTTAAGGTTTAGGGTTTTAGGGTTTAAGGGTTTCAATGTTAGGGTTTTAGGTTTTCTATGTTAGGGTTCCACAGTACGGGGTTGTACACTTTCTAAATTTACGGTATTAGGGTTTAGGCTAAAAAAGTATAGGGTTTTAGGATTCGAGGGTTTAGTGTTTAGTAGATAAAGGTTAGGGTTTAGGGTTCACAGTTTTGGATTTCAAGGTTTAGGGTTTTATGGTTTTGCATTTCACGGTTTAGGGTTTGGGGTTTTATCGTTTAGAATTTCAAGGGCGTATGGTTTAGGGTTTTGAGGTTTCAATGTTAGGGTTTTAAAGTTTTACTGTTTAGGGTTTAGGGATTAAGGTCTCGGGTTTAGAATTTCAGGGGTTTAGGGTTTTGGAGTTTCAATGTTAGAGTTTTTAGGTTTTCCTTGTTAGGTTTTTAGAGTTTTACTGTTTAGGGTTTACGGTTTGGGTTGAGGATTTCGAGGCTTCGATGTTAGGGTTTTACGTTTTCTATGTTAGAGTGATAGGGTTTTACTGTTTAGGGTTTAGGATTTCATGGGTTTAGTGTTAAGGGTTTTAGGGCTTAGGATTTAGAATTTCAAGGGTATAGGGTCTAGTGTTTAGGGGTTTCAATGTTAGGGCTTTAGGTTTTCTATTATACATTTACGGTATAGGGTTATACGCTTTCTAAATTTAGGGTTTTAGGATTTCGGCCAAAAAAGTTTTTGGTTTTCGGATTCGAGGGCTTAATGTTTAATGGATAAAGGTTAGGTTTAGGGTTCACGGAATAGGATTTCGAGGTTTAGGGTTTAGAGTTTTAGGGTTCTACTGCTAAAGATTTAGTGTTTCACCATTTAGGGTTTAGGGTTTGAAGGATTTATGGTTTAGGGTTTAGGATTTTTGGGTTTAAATGTCAGGGTTTTAGGGTTTCACAGCTTCGGGTTTAGGGTTTAGAGTTTAGGATTTCAATGGTTTAGGTTTTTTTGGTTTCAATGTTAGGGTTTTACTATTTAGGGTTTAGGGTTTTGCGCTTTAGGGTTTAGCCTTTTGGGTTTTAGGGTTTCAATTTTAGGGTAATAGGTTTTCCGTGTTTGGGTTTTACGGTATAGGGTTATACACTTTCTAAATTTAGGGTTTTGGGGTTTAGGCTAAAAGAGTTTAGGGTTTTAGGATTTCAGAGTTTAGTATTTAATAGATAAAGGTTAGGGTTTAGGGTTCACGGCTTTGGATTTCAATGTTTGGTGTTTGGGGTTTGGGAGTTTTACTGTTTAGCGTTTAGGGTTTTAGCGTTTAGGATTACAAGTGTTTAGGGTTTTTGGGGTTTCAATGCTAGGGTTTTAGGGTTTTACTGTTTAGGGTTTAAAACTTCGGGGGTTAGGGTTTTAGGGTTTTCGGTGTTGGAGTTTTAGGTTTTCCATGCTAGGGTTTTATGGTTTTACTGCTTTGGGTTTACAGTTTTAGGGTTTAAGATTTCAAGGGTTTAGGGTTTAGGGTTCGGGGTTTAGGGTTTGGAATTTCAAGGGTACAGGATTTATTGTTTCGCGGTTTCAATGTTAAGGTTTTACTATTTAGGGTTTAGGGTTTGAGGGTTTTAGGGTTTTGTATTTCAAGGGTTTAGGGTTTTGGGGTTTCAATGTTAGGGTTTTAGGTTTTCCATGTTAAGGTTTTGGGATTCTTCTGTTTAGGGTTTAAGGTTTAAGGTTTCGGTTTAGCGTTTTGGGGCTTCAACGTTAGGGGTTTAAGGTTTTACTTTTTAGGGTATAGGGTTTTGCGTTTTGAATGTTAGCGTTTTGGGGTTTTTACTATTTAGGGTTTAGGCTTTAAGGATTTAGGATCTAAAGGGTTTAGGGTTTATGGGTTTAGGGTTTAGAATTTAAAGGGTTCAAGGTTTGGGGTTTCAATGTTAGGATTTTAGGTTTTCTTTTGTTTGGTTTTCGAGTTTTACGGTATATGGTTATACACTTTCTAAATTTTGGGTTTTAGGTTATAGGCTAAAAAAGTTTAAGGTCTTAGGATTCGAGGGTTTAGTGTTTAATAGATAAAGGTTAGGGTAAAGGGTTTGCCGTTTAGGATTTCGAGGTTTTGGGTGTAGGGTTTATGGTTTAGGGTCTAGTATTTAGGAATTAGGGTTTAAAGTGTTTATAGTTTAGGGTTTAGGGTTTTGGAGTTTCAATGTTAGGGTAGTTGTTTAGGGTTTAGGGTTTTCGGCTTTAGTGTTTGGGATTTAAATGGTTTAAGGTTTAGGGTTTTAGGGTTTAAGGGTTTCAATGTTAGGGTTTTAGGTTTTCTATGTTAGGGTTCCACGGTACGGGGTTGTACACTTTCTAAATTTACGGTATTAGGGTTTAGGCTAAAAAAGTATAGGGTTTTAGGATTCGAGGGTTTAGTGTTTAGTAGATAAAGGTTAGGGTAAAGGGTTTGCCGTTTAGGATTTCGAGGTTTTGGGTGTAGGGTTTATGGTTTAGGGTCTAGTATTTAGGAATTAGGGTTTAAAGTGTTTATAGTTTAGGGTTTAGGGTTTTGGAGTTTCAATGTTAGGGTATTTGTTTAGGGTTTAGGGTTTTCGGCTTTAGTGTTTGGGATTTAAATGGTTTTAAGGTTTAGGGTTTTAGGGTTTAAGGGTTTCAATGTTAGGGTTTTAGGTTTTTCTATGTTAGGGTTCCACAGTGCGGGGTTGTACACTTTCTAAATTTACGGTATTAGGGTTTAGGCTAAAAAAGTATAGGGTTTTAGGATTCGAGGGTTTAGTGTTTAGTAGATAAAGGTTAGGGTTTAGGGTTCACAGTTTTGGATTTCAAGGTTTAGGGTTTTATGGTTTTGCATTTCACGGTTTAGGGTTTGGGGTTTTTATCGTTTAGAATTTCAAGGGCGTATGGTTTAGGGTTTTGAGGTTTTCAATGTTAGGGTTTTAAAGTTTTTCTTGTTTAGGGTTTAGGGATTAAGGTCTCGGGTTTAGAATTTCGGGGGGTTTAGGGTTTTGGAGTTTCAATGTTAGAGTTTTTAGGTTTTCCTTGTTAGGTTTTTAGAGTTTTTCTTGTTTAGGGTTTACGGTTTGGGTTGAGGATTTCGAGGCTTCGATGTTAGGGTTTTACGTTTTCTATGTTAGAGTGATAGGGTTTTTCTTGTTTAGGGTTTAGGATTTCATGGGTTTTAGTGTTAAGGGTTTTAGGGCTTAGGATTTAGAATTTCAAGGGTATAGGGTCTAGTGTTTAGGGGTTTCAATGTTAGGGCTTTAGGTTTTCTATTATACATTTACGGTATAGGGTTATACGCTTTCTAAATTTAGGGTTTTAGGATTTCGGCCAAAAAAGTTTTTGGTTTTCGGATTCGAGGGCTTAATGTTTAATGGATAAAGGTTAGGTTTAGGGTTCACGGAATAGGATTTCGAGGTTTAGGGTTTAGAGTTTTAGGGTTCTACTGCTAAAGATTTAGTGTTTCACCATTTAGGGTTTAGGGTTTGAAGGATTTATGGTTTTAGGGTTTAGGATTTTTGGGTTTAAATGTCGGGGGTTTTAGGGTTTCACAGCTTCGGGTTTAGGGTTTAGAGTTTAGGATTTCAATGGTTTAGGTTTTTTTGGTTTCAATGTTAGGGTTTTACTATTTAGGGTTTAGGGTTTTGCGCTTTAGGGTTTAGCCTTTTGGGTTTTAGGGTTTCAATTTTAGGGTAATAGGTTTTCCGTGTTTGGGTTTTACGGTATAGGGTTATACACTTTCTAAATTTAGGGTTTTGGGGTTTAGGCTAAAAGAGTTTAGGGTTTTAGGATTTCAGAGTTTAGTATTTAATAGATAAAGGTTAGGGTTTAGGGTTCACGGCTTTGGATTTCAATGTTTGGTGTTTGGGGTTTGGGAGTTTTACTGTTTAGCGTTTAGGGTTTTAGCGTTTAGGATTACAAGTGTTTAGGGTTTTTGGGGTTTCAATGCTAGGGTTTTAGGGTTTTACTGTTTAGGGTTTAAAACTTCGGGGTTAGGGTTTTAGGGTTTCAGTGTTGGAGTTTTAGGTTTTCCATGCTAGGGTTTTATGGTTTTCTTGCTTTGGGTTTACTGATTTTAGGGTTTAAGATTTCAAGGGTTTAGGGTTTAGGGTTCGGGGGTTTAGGGTTTGGAATTTCAAGAGTACAGGGATTTATTGTTTCGCGGTTTTCAATGTTAAGGTTTTACTATTTAGGGTTTAGGGTTTGAGGGTTTTAGGGTTTTGTATTTCAAGGGTTTAGGGTTTTGGGGGTTTTCAATGTTAGGGTTTTAGGTTTTCCATGTTAAGGTTTTGGGATTCTTTCGTTTAGGGTTTAAGGTTTAAGGTTTCGGTTTAGCGTTTTGGGGCTTCAACGTTAGGGGTTTAAGGTTTTACTTTTTTTAGGGTATAGGGTTTTGCGTTTTTGAATGTTAGCGTTTTGGGGTTTTTTACTATTTAGGGTTTAGGCTTTAAGGATTTAGGATCTAAAGGGTTTAGGGTTTATGGGTTTAGGGTTTAGAATTTAAAGGGTTCGGGGTTTGGGGGTTTCAATGTTAGGATTTTAGGTTTTCTTTTGTTTGGTTTTCGAGTTTCACGGTATATGGTTATACACTTTCTAAATTTTGGGTTTTAGGTTATAGGCTAAAAAAGTTTAAGGTCTTAGGATTCGAGGGTTTAGTGTTTAATAGATAAAGGTTAGGGTAAAGGGTTTGCCGTTTAGGATTTCGAGGTTTTGGGTGTAGGGTTTATGGTTTAGGGTCTAGTATTTAGGAATTAGGGTTTAAAGTGTTTATAGTTTAGGGTTTAGGGTTTTGGAGTTTCAATGTTAGGGTATTTGTTTAGGGTTTAGGGTTTTCGGCTTTAGTGTTTGGGATTTAAATGGTTTAAGGTTTAGGGTTTTAGGGTTTAAGGGTTTCAATGTTAGGGTTTTAGATTTTCTATGTTAGGGTTCCACGGTACGGGGTTGTACACTTTCTAAATTTACGGTATTAGGGTTTAGGCTAAAAAAGTATAGGGTTTTAGGATTCGAGGGTTTAGTGTTTAGTAGATAAAGGTTAGGGTTTAGGGTTCACAGTTTTGGATTTCAAGGTTTAGGGTTTTATTGTTTTGCATTTCACGGTTTAGGGTTTGGGGTTTTATCGTTTAGAATTTCAAGGGCGTATGGTTTAGGGTTTTGAGGTTTCAATGTTAGGGTTTTAAAGTTTTACTGTTTAGGGTTTAGGGATTAAGGTCTCGGGTTTAGAATTTCAGGGGTTTAGAGTTTAGGGTGTGGGGTTTAGGGTTTGGAATTTCAAGGGTACAGGATTTATTGTTTCGCGGTTTCAATGTTAAGGTTTTACTATTTAGGGTATAGGGTTTGAGGGTTTTAGGGTTTTGGATTTCAAGGGTTTAGGGTTTTGGGGTTTCAATGTTAGGGTTTTAGGTTTTCCATGTTAAGGTTTTGGGATTCTTCTGTTTAGGGTTTAAGGTTTCGGTTTAGCGTTTTGGGTCTTCAACGTTAGGCGTTTAGGGTTTTACTTTTTAGGGTATAGGGTTTTGGGTTTTGAATGTTACCGTTTTGGTGTTTCTAATATTTAGGGTTTAGGCTTTAAGGATTTAGGATCTCAAGGGTTTAGGGTTTATGGCTTTAGGGTTTAGGGTTTAGAATTTCAAGGGTTTAGGGTTTGCGGTTTCAATATTAGGATTTTAGGTTTTCTTTTGTTTGGTTTTCGAGTTTTACGGTATATGGTTATACACTTTCTAAATTTTGGGTTTTAGGTTATAGGCTAAAAAAGTTTAGGGTCTTACGATTCGAGGGTTTAGTGTTTAATAGATAAAGGTTAGGGTAAAGGGTTTGCGGTTTAGGATTTCGAGGCTTTGGTTGTAGGTTTTATGGTTTAACTGTTTAGGGTTTATGGTTTATGGTCTAGTATTTGGCCATTAGGGTTTAAAGTGTTTATAGTTTAGGGTTTAGGGTTTTGGGGTTTCAATGTTAGGGTATTAGTTTAGGGTTTAGGGTTTTAGGGTTTAGTGTTTGGGATTTAAATGGTTTAAGGTTTAGGGTTTTAGGGTTTTGGGGTTTCAACGTTAGGGTTTTAGGTTTTCTATGTTAGGGTTCTACGGTACGGGGTTATACACTTTCTAAATTTACGGTATTAGGGTTTAGGCTAAAAAAGTTTAAGGTTTTAGCAATCGAGGGTTTAGTGTTTAGTAGATAAAGCTTAGGGTTTAGGGTTCACGGTTTAGGATTTCAATGTTTGGGGTTTGGGGTTTTGGAGTTTTACTGTTTAACGTCTAGGGTTCTAGCGTTTAGGATTTCAAGGGTTTAGGGTTTTTGGGGTTTCAATGTTTGGGTTTTAGGGTTTTACTGTTTAGGGTTTAGGGTTTTGGGTTTAAACTCGAGGGTTAGGGTTTTAGGGTTTCTGTGTTAGAGTTTTAGGTTTTCCATGCTAGGGTTTTATGGTTTTACTGCTTAGGGTTTAGAGTTTTAGGGTTTAAGATTTCAAGGGTTTAGGGTTTAGCGTTTTGGGGTTTAGGGTTTTGAATTTGAAGGGTACAGGCTTTATTGTTTCGCGGTTTCAATGTCAAGGTTTTACTATTTAGGGTTTAGGGTTTTAGGGTTTTAGGGTTTAGGATTTCAAGGGTTTAAGGTTTTGGGGTTTCAAAGTTAGGGTTTTAGGTTTTCCATGTTAAGGTTTTGGGATTCTTCTGTTTAGGGTTTAAGGTTTAAGGTTTCGGTTTAGCGTTTTGGGGCTTAAACGTTAGGGGTTTAGGGTTTTACTTTTTAGGGTATAGGGTTTTGGGTTTTGAATGTTAGCGTTTTGGGGTTTTTACTATTTAGGGTTTAGGCTTTAAGGATTTAGGATCTAAAGGGTTTAGGGTTTATGGCTTTAGGGTTTAGGGTTTAGAATTTCAAGGGTTTAGGGATTGGGGTTTCAATGTTAGGATTTTAGGTTTTTTTTGTTTGGTTTTTGAGTTTTACGGTATATGGTTATACACTTTCTAAATTTTGGGTTTTAGGTTATGGGCTAAAAAAGTTTAGGGTCTTAGGATTCGAGGGTTTAGTGTTGAATAGATAAAGGTTAGGGTAAAGGGTTTGCGGTTTAGGATTTCGTGGCTTTGGTTGTAGGTTTTATGGTTTAACTGTTTAGGGTTTATGGTTTAGGGTCTAGTATTTAGGAATTAGGGTTTAAAGTGTTTATAGTTTAGGGTTTAGGGTTTTGGGGTTTCAATGTTAGGGTATTAGTTTAGGGTTTAGGGTTTTAGGGTTTAGTGTTTGGGATTTAAATGGTTTAAGGTTTAGGGTTTTAGGGTTTTGGGGTTTCAATGTTAGGGTTTTAGGTTTTCTATGTTAGGGTTCTACGGTACGGGGTTATACACTTTGTAAATTTACTGTATTAGGGTTTAGGCTAAAAAAGTTTAGGGTTTTAGGATTCGAGGGTTTAGTGTTTAGTAGATAAAGCTTAGGGTTTAGGGTTCACAGTTTTGGATTTCAAGGTTTAGGGTTTTATGGTTTTACATTTCACGGTTTAGGGTTTGGGGTTTTAGCGTTTAGAATTTCAAGGGCGTATGGTTTAGGGTTTTGAGGTTTCAATGTTAGGGTTTTAAAGTTTTACTGTTTAGGGTTTAGGGATTAAGGTCTCGGGTTTAGAATTTCAGGGGTTTAGGGTTTTGGAGTTTCAATGTTACAGTTTTTAGGTTTTCCTTGTTAGGGTTTTAGAGTTTTACTGTTTAGGGTTTACGGTTTGGGTTTAGGATTTCGAGGCTTCGATGTTAGGGTTTTACGTTTTCTATGTTAGAGTGATAGGGTTTTATTGTTCAGGGTTTAGGGTTTAGGATTTCATGGGTTTAGTGTTAAGGGTTTTAGGGCTTAGGATTTAGAATTTCAAGGGTATAGGGTCTAGTGTTTTGGGGTTTCAATGTTAGGGCTTTAGGTTTTCTATTTTACATTTACGGTATAGGGTTATGCTCTTTCTAAATTTAGGGTTTTAGGATTTCGGCCAAAAAAGTTTTTGGTTTTCGGATTCGAGGGCTTAATGTTTAATGGATAAAAGTTAGGTTTAGGGTTCACGGAATAGGATTTCGAGGTTTAGGGTTGAGAGTTTTAGGATTCTACTGTTAAAGATTTAGTGTTTCACCATTTAGGGTATAGGGTTTGAAGGATTTATGGTTTAGGGTTTAGGATTTTTGGGTTTAAATGTCAGGGTTTTAGGGTTTTACAGCTTCGGGTTTAGGGTTTACAGTTTAGGATTTCAATGGTTTAGTTTTTTTTTGGTTTCAATGTTAGGGTTTTACTATTTAGGGTTTAGGGTTTTACGCTTTAGGGTTTAGCCTTTTGGGTTTTGGGGTTTCAATTTTAGGGTAATAGGTTTTCCGTGTTAGGGTTTTACGGTATAGGGTTATACAGTTTCTAAATTTAGGGTTTTAGGGTTTAGGCTAAAAGAGTTTAGGGTTTTAGGATTTGAAGGTTTAGTGTTTAATAGATAAAGGTTAGGGTTTAGGGTTTTACTGTGTAGGGTTTCGAGTTTTAGTGTTTATGGTTTTGGGGTTTCAATGTTAGGGTTTAGGCTTTTACTGTTTAGGGTTTAGGGTTTGGAATTTCAAGGTTTAGGCTTTTAGGGTATCAGTGTTAGATTTTTAGGTTTTCTATGTTAGTGTTTCAGGTTTTACTGTTTAGGGTTTAGGGTTTGGGTTAAGGATTTTGGAGTTTCGATTTAGGGTTTTAGGTTTTTATTGAGGGATTTTGGGTTTTACTGTTTAAGGTTTAGGGCATCGGGTTTAGGGTTTAGAATTTCAAGGGCTCGGTTTAGGGTGTTGGTGTTTCAATATTAAGGTTTTAGGTTTTGTATGTTAGGGTTTTGGGTTTTACGGTATAGGGTTATACGCTTCGTAAATTTAGGGTTTTAGGTTTTAGGCCAAGGAAGTTTATGGTTTTAGGATTCGAGGGCTTAGTGTTTATTAGATAAAGGTTAGGGTTTGGGGTTCACGGTTTTATATTTCATGGTTTAGGGTTCAGATTTTAGGGTTTTACGGTTTTGGGTTTAGGGCTTTAGGGTTTTACTTTTAGGGTTAAGGGTTCTAGGTTTACGGGTAGGGTTTTGTTTTTTCGGTTTTCAATGTTAGGGTTTTTGGTTTTGTATGTTAGGTTTTAGGGTTTTGCGGTTTAGGGTTATACACTTCCTAAATTTAGAGTTTCAGGGCTTAGGCTAAAACAGTTTAGGGTTTAGGCTTTTGGGGGTTTCAATGCTAGGGTTTTAGGTTTTTTTTTTGTTGGGCTTTTATGGTCTTATTGTTTATGTTTAGGGGTTTAGGGTTTAGGATTTCAAGGGTTTAGAGTTTTAGGGTTTAGAATTTCAAGGGTTTAACGTTTCTTGTTTTCAATGTTAGGGTTTTTGGTTTTCTAGGTTAGGGTTTTACGGTATAGGGTTATCCACTTTCTAAATTTGGGGTTTTAGGGTATAGGTTTTCCATGCTAGGGTTTTATGGTTTTACTGCTTAGGGTTTAGAGTTTTAGGGTTTAAGATTTCAGGGGTTTAGGGTTAGCGTTTTGGGGTTTAGGGTTTAGAATTTCAAGGGTACAGGATTTATTGTTTCGCGGTTTCAATGTCAAGGTTTTACTATTTAGGGTTTGGGGTTTTAGGGTTTTTGGGTTTAGGATTTAAAAGGTTTAAGGTTTTGGGGTTTCAATGTTAGGGTTTTAGGTTTTCCATGTTAAGGTTTTGGGATTCTTCTGTTTAGGGTTTAAAGTTAAAGGTTTCGGTTTAGCGTTTTGGGGCTTCAACGTTAGGGGTTTATGGGTTTTACTTTTTAGGGTATAGGGTTTTGGGTTTTGAATGTTAGCGTTTTGGGGTTTTTACTATTTCGGGTTTAGGCTTTAAGGATTTAGGATCTAAAGGGTTTAGGGTTTATGGCTTTAGGGTTTAGGGTTTAGAATTTAAAGGGTTTAGGGTTTGGGGTTTCAATGTTAGGATTTTAGGTTTTCTTTTGTTTGGTTTGCGAGTTTTACGGTATATGGTTATACACTTTCTAAATTTTGGGTTTTAGGTTATAGGCTAAAAAAGTTTAGGGTCTTAGGATTCGGGGGTTTAGTGTTTAATAGATAAAGGTTAGGGTAAAGGGTTTGCGGTTTAGGATTTCGAGGTTTTGGTTGTAGGTTTTATGGTTTAACTATTTAGGGTTTATGGTTTAGGGTCTAGTATTTAGGAATTAGGGTTTAAAGTGTTTATAGTTTAGGGTTTAAGGTTTTGGGGTTTCAATGTTAGGGTATTAGTTTAGGGTTTAGGGTTTTAGGGTTTAGTGTTTGGGATTTAAATGGTTTAAGGTTTAGGGTTTTAGGGTTTCGGGGTTTCAATGTTAGGGTCTTAGGTTTTCTAAGTTAGGGTTCTACGGTACGGGGTTATACACTTTCTAAATTTACGGTATTAGGGTTTAGGCTAAAAAAGTTTAGGGTTTTAGGATTCGAGGATTTAGTGTTTAGTAGATAAAGCTTAGGGTTTAGGGTTCACGGTTTTGGATTTCAAGGTCTAGGGTTTTATGGTTTTACATTTCACGGTTTATGGTTTGGGGTTTTAGCGTTTAGAATTTCAAGGGCGTATGGTTTAGGGTTTTGAGGTTTCAATGTTAGGGTTTTAGAGTTTTACTGTTTAGGGTTTAGGGATTAAGGTCTCGTGTTTAGAATTTCAGGGGTTTAGGGTTTTGGAGTTTCAACGTTAGAGTTTTTAGGTTTTCCTTGTTAGGGTTTTAGAGTTTTACTGTTTAGGGTTTACGGTTTGGGTTTAGGATTTCGAGGCTTCGATGTTAGGGTTTTACGTTTTCTATGTTAGAGTGATAGGGTTTTACTGTTTTGGGTTTATGGTTTTAGGGTTTAGGATTTCATGGGCTTAGTGTTAAGGGTTTTAGGGCTTAGGATTTAGAATTTCAAGGGTATAGGGTCTAGTGTTTTGGGGTTTCAATGTTAGGGCTTTAGGTTTTCTATTTTACATTTACGGTATAGGGTTATACGCTTTCTAAATTTAGGGTTTTAGGATTTCGGCCAAAAAAGTTTTTGGTTTTCGGATTCGAGGGCTTAATGTTTAATGGATAAAGGTTAGGTTTAGGGTTCACAGAATAGGATTTCGAGGTTTAGGGTTTAGAGTTTTAGGGGTCTACTGTTAAAGATTTAGTGTTTCACCATTTAGGGTTTAGGGTTTGAAGGATTTATGGTTTAGGGTTTAGGATTTTTGGGTTTAAATGTCAGGGTTTTAGGGTTTTACAGCTTCGGGTTTAGGGTTTAGAGTTTAGGATTTCAATGGTTTAGGTTTTTTTGGTTTCAATGTTAGGGTTTTACTATTTAGGGTTTAGGGTTTAGGGTTTTACGCTTTAAGGTTTAGCCTTTTGGGTTTTGGGGTTTCAATTTTAGGGTAATAGGTTTTCCGTGTTAGGGTTTTACGGTATAGGGTTATACACTTTCTAAATTTAGGGTTTTAGGGTTTAGGTTAAAAGAGTTTAGGGTTTAGGATTCGAGGGTTTAGTGTTTAATAGATAAAGGTTAGGGTTTAGGGTTCGCAGTTTTGGATTTTAACGTTTAGGGTTTATGGTTTTACTGTTTAGGGTTTCGAGTTTTAGTCTTTATGGTTTTGGGGTTTCAACGTTAGGGTTTAGGCTTTTGCTGTCTAGGGTTTAGGTTTTAGAATTTCAAGGTTTAGGCTTTTGGGGTTTCAGTGTTAGATTTTTAGGTTTTCCATGTTAGGGTTTCAGACTTTTACTGTTTAGGGTTTACGGTTTAGGTTAAGGATTTTGGGGCTTCGATGTTAGGGTTTTAGGTATTTAATGTTAGGGTTTTGGGGTTTTACTGTTTAGGGTTTAGGGTATCGGGTTTAGGGTTTAGAATTTCAAGGGCTTAGTTTAGGGTTTTGGTGTTTCAATATTAGGGTTTTAGGTTTTGTATGTTAGGGTTTAGGGTTTTACGGTATAAGGTGATACACTTCCTAAATTTAGGGTTTTAGGCCAAAGAAGTTTATGGTTTTAGGATTCGAGTGCTTAGTGTTTATTAGATGAAGGTTAGGGTTTGGGGTTCTCGGTTTTAGATTTCATGGTTTAGGGTTCAGATTTTAGGGTTTTACTGTTTCGGGTTTAGGGCTTTAGGGTTTTACTTTTAGGGTTAAGGGTTTAGGGTTTACGGTGTAGGGTTTTTGTTTTTTGGGTTTCAATGTTAAGACTTTAGGTTTTGTACGTTAGGGTTTTAGGATTTTGCAGTTTAGGGGTATACACTTCCTAAATTTAGAGTTTTAGGGCCTAGGCTAAAAAAGTTTAGGGTTTAGGCTTTTGGGGGTTTCAATGCTAGGGTTTTAGGTTTTTTATGTTGGGCTTTTATGGTCTTATTGTTTATGTTTAGGGGTTTAGGGTTTAGGATTTCAAGGGTTCAGAGTTTTAGGGTTTAGAATTTCAAGGGTTTAACGTATAGGGTTATATACTTTCTAAATTTGGGGTTTTAGGGTATAGGCTAAAAGAGTTTAGGGTTTCAGAATTTCAGAGTTTAGTGTTTAATAGATAAAGGTTAGGGTTTAGGGTTCACGGTTTAGGATTTCAATGTTTGGTGTTTGGGGTTTTGGAGTTTTACTGTTTAGCATTTAGGGTTTTAGCGTTTAGGATTTCAAGGGTTTAGGGTTTTTGGGGTTTCAATGTTAAGGTTTTAGGGTTTTACTATTTAGGCTTTTGGGTTTAGAACTCAAGGGTTAGGGTTTTAGGGTTTCAGTGTTAGAGTTTTAGGTTTTCCATGCTAGGGTGTTATGGTTTTACTGCTTAGGGTTTACAGTTTTAGGGTTTAAGATTTCAAGGGTTTAGGGTTTGGAATTTCAAGGGTACAAGATTTATTGTTTCGCGGTTTCAATGTCAAGGTTTTACTATTTAGGGTTTAATGTTTTAGGGTTTTAGGGTTTTGGATTTCAAGGGTTTAGGGTTTTGGGGTTTCAATGTTAGGGTTTTAGGTTTTCCATGTTAAGCTTTTGGGATTCTTCTGTTTAGGGTTTAAGGTTTAAGGTTTCGGTTTAGCGTTTTAGGGCTTCAATGTTGGGGGTTTAGGGTTTTACTTTTTAGGGTATAGGGTTTTGGGTTTTGAATGTTAGCGTTTTGGGGTTTTTAATATCTAGGGCTTAGGCTTTAAGGATTTAGGATCTCAAGGGTTTAGGGATTATGGCTTTAGGGTTTAGGGATTTAGAATTTCAAGGGTTTAGGGTTTTGGGGTTTCAATGTTAGGATTTTAGGTTTTCTTTTGTTTGGTTTTCGAGTTTTACGGTATAGGGCTATACACTTTCTAAATTTTGGGTTTTAGGTTACAGGCTAAAAAAGTTTAGGGTCTTAGGATTCGATGGTTTAGTGTTTAATAGATAAAGGTTAGGGTTAAGAGTTCACGGTTTAGGATTTCGAGGTTTAGGTTGTAGGTTTTAGGGTTTTACTGTTTAGGGTTTACGGTTTAGGGTCTAGTATTTAGGCATTAGGGTTTAAAGTGTTTATGGTTTAGGGTTTTGGGGTTTCAATGTTAGGGTATTAGGGGTTTACTTTTTAGGGTTTAGGGTTTTAGGGTTTAGTGTTTAGAATTTAAAGGGTTTGAGGTTTAGGGTTTTAAGGTTTTGGGGTTTCAATGTTAGGGTTTTAGGTTTTCTATGTTAGGGTTCCACGGTATGGGGTTATACACTTTCTAAATTTACGGTATTAGGGTTTAGGCTAAAAAGTTTAAGGTTTTAGGATTCGAGGGTTTAGTGCGTAGTAGATAAAGCTTAGGGTTTAGGGTTCACGATTTTGGATTTCAAGGTTTAGGGTTTTATGGTTTTACTTTTCATGGTTTAGGGTTTGGGGTTTTAGCGTTTAGAATTTCAAGGGCGTATGGTTTAGGGTTTTGAGGATTCAATGTTAGGGTTTTAGAGTTTTAGGCTAAAAGAGTTTGGGGTTTTAGGATTCGAAGGTTTAGTGTTTAATAGATAAAGGTTAGGGTTTAGGGGTCACGGTTTTGGATTTTAAGGTTTAGGGTTTAGGGTTATACTGTTTAGGGTTTCGAGTTTTAGTGTTTATGGTTTTGGGGTTTCAATGTTAGGGTTTAGGCTTTTACTGTTTAGGGTTTAGGGTTTAGAATTTCAAGGTTTAGGCTTTTAGGGTATCAGTGTTAGATTTTTAGGTTTTCTATGTTAGTGTTTCAGGTTTTACTGTTTAGGGTTTAGGGTTTGGGTTAAGGATTTTGGAGTTTCGATTTAGGGTTTTAGGTTTTTATTGAGGGATTTTGGGTTTTACTGTTTAAGGTTTAGGGTATCGGGTTTAGGGTTTAGAATTTCAAGGGCTCGGTTTAAGGTTTTGGTGTTTCAATATTAGGGTTTTAGGTTTTGTATGTTAGGGTTTAGGGTTTTACGGTATAGGGTTATACACTTCCTAAATTTAGGGGTTTTAGGTTTTAGGCCAAGGAAGTTTATGGTTTTAGGATTCGAGGGCTTAATGTTTATTAGATAAAGGTTAGGGTTTGGGGTTCATGGTTTTATATTTCATGGTTTAGGGTTCAGATTTTAGGGTTTTACGGTTTTGGGTTTAGGGCTTTAGGGTTTTACTTTTAGGGTTAAGGGTTCAGGGTTTACGAAGTAGGGTTTTGTTTTTTAGGGTTTCAATGTTAGGGTTTTTGGTTTTGTATGTTAGGTTTTAGGGTTTTGCGGTTTAGGGTTATACACTCCCTAAATTTAGAGTTTTAGGGCTTAGGCTAAAACAGTTTAGGGTTTAGGCTTTTGGGGGTTTCAATGCTACGGTTTTAGGTTTTTTTTTGTTGGGCTTTGATGGTCTTATTGTTTATGTTTAGGGGTTTAGGGTTTAGGATTTCAAGGGTTTAGGCTTTTAGGGTTTAGAATTTCAAGGGTTTAACGTTTCTTGTTTTCAATGTTAGGGTTTTTGGTTTTCTAGGTTAGGGTTTTACGGTATAGGGTTATACACTTTCTAAATTTGGGGTTTTAGGGTTTAGGCTAAAAGAGTTTAGGGTTTTAGGATTTCAGAGTTTAGTGTTTAATAGATAAAGGTTAGGGTTTAGGGTTCACGGCTTAGGATTTCAATGTTTGGTGTTTGGGGTTTCGGAGTTTTACTGTTTAGCGTTTAGGGTTTTAGTGTTTAGGATTTCAAGGGTTTAGGGTTTTTGGGGTTACAATGTTAGAGTTTTAGGGTTTTACTATTTAGGGTTTAGGGTTTTGGGTTTAGAACTCAAGGGTTAGGGTTTTACGGTTTTCGGTGTTAGAGTTTTAGGTTTTTCCATGCTAGGGTTTTATGGTTTTTCTTGCTTAGGGTTTACTGGTTTTAGGGTTTAAGATTTCAAGGGTTTAGGGTTTAGGGTTTTGGGGTTTAGGGTTTGGAATTTCAAGAGTGCAGGGATTTATTGTTTCGCGGTTTCAATGTCGAGGTTTTTACTATTTAGGGTTTAGGGTTTTAGGGTTTTAGGGTTTTGGATTTCAAGGGTTTAGGGTTTTAGGGTTTCAATGTTAGGGTTTTAGGTTTTCCATGTTAAGGTTTTGGGATTCTTCTGTTTAGGGTTTAAGGTTTAAGGTTTCGGTTTAGCGTTTTGGGGCTTCAACGTTAGGGGTTTAGGGTTTTACTTTTTAGGGTATAGAGTTTTGGGTTTTTGAATGTTAGCGTTTTGGGGGTTTTTTACTATTTAGGGGTTTAGGCTTTAAGGATTTAGGATCTAAAGGGTTTAGGGTTTAGAATTTCAAGGGTTTAGGGTTTGGGGGTTTCAATGTTAGGATTTTAGGTTTTCTTTTGTTTGGTTTTCGAGTTTTACGGTATATGGTTATACACTAAATTTTGGGTTTTTAGGTTACGAGGCTAAAAAAGTTTAGGGGTCTTAGGATTCGAGGGTTTAGTGTTTAATAGATAAAGGTTAGGAGTAAAGGGTTTGCGGTTTAGGATTTCGTGGTTTTGGTTGTAGGTTTTATGGTTTAAGCTGTTTAGGGTTTATGGTTTAGGGTCCAGTATTTAGGAATTTGGGTTTATAGTGTTTGTAGTTTAGGGTTTTGGGTTTTGGGGGTTTCAATATTAGGGTATTGGTTTTAGGGTTTAGGGTTTTAGGGTTTAGCGTTTGGGATTTAAATGGTTTTAAGGTTTAGGGTTTTAGGGTTTTGGGGTTTCAATCTTAGGGTTTTAGGTTTTCTATGTTAGGGTTCTACGGTATGGGGTTATACACTTTCTAAATTTACGATATTAGGGTTTAGGCTAAAAAACTTTAGGGTTTTAGGATTCGAGGGTTTAGTGTTTAGTAGATAAAGCTTAGGGTTTAGGGTTCACGGTTTTGGATTTCAAGGTTTAGGGTTTTATGGTTTTACATTTCACGGTTTTATGGTTTGGGGGTTTTAGCGTTTAGAATTTCAAGGGCGTATGGTTTAGGGTTTTGAGGTTTCAATGTTAGGGTTTTAGAGTTTTACTGTTTAGGGTTTAGGGATTAAGGTCTCGTGTTTAGAATTTCAGGGGTTTAGAGTTTTGGAGTTTCAATGTTAGAGTTTTTAGCTTTTCCTTGTTAGGGTTTTAGAGTTTTACTGTTTAGGGTTTACGGTTTAGGTTTAGGATTTCGAGGCTTTGATGTTAGGGTTTTACGTTTTCTATGTTAGAGTGATAGGGTTTTACTGTTTAGGGTTTAGGGTTTAGGATTTCATGGGTTTAGTGTTAAGGGTTTTAGGGCTTAGGATTTAGAATTTCAAGGGTATAGGGTCTAGTGTTTTGGGGTTTCAATGTTAGGGCTTTAGTTTTTCTATTTTACATTTACGGCATTGGGTCATACGCTTTCTAAATTTAGGGTTTTAGGATTTCGGCCAAAAAAGTTTTTGGTTTTCGGATTCGAGGGCTTAATGTTTAATGGATAAAGGTTAGGTTTAGGGTTCACGGAATAGGATTTCGAGGTTTAGGGTTTAGAGTTTTAGGGGTTCTCTTTGTTAAAGATTTAGTGTTTCACCATTTAGGGTTTAGGGTTTTGAAGGATTTATGGGTTAGGGTTTAGGATTTTTGGGTTTAAATGTCAGGGTTTTAGGGTTTTACTGCTTCGGGTTTAGGGTTTAGAGTTTAGGATTTCAATGGTTTAGGTTTTTTTGGTTTCAATGTTAGGGTTTTTACTATTTAGGGTTTAGGGTTTCTACGCTTTAGGGGTTTAGGCTTTTGGGTTTTGGGGTTTCAATTTTAGGGTAATAGGTTTTCTGCGTTAGGGTTTTTCTGTATAGGGTTATGCACTTTCTAAAATTTAGGGTTTTAGGGTTTAGGCTAAAAGAGTTTAGGGTTTAGGATTCGAAGGTTTAGTGTTTAATAGATAAAGGTTAGGGTTTAGGGTTCGCAGTTTTGGATTTTAAGTTTTAGGGTTTATGGTTTTACTGTTTAGGGTTTCGAGTTTTAGTCTTTATGGTTTTGGGGTTTCAATGTTAGGGTTTAGGCATTTACTGTTTAGGGTTTAGGTTTTAGAATATCAAGGTTTAGGCTTTTGGGGTTTCAGTGTTAGATTTTTAGGTTTTCCATGTTAGGGTTTCAGAGTTTTACTGTTTAGGGTTTATGGTTTAGGTTAAGGATTTTGGGGCTTCGATGTTAGGGTTTCAGGTTTTTAATGTTAGGGTTTTGGGGTTTTACTGTTTAGGGTTTAGGGTTTAGAATTTCAAGGGCTTAGTTTAGGGTTTTGGTGTTTCAATATTAGGGTTTTAGGTTTTGTATGTTAGGGTTTAGGGTTTTACGGTATAGGATTATACACTTCCTAAATTTAGGGTTTTAGGCCAAAGAAGTTTATGGTTTTAGGATTCGAGCGCTTAGTATTTATTAGATAAAGGTTAGGGTTTGGGGTTCTCGGTTTTAGATTGCATAGTTTAGGGTTCAGATTTTAGGGTTTTACGGTTTCGGGTTTAGGGCTTTAGGGTTTTACTTTTAGGGTTAAGGGTTTAGGGTTTACGGTGTAGGGTTTTTGGTTTTTGGGTTTCAATGTTAGGGCTTTAGGTTTTGTATGTTAGGGTTTTAGGGTTTTGCAGTTTAGAGATATACACTTCCTAAATTTAGAGTTTTAGGGCCTAGGCTAAAAAAGTTTAGGGTTTAGGCTTTTGGGGGTTTCAATGCTAGGGTTTTAGGTTTTTTATGTTGGGCTTTTATGGTCTTATTGTTTATGTTTAGGGGTTTAGGGTTTAGGATTTTAATTGTTTAGGGTTTTAGGGTTTAGAATTTCAAGGGTTGAACGATTCTTGTTTTCAATGTTAGGGTTTTTGGTTTTCTAGGTTAGGGTTTTACGGTATAGGGTTATACACTTTCTAAATTTGGGGTTTTAAGGTATAGGCTAAAAGAGTTTAGGGTTTTAGGATTTCAGAGTTTAGTGTTTAATAGATAAAGGTTAGGGTTTAGGGTTCACGGCTTAGGATTTCAATGTTTGGTGTTTGGGGTTTCGGAGTTTTACTGTTTAGCGTTTAGGGTTTTAGTGTTTAGGATTTCAAGGGTTTAGGGTTTTTGGGGTTACAATGTTAGAGTTTTAGGGTTTTACTATTTAGGGTTTAGGGTTTTGGGTTTAGAACTCAAGGGTTAGGGTTTTACGGTTTCAGTGTTAGAGTTTTAGGTTTTCCATGCTAGGGTTTTATGGTTTTACTGCTTAGGGTTTACAGTTTTAGGGTTTAAGATTTCAAGGGTTTAGGGTTTAGGGTTTTGGGGTTTAGGGTTTGGAATTTCAAGGGTACAGGATTTATTGTTTCGCGGTTTCAATGTCAAGGTTTTACTATTTAGGGTTTAGGGTTTTAGGGTTTTAGGGTTTTGGATTTCAAGGGTTTAGGGTTTTAGGGTTTCAATGTTAGGGTTTTAGGTTTTCCATGTTAAGGTTTTGGGATTCTTCTGTTTAGGGTTTAAGGTTTAAGGTTTCGGTTTAGCGTTTTGGGGCTTCAACGTTAGGGGTTTAGGGTTTTACTTTTTAGGGTATAGAGTTTTGGGTTTTGAATGTTAGCGTTTTGGGGTTTTTACTATTTAGGGTTTAGGCTTTAAGGATTTAGGATCTAAAGGGTTTAGGGTTTAGAATTTCAAGGGTTTAGGGTTTGGGGTTTCAATGTTAGGATTTTAGGTTTTCTTTTGTTTGGTTTTCGAGTTTTACGGTATATGGTTATACACTAAATTTTGGGTTTTAGGTTACAGGCTAAAAAAGTTTAGGGTCTTAGGATTCGAGGGTTTAGTGTTTAATAGATAAAGGTTAGGGTAAAGGGTTTGCGGTTTAGGATTTCGTGGTTTTGGTTGTAGGTTTTATGGTTTAACTGTTTAGGGTTTATGGTTTAGGGTCCAGTATTTAGGAATTTGGGTTTATAGTGTTTGTAGTTTAGGGTTTTGGGTTTTGGGGTTTCAATATTAGGGTATTGGTTTAGGGTTTAGGGTTTTAGGGTTTAGCGTTTGGGATTTAAATGGTTTAAGGTTTAGGGTTTTAGGGTTTTGGGGTTTCAATCTTAGGGTTTTAGGTTTTCTATGTTAGGGTTCTACGGTATGGGGTTATACACTTTCTAAATTTACGATATTAGGGTTTAGGCTAAAAAACTTTAGGGTTTTAGGATTCGAGGGTTTAGTGTTTAGTAGATAAAGCTTAGGGTTTAGGGTTCACGGTTTTGGATTTCAAGGTTTAGGGTTTTATGGTTTTACATTTCACGGTTTATGGTTTGGGGTTTTAGCGTTTAGAATTTCAAGGGCGTATGGTTTAGGGTTTTGAGGTTTCAATGTTAGGGTTTTAGAGTTTTACTGTTTAGGGTTTAGGGATTAAGGTCTCGTGTTTAGAATTTCAGGGGTTTAGAGTTTTGGAGTTTCAATGTTAGAGTTTTTAGCTTTTCCTTGTTAGGGTTTTAGAGTTTTACTGTTTAGGGTTTACGGTTTAGGTTTAGGATTTCGAGGCTTCGATGTTAGGGTTTTACGTTTTCTATGTTAGAGTGATAGGGTTTTACTGTTTAGGGTTTAGGGTTTAGGATTTCATGGGTTTAGTGTTAAGGGTTTTAGGGCTTAGGATTTAGAATTTCAAGGGTATAGGGTCTAGTGTTTTGGGGTTTCAATGTTAGGGCTTTAGTTTTTCTATTTTACATTTACGGCATTGGGTCATACGCTTTCTAAATTTAGGGTTTTAGGATTTCGGCCAAAAAAGTTTTTGGTTTTCGGATTCGAGGGCTTAATGTTTAATGGATAAAGGTTAGGTTTAGGGTTCACGGAATAGGATTTCGAGGTTTAGGGTTTAGAGTTTTAGGGTTCTACTGTTAAAGATTTAGTGTTTCACCATTTAGGGTTTAGGGTTTTGAAGGATTTATGGGTTAGGGTTTAGGATTTTTGGGTTTAAATGTCAGGGTTTTAGGGTTTTACTGCTTCGGGTTTAGGGTTTAGAGTTTAGGATTTCAATGGTTTAGGTTTTTTTGGTTTCAATGTTAGGGTTTTACTATTTAGGGTTTAGGGTTTTACGCTTTAGGGTTTAGGCTTTTGGGTTTTGGGGTTTCAATTTTAGGGTAATAGGTTTTCTGCGTTAGGGTTTTTCTGTATAGGGTTATGCACTTTCTAAAATTTAGGGTTTTAGGGTTTAGGCTAAAAGAGTTTAGGGTTTAGGATTCGAAGGTTTAGTGTTTAATAGATAAAGGTTAGGGTTTAGGGTTCGCAGTTTTGGATTTTAAGTTTTAGGGTTTATGGTTTTACTGTTTAGGGTTTCGAGTTTTAGTCTTTATGGTTTTGGGGTTTCAATGTTAGGGTTTAGGCATTTACTGTTTAGGGTTTAGGTTTTAGAATATCAAGGTTTAGGCTTTTGGGGTTTCAGTGTTAGATTTTTAGGTTTTCCATGTTAGGGTTTCAGAGTTTTACTGTTTAGGGTTTATGGTTTAGGTTAAGGATTTTGGGGCTTCGATGTTAGGGTTTCAGGTTTTTAATGTTAGGGTTTTGGGGTTTTACTGTTTAGGGTTTAGGGTTTAGAATTTCAAGGGCTTAGTTTAGGGTTTTGGTGTTTCAATATTAGGGTTTTAGGTTTTGTATGTTAGGGTTTAGGGTTTTACGGTATAGGATTATACACTTCCTAAATTTAGGGTTTTAGGCCAAAGAAGTTTATGGTTTTAGGATTCGAGCGCTTAGTATTTATTAGATAAAGGTTAGGGTTTGGGGTTCTCGGTTTTAGATTGCATAGTTTAGGGTCTGATTTTTAGGGTTTTACTGGTTTTCGGGTTTAGGGCTTTAGGGTTTTACTTTTTAGGGTTAAGGGTTTAGGGTTTACGGTGTAGGGTTTTTGGTTTTTGGGTTTCAATGTTAGGGCTTTAGGTTTTGTATGTTAGGGTTTTAGGGTTTTGCGGTTTAGAGATATACACTTCCCTAAATTTAGAGTTTTAGGGCCTAGGCTAAAAAAGTTTAGGGTTTAGGCTTTTGGTGGTTTCAATGCTAGGGTTTTAGGTTTTTTATGTTGGGCTTTTATGGTCTTATTGTTTAT
Source organism: Catharanthus roseus (assembly GCA_028651295.1). NCBI lineage: Eukaryota > Viridiplantae > Streptophyta > Magnoliopsida > Gentianales > Apocynaceae > Catharanthus > Catharanthus roseus. The sequence continues at coordinate 4,467,401 of JAPQWS010000165.1, read as the reverse complement.
GTTTAGGGGTTTAGGGTTTAGGATTTTAATTGTTTAGGGTTTTAGGGTTTAGAATTTCAAGGGTTGAACGATTCTTGTTTTCAATGTTAGGGTTTTTGGTTTTCTAGGTTAGGGTTTTACGGTATAGGGTTATACACTTTCTAAATTTGGGGTTTTAAGGTATAGGCTAAAAGAGTTTAGGGTTTTAGGATTTCAGAGTTTAGTGTTTAATAGATAAAGGTTAGGGTTTAGGGTTCACGGTTTAGGATTTCAATGTTTGGTGTTTGGGGTTTTGGAGTTTTACTGTTTAGCGTTTAGGGTTTTAGCGTTTAGGATTTCAAGGGTTTAGGGTTTTTGGGGTTTCAATGTTAGGGTTTTAGGGTTTTACTGTTTAGGGTTTAGGGTTTTGGGTTTAGAACTCAAGGGTTAGGGTTTTACGGTTTCCGTGTTAGAGTTTTAGGTTTTCCATGCTAGGGTTTTATGGTTTTACTGCTTAGGGTTTACAGTTTTAGAGTTTAAGAGTTCAAGGGTTTAGGGTTTTGAATTTCAAGGGTACAGGATTTATTGCTTTGCGGTTTCAATGTCAAGGTTTTACTATTTAGGGTTTAGGGTTTTAGGGTTTAAGGGTTTTGGATTTCAAGGGTTTAGGCTTTTGGGGTTTCAATGTTAGGGTTTTAGGTTTTCCATATTAAGCTTTTGGGATTCTTCTGTTTAGGGTTTAAGGTTTAAGGTTTCAGTTTAGCGTTTTAGGGCTTCCACGCTAGAAGTTTAGGGTTTAACTTTTTAGGGTATAGGGTTTTGGGTTTTGAATGTTAGCGTTTTGGGGTTTTTACTATTTAGGGTTTAGGCTTCAAGGATTTAGGATCTCAAGGGTTTAGGGTTTATGGCTTTAGGGTTTAGGGTTTAGAATTTCAAGGGTTTAAGGTTTTGGGGTTTCAATGTTAGGATTTTAGGTTTTCTTTTGTTTGGTTTACGAGTTTTACGGTATACTTTCTAAATTTTGGGTTTTAGGTAACAGGCTAAAAAAGGTTAGGGTCTTAGGATTCGAGGATTCAGTGTTTAATAGATAAAGGTTAGGGTTAAGAGTTCACGGTTTAGGATTTCGAGGTTTAGGTTGTAGGTTTTAGGGTTTTAATGCTTAGGGTTTACGGTTTAGGGTCTAGTATTTAGGCATTAGGGTTTAAAGTGTTTATAGTTTAGGGTTTTGGGGTTTCAATGTTAGGGTATTAGGGGTTTACTGTTTAGGGTTTAGGGTTTTAAGGTTTTGGGGTTTCAATGTTAGGGTTTTAGGTTTTCTATTTTAGGGTTCCACGGTATGGGGTTATACACTTTCTAAATTTACGGTATTAGGGTTTAGGCTAAAAAAGTTTAAGGTTTTAGGATTCGAGGGTTTAGCGTTTAGTAGATAAAGTTTAGGGTTTAGGGTTCACGGTTTTGGATTTCAAGGTTTAGGGTTTTATGGTTTTACTTTTCATGGTTTAGGGTTTGGGGTTCTAGCGTTTAGAATTTCAAGGGCGTATGGTTTAGGGTTTTGAGGTTTCAATGTTAGGGTTTTAAAGTTTTACTGTTTAGGGTTTAGGGATTAAGGTCTCGGGTTTAGAATTTCAAGGGTTAAGGGTTTTGGAGTTTCAATGTTAGAGTTTTTGATTTTCCTTGTTAGGGTTTTAGAGTTTTACAGTTTAGGGTTTAGGGTTTGGGTTTAGGATTTCGTGGCTTCGATGTTAGGGTTTTACGTTTTCTATGTTAGAGTGTTAGGGTTTTACTGTTTATGGTTTAGTGTTTTAGGGTTTAGGATTTCATGGGATTAGTGTTTAGGGTTTTAGGGCTTAGGATTTAGAATTTCAAGGGCATAGGGTCTAGTGTTTGGGGGTTTCAATGTTAGGGCTTTAGGTTTTCTACGTTAGAATTATGGTATACGGTTATATGCTTTCTAAATTTGGGGTTTTAGGATTTTTGCCAAAAAAGGTTTTGGTCTTTGGATTCGAGGGCTTAATGTTTAATCGCTAAACGTTGGGTTTAGGGTTCACGGTATAGGATTTTGAGGTTTAGGGTTTAGGGTTTTAGGGTTCTGCTGTTAAAGATTTAGTGTTTCACAGTTTAGGGTTTTGGGTTTGAACGATTTATGGTTTAGGGTTTAGGATTTTTGGGTTCAAATGTTGGGGTTTTAGGGTTTTACAGCTTAGGGTTTAGGGTTTAGAGTTTAGGTTTTCAATGGTTTAGGTTTTTTTGGTTTCAATGTTAGGGTTTTACGCTTTAGGGTTTAGCCTTTTGGGTTTTGGGGTTTAGGGTTTAGGGTAATAGGTTTTATGCGTTAGGGTTTTACGGTATAGAGTTATACACTTTCTAAATTTAGGGTTTAGGGTTTAGGCTAAAAGAGTTTAGGGTTTTAGGATTCGAAGGTTTAGTGTTTAATAGATAAAGGTTAGGGTTTAGGGTTCACGGTTTTGGATTTTAAGGTTTAGGTTTTATTGTTTTACTGTTTAGGGTTTCGAGTTTTAGTGTTTATGGTTTTGGGCTTTCAATGTTAGGGTTTTGGGCTTTTACTGTTTAGGGTTTAGGGTTTAGAATTTCAAGGTTTAGGCTTTTGGGGTTTCAGTGTTAGATTTTTAGGTTTTCTATGTTAGGGTTTCAAAGTTTTACTGTTTAGGGTTTAGGGTTTAGGTTAAGGATTTTGGGGTTTCGATTTTAGGGTTTTAGGTTTTTAATGTTTGGGTTTTTGGGTTTTAATGTTTAGGGTATTTCAAGGGCTTTGTTTAGGGTTTTGTTGTTTCAATATTAGGGTTTTAAGTTTTGTATGTTTGGGTTTAGGGTTTTACGGTATAGGGTTATACACTTCCTAAATTTTGGGTTTTAGGTTTAAGGCCAAAGAAGTTTATGATTTTAGGATTCGAGGGCTTAGTGTTTATTAGATAAAGGTTAGGGTTTGGGGTTCACGGTTTTAGATTTCATGGTTTAGGGTTCAGATTTTAGGGTTTTACGGTTTTGGGTTTAGGGCTTTAGGGTTTTACTTTTAGGGTTAAGGGTTCAGGGTTTACAGTGTAGGGTTTTGTTTTTGGGGTTTCAATGTTAGGGTTTTTGGTTTTGTATGTTAGGTTTTAGGGTTTTACGGTTTAGGGTTATACACGTCCTAAATTTAGAGTTTTAGGGCTTAGGCTAAAACAGTTTAGGGTTTAGGCTTTTGGGGGTTTCAATGCTGCGGTTTTAGGGTTTTTTTGTTGGGCTTTTATGGTCTTATTGTTTATGTTTAGGGGTTTAGGGTTTAGGATTTCAAGGGTTTAGGGTTTTATGGTTTAGAATTTCAAGTGTTTAACGTTTCTTGTTTTCAAGGTTAGGTTTTTGGTTTTCTAGGTTAGGGTTTTACGGTATAGGGTTATCCACTTTCTAAATTTGGGGTTTTAGGCTTTAGGCTAAAAGAGTTTAGCGTTTTAGGATTTCAGAGTTTAGTGTTTAATAGATAAAGGTTAGGGTTTAGGATTCACGGTTTTGGATTTTTATGTTTGGAGTTTGGGGTTTTGGAGTTTTACTGTTTAGCGTTTAGGATTTTGAAGGGTTTAGGGTTTTTGGGGTTTCAATGTTAGGGTTTTAGGGTTTTACTGTTTAGGGTTTAGGGTTTTGGGTTTAGAACTCAAGGGTTAGGGATTTAGGGTTTCAGTGTTAGAGTTTTAGGTTTTGCATGCTAGGGTTTTATGGTTTTACTGCTTAGGGTTTACAGTTTTAGGGTTTAAGATTTCAAGGGTTTAGGGTTTTGAATTTCAAGGGTACAGGATTTATTGTTTCGCGGTTCCAATGTCAAGGTTTTACTATTTAGGGTTTATGGTTTTAGGGTTTTAGGGTTTTGGGTTTCAAGGGTTTAGGGTTTTGGGGTTTCAATGTTTGGGTTTTAGGTTTTCCATGTTAAGGTTTTGGGAATCTTCTGTTTAGGGTTTAAGGTTTCGGTTTAGCGTTTTGGGGCTTTAACGTTTGGGGTTTAGGGTTTCACATTTTAGGGTATAGGGTTTTGGGTTTTGAATGTTAGCGTTTTGGGGTTTTTAATATCTAGGGTTTAGGCTTTAAGGATTTATGATCTCAAGGGTTTAGGGTTTATGGCTTTAGGGTTTAGGGTTTAGAATTTCAAAGGTTTAGAGTTTTGGGGTTTCAATATTAGGATTTTAGGTTTTCTTTTGTTTGGTTTTCGAGTTTTACGGTATAGGGTTATACACTTTCTAAATTTTGGGTTTTAGGTTATAGGCTAAAAAAGTTTAGGGACTTAGGATTCGACGGTTTAGTGTTTAATAGATAAAGGTTACGGTTAAGGGTTCACGGTTTAGGATTTCGGGGTTTAGTTTGTCGGTTTTAAGGTTTTACTGTTTAGGGTTTATGGTTTATGGTCTACTATTCAGGCATTGGGGTTTAAAGTGTTTATAGTTTGGGGTTTAGGGTTTTGGGGTTTCAATGTTAGGGTATTAGGGGTTTACTGTTTAGGGTTTAGGGTTTTAGGGTTTAGTGTTTAGGATTTAAAGGGTTTCAGGTTTAGGGTTTTAGGGTTTTGGGGTTTCAATGTTAGGGTTTTAGGTTTTCTATGTTAGGGTTCTGCGGTACGGGGTTATACACTTTCTAAATTTACGGTATTAGGGTTTAGGCTAAAAAAGTTTAAGGTTTTAGGATTCGAGGGTTTAGTGTTTAGTAGATAAAGCTTAGGGTTTGGGGTTCACGGTTTTGGATTTCAAGGTTTAGGGTTTCATGGTTTTACTTTTCACGGTTTAGGGCTTGGGATTTTAGCGTTTATAATTTCAAGGGCGTATGGCTTATGGTTTTGAGGTTTCAATGTTAGGGATTTAGAGTTTTACTGTTTAGGGTTTAGGGATTAAGGTCTCGGGTTTAGAATTTCAAGGGTTTAGGGTTTTGGAGTTTCAATGTTAGAGTTTTTAGGTTTTCCTTGTTAGGGTTTTAGAGTTTTACTGTTTAGGGTTTAGGGTTTGGGCTTAGGATTTCGAGGCTTCGATGTTAGGGTTTTACGTTTTCTATGTTAGAGAGTTAGGGGTTTTTCTTTGTTTATGGTTTAGTAATTTAGGGTTTAGAATTTCATGGGTTTAGTATTTAGGGTTTTAGGGCTTAGGATTTAGAATTTCAAGGGTATAGGGTCTAGTGTTTTGGGGTTTCAATGTTAAGGCTTTAGGTTTTCTACGTTAGATTTACGGTATACGTTATACGCTTTATAAATTTAGGGTTTTAGGATTTTTGCCAAAAATGTTTTTGGTCTTTGGATTCGAGGGCTTAATGTTTAATCGATAAACGTTAGCTTTAGGGTTCACGGTATAGGATTTCGAGGTTTAGGGTTTAGAGTTTTAGGGTTCTACTGTTAAAGATTTAGTGTTTCACTATTTAGGGTTTAGGGTTTGAAGGATTTATGGTTTAGGGTTTAGGATTGTTGGGTTCAAATGTTAGGGTTTTAGGGTTTTACTGCTTAGCGTTTACGGTTTAGAGCTTAGGATTTCAATGGTTTAGGTTTTTTTTGGTTTCAATGTTACGGTTTTACAATTTAGGCTTTAGGGTTTAGGCTTTTGGGTTTTGGGGTATCAATTTAAGGGTAATAGGTTTTCTGTCTTAGGGTTTTATGGTATTGGGTTATGCACTTTCTAAATTTAGGGTTTCAGGGTTTAGGCTAAACGAGTTTAGGGTTTTAGGTTTTGAAGGTTTAGTGTTTAATGGATAAAGGTTGGGGTTTAGGGTTCCCAGTTTTGGATTTTAAGGTTTAGGTTTTAGGGTTTTAGGGTTTAGGGTTTCGAGTTTTAGTGTTTATGGTTTTGGGCTTTCAATGTTAGGGTTTTGGGCTTTTACTGTTTTGGGTTTAGGGTTTAGAATTTCAAGGTTTAGGCTTTGGGGGTTTCAGTGTTAGATTTTTAGGTTTTCTATGTTAGAGTTTCAAAGTTTTACTGTTTAGGGTTTAGGGTTTAGGTTAAGGCTTTTGGGGTTTCGATTTTAGGGTTTTAGGTTTTTAATGTTAGGGTTTTTGGGTTTTACTGTTTAGGGTTTAGGGTTTAGAATTTCAAAGGCTTGGTTTAGGGTTTTGGTGTTTCAATATTAGGGTTTTAGGTTTTGTATGTTAGGTTTTAGGGTTTTGCGGTTTAGGGTTATACACTTCCTAAATTTAGAGTTTTACGGCTTAGGCTATAAAAGTTTAGGGTTTAGGCTTTTGGGGGTTTCAATGCTCGGGTTTTAGGGTTTTTTTGTTGGGCTTTTATACTCTTATTGTTTATGTTTAGGGGTTTAGGGTTTAGGATTTCAAGGGTTCAGAGTTTTAGGGTTTAGAATTTCAAGGGTTTAACGTTTCTTGTTTTCAATGTTAGGGTTTTTGGTTTTCTAGGTTAGGGTTTTACGGTATAGGGTTATCCACTTTCAAAATTTGGGGTTTTAGGGTTTAGGCTAAAAGAGTTTAGGGTTTTAAGATTTCAGAGTTTAGTGTTTAATAGATAAAGTTTAGGGTTCACGGTTTAGGATTTCAATGTTTGGTGTTTGGGGTTTTGGAGTTTTACTGTTTAGCGTTTAGGGTTTTAGCGAGGATTTCAAGGGTTTAGGGTTTTTGGGGTTTCAATGTTAGGGTTTTAGGATTTTACAGTTTATGGTTTAGGGTTTTGGGTTTAGAACTCAAGGGTTAGGGTTTTAGGGTTTCAGTGTTAGAGTTTTAGGTTTTTCTACGCTAGGGTTTTTATGGTTTTTCTTGCTTAGGGTTTACGGTTTTAGGGTTTAAGATTTCAAGGGTTTAGGGTTTGGAATTTCAAAGTGCAGGGATTTATTGTTTCGCGGTTTCAATGTCAAGGTTTTTACTATTTAGGGCTTAGGGTTTTAGGGTTTTAGGGTTTTGTATTTCAAGGGTTTAGGGTTTTGGGGTTTCAAATTTAAGGTTTTTAGGTTTTCCATGTTAAGGTTTTGGGAATCTTCTGTTTAGGGCTTAAGGTTTCGGTTTAGCGTTTTGGGGCTTTAACGTTAGGGGTTTAGGGTTTTAATTTTTTTAGGGTATAGGGTTTTGGGTTTTGAATGTTAGCATTTTTGGGGGTTTTTTAATATCTAGGGTTTAGGCTTTAAGGATTTAGGATCTCAAGGGTTTAGGGTTTACGGCTTTAGGGTTTAGGGTTTAGAATTTCAAAGGTTTAGGGTTTTGGGGTTTCAATGTTAGGATTTTAGGTTTTCTTTTGTTTGGTTTTCGAGTTTTACGGTATAGGGTTATACACTTTCTAAATTTTGGGTTTTAGGTTATAGGCTAAAAAAGTTTAGGGTCTTAGGATTCGAGGGTTTAGTGTTTTATAGATAAAGGTTAGGGTTAAGGGTTCACGGTTTAGGATTTCGAGGTTTAGTTTGTCGGTTTTAAGGTTTTACTGTTTAGGGTTTATGGTTTATGGTCTAGTATTTAGGCATTGGGGTTTAAAGTGTTTATAGTTTGGGGTTTAGGGTTTTGGGGGTCTCAATGTTAGGGTCTTAGGGGGCTTCTTTGTTCGGGGGTTTAGGGTTTTAGGGTTTAGTGTTTAGGATTTAAAGGGTTTCGGGTTTAGGGTTTTAGGGTTTTGGGGGTTTCAATGTTAGGGTTTTAGGTTTTCTATGTTAGGGTTCTACGGTACGAGGTTATACACTTTCTAAATTTACGGTATTAGGGTTGAGGCTAAAAAAGTTTAGGGTTTTAGGATTCGAGGATTTAGTGTTTAGTAGATAAAGGTTAGGGTTTAGGGTTCACGGTTTTGGATTTCAAGGTCTAGGGTTTTATGGTTTTACATTTCACGGTTTATGGTTTGGGGTTTTAGCGTTTAGAATTTCAAGGGCATATGGTTTAGGGTTTTGAGGTTTTCAATGTTAGGGTTTTAGAGTTTTTCTTGTTTAGGGTTTAGGGATTAAGGTCTAGGGTTTAGAATTTCAGGGGTTTAGGGTTTTGGAGTTTCAATGTTAGAGTTTTTAGGTTTTCCTTGTTAGGGTTTTAGAGTTTTACTGTTTAGGGTTTACGGTTTGGGTTTATGATTTCGAGGCTTCGATGTTAGGGTTTTACGTTTTCTATGTTAGAGTGATAGGGTTTCTCTTGTTTAGGGTTTAGGGTTTTAGGGTTTAGGATTTCATGGGTTTTAGTGTTAAGGGTTTTAGGGCTTAGGATTTAGAATTTCAAGGGTATAGGGTCTAGTGTTTTGGGGTTTCAATGTTAGGGCTTTAGGTTTTCTATTTTACATTTACGGTATAGGGTTATACGCTTTCTAAATTTAGGGTTTTAGGATTTCGGCCAAAAAAGTTTTTGTTTTTCGGATTCGAGGGCTTAATGTTTAATGGATAAAGGTTAGGTTTAGGGTTCACGGAATAGGATTTCGAGGTTTAGAGTTTTAGGGTTCTACTGTTAAAGATTTAGTGTTTCACCATTTAGGGTTTAGGGTTTGAAGGATTTATGGTTTAGGGTTTAGGATTTTTGGGTTTAAATGTCAGGGTTTTAGGGTTTTACAGCCTCGGGTTTAGGGTTTAGAGTTTAGGATTTCAATGGTTTAGGTTTTTTTGGTTTCAATGTTAGGGTTTTACTATTTAGGATTTAGGCTTTTGGGTTTTGGGGTTTCAATTTTAGGGTAATAGGTTTTCTGTGTTAGGGTTTTTCTGTATAGGGTTATGCACTTTCTAAATTTAGGGTTTTAGGGTTTAGCCTAAAAGAGTTTAGGGTTTAGGATTCGAAGGTTTAGTGTTTAATAGATAAAGGTTAGGGTTTAAGGTTCGCAGTTTTAGATTTTAAGGTTTAGGGTTTATGGTTTTACTGTTTAGGGTTTCGAGTTTTAGTCTTTATGGTTTTGGGGTTTCAATGTTAGGGTTTAGGCATTTACTGTTTAGGGTTTAGGTTTTAGAATTTCAAGGTTTAGGCTTTTGGGGTTTCAGTGTCAGATTTTTAGGTTTTCCATGTTAGGGTTTCAGAGTTTTACTGTTTAGGGTTTATGGTTTAGGTTAAGGATTTTGGGGCTTCGATGTTAGGGTTTTAGGTTTTTAATGTTAGGGTTTTGGGGTTATACTGTTTAGGGTTTAGGGTATCGGGTTTAGGGTTTAGAATTTCAAGGGCTTAGTTTAGGGTTTTGGTGTTTCAATATTAGGGTTTTAGGTTTTGTATGTTAGGGTTTAGGGTTTTACGGTATAGGATTATACACTTCCTAAATTTAGGGTTTTAGGCCAAAGAAGTTTATGGTTTTAGGATTCGAGCGCTTAGTGTTTATCAGATAAAGGTTAGGGTTTGGGGTTCTCAGTTTAAGATTGCATAGTTTAGGGTTCAGATTTTAGGGTTTTACGGTTTCGGGTTTAGGGCTTTAGGGTTTTACTTTTAGGGTTAAGGGTTTAGGGTTTATGGTGTAGGGTTTTTGTTTTTTGGGTTTCGATGTTAGGGCTTTAAGTTTTGTATGTCCTGGGTTTTAGGGTTTTGCAGTTTAGAGCTATACACTTCCTAAATTGAGAGTTTTAGGGCCTAGGCTAAAAAAGTTTAGGGTTTAGGCTTTTGGGGGTTTCAATGCTAGGGTTTTAGGTTTTTTATGTTGGGCTTTTATGGTCTTATTGTTTATGTTTAGGAGTTTAGGGTTTAGGATTTCAATTGTTTAGGGTTTTAGGGTTTAGAATTTCAAGGGTTTCACGGTTCTTGTTTTCAATGTTAGGGTTTTTGGTTTGTTAGGTTAGGGTTTTACGGTATAGGGTTATACACTTTCTAAATTTGGGGTTTTAGGGTATAGGCTAAAAGAGTTTAGGGTTTTAGGATTTCAGAGTTTAGTGTTTAATAGATAAAGGTTAGGGTTTAGGGTTCACGGTTTAGGATTTCAATGTTTGGTGTTTGGGGTTTTAGAGTTTTACTATTTAGCATTTAGGGTTTTAGCGTTTAGGATTTCAAGGGTTTAGGGTTTTTGGGGTTTCAATGTTAGGGTTTTAGGGTTTTACTGTTTAGGGTTTAGGGTTTTGGGTTTGGAACTCAAGGGTTAGGGTTTTAGGGTTTCAGTGTTAGAGTTTTAGGTTTTCCATGCTAGGGTTTTATGGTTTTACTGCTTAGGGTTTACAGTTTTAGGGTTTAAGATTTCAAGGGTTTAGGGTTTGGAATTTCAAGGGTAGGGTTTAGGATTGTTCGGTTCAAATGTTAGGGTTTTAGGGTTTTTCTTGCTTAGGGTTTACGGTTTAGAGCTTAGGATTTCAATGGTTTAGGTTTTTTTTGGTTTTCAATGTTACGGTTTTACTATTTAGGCTTTAGGGTTCAGGCTTTTGGGTTTTGGGGTTTCAATTTTAGGGTAATAGGTTTTCTGTCATAGGGTTTTATGGTATAGGGTTATGCACTTTCTAAATTTAGGGCTTTAGGGTTTAGGCTAAAAGAGTTTAGGGTTTTAGGTTTCGAAGGTTTAGTGTTTAATAGATAAAGGTTTGGGTTTTGGGTTCACGGTTTTGGATTTTAAGGTTTAGGTTTTAGGGTTTTACTGTTTAGGGTTTCGAGTTTTAGTGTTTATGGTTTTGGGCTTTCAATGTTAGGGTTTTGGGCCTTTACTGTTTAGGGTTTAGGGTTTAGAATTTCAAGGTTTAGGCTTTTGGGGTTTCAGTGTTAGATTTTTAGGTTTTCTATGTTAGAGTTTCAAAGTTTTACTGTTTAGGGTTTAGGGTTTAGGTTAAGGATTTTGGGGTTTCGATTTTAGGGTTTTAGGTTTTTAATGTTAGGGTTTTTGGGTTTTACTGTTTAGGGTTTAGGGTTTAGAATTTCAAGGGCTTGGTTTAGGGTTTTGGTGTTTCAATATTAGGGTTTTAGGTTTTGTATGTTAGGGTTTAGGGTTTTACGGTATAGGGTTATACACTTCCTAAATTTAGAGTTTTAGGTTTCGAGCCGAGGGAAGTTTATGGTTTTAGGATTCGAGGGCTTAGTGTTTATTAGATAAAGGTTAGGGTTTGGGGTTCACGGTTTTAGATTTCATGGTTTAGGGTTCGGATTTTTAGGGTTTTACGGTTTTGGGTTTAGGGCTTTAGGGTTTTACTTTTTAGGGTTAAGGGTTCGGGGGTTTACGGTGTAGGGTTTTGTTTTTTGGGTTTCAATGTTAGGGTTTTTGGTTTTGTATGTTAGGTTTTAGGGTTTTGCTGTTTAGGGTTATACACTTCCTAAATTTAGAGTTTTATGGCTTAGGCTAAAAAAGTTTAGGGTTTAGGCTTTTGGGGGGTTTTCAATGCTAGGGTTTTAGGTTTTTTTATGTTGGGCTTTTATGCTCTTATTGTTTATGTTTAGGGGTTTAGGGTTTAGGATTTCAAGGGTTTAGGGTTTTAGGGTTTAGAATTTCAAGGGTTTAACATTTCTTGTTTTCAATGTTAGGGTTTTGGGTTTTCTAGGTTAGGGTTTTACGGTATAGGGTTATCCACTTTCTAAATTTGGGGTTTTAGGGTTTAGGCTAAAAGAGTTTAGGGTTTTAGGATTTCAGAGTTTAGTGTTTAATAGATAAAGGTTAGGGTTTAGGGTTCACGGTTTAGGATTTCAATGTTTGGTGTTTGGGGTTTTGGAGTTTTACTGTTTAGCGTTTAGGGTTTTAGCGTTTAGGATTTCAAGGGTTTAGGGTTTTTGGGGTTTCAATGTTAGGGTTTTAGGGTTTTACTGTTTAGGGTTTAGGGTTTTGGGTTTGGAACTCAAGGGTTAGGGTTTTAGGGTTTCAGTGTTAGAGTTTTAGGTTTTCCATGCTAGGGTTTTATGGTTTTACTGCTTAGGGTTTACAGTTTTAGGGTTTAAGATTTCAAGGGTTTAGGGTTTGGAATTTCAAGGGTACAGGATTTGTTCTTTCGCGGGTTCAATGTCAAGGTTTTACTATTTAGGGTTTAGGGTTTTGGGGTTTTAGGGTTTTGGATTTCAAGGGTTTAGGGTTTTGGGGTTTCAATGTTAGGGTTTTAGGTTTTCCATGTTAAGGTTTTGGGAATCTTCTGTTTAGGGTTTAAGGTTTCGGTTTAGCGTTTTGGGGCTTTAACGTTAGGGGTTTAGGGTTTTACTTTTTAGGGTATAGGGTTTTGGGTTTTGAATGTTAGCGTTTTGGGGTTTTTAATATCTAGGGTTTAGGCTTTAAGGATTTAGGATCTCAAGGGTTTAGGGTTTATGGCTTTAGGGTTTAGGGTTTAGAATTTCAAAGGTTTAGGGTTTCGGGGTTTCAATGTTAGGATTTTAGGTTTTCATTTGTTTGGTTTTCTAGTTTTACGGTATAGGGTTATACACTTTCTAAATTTTGGGTTTTAGGTTATAGGCTAAAAAAGTTTAGGGTCTTAGGATTCGAGGGTTTAGTGTTTAATAGATAAAGGTTAGGGTTAAGGTTCACGGTTTAGGATTTAGAGGTTCAGTTTGTCGGTTTTAAGGTTTTACTGTTTAGGGCTTATGGTCTAGTATTTAGGCATTGGGGTTTAAAGTGTTTATAGTTTGGGGTTTAGGGTTTTGGGGTTTCAATGTTAGGGTATTAGGGGTTTACTGTTTAGGGTTTAGGGTTTTAGGGTTTAGTGTTTAGGATTTAAAGGGTTTCGAGTTTAGGGTTTTAGGGTTTTGGGGGTTTCAATGTTAGGGTTTTAGGTTTTCTATGTTAGGGTTCTACGGTGCGGGGTCATACACTTTCTAAATTTACGGTATTAGGGTTTAGGCTAAAAAAAGTTTAAGGTTTTAGGATTCGAGGGTTTAGTGTTTAGTAGATAAAGCTTAGGGTTTGGGGTTCACGGTTTTGGATTTCAAGGTTTAGGGTTTTATGGTTTTACTTTTCACGGTTTAGGGTTTGGGGTTTTAGCGTTTAGAATTTCAAGGGCGTATGGCTTAGGGTTTTGAGGTTTCAATGTTAGGGATTTAGAGTTTTACTGTTTAGGGTTTAGGGATTAAGGTCTCGGGTTTAGAATTTCAAGGGTTTAGGGTTTTGGAGTTTCGATGTTAGAGTTTTTAGGTTTTCCTTGTTAGGGTTTTAGAGTTTTACTGTTTAGGGTTTAGGGTTTGGGCTTAGGATTTCGAGGCTTCGATGTTAGGGTTTTACGTTTTCTATGTTAGGGAGTTAGGGTTTTACTGTTTATGGTTTAGTGTTTTAGGGTTTACGATTTCATGGGTTTAGTGTTTAGGGTTTTAGGGCTTAAGATTTAGAATTTCAAGGCTATAGGGTCTAGTGTTTTGGGGTTTCAATGTTAAGGCTTTAGGTTTTCTACGTTAGATTTACAGTATACGTTATACGCTTTCTAAATTTAGGGCTTTTAGGATTTTCGCCACAAAAGTTTTCTGTCTTTGGATTCGAGGGCTTAATGTTTATTCGATAAACGTTAGGTTTAGGGTTCACGGTATAGGATTTCGAGGTTTAGGGTTTGGGGTTCACGGTTTTGGATTTCAAGGTTTAGGGTTTCATGGTTTTACTTTTCACGGTTTAGGGCTTGGGATTTTAGCGTTTATAATTTCAAGGGCGTATGGCTTATGGTTTTGAGGTTTCAATGTTAGGGATTTAGAGTTTTACTGTTTAGGGTTTAGGGATTAAGGTCTCGGGTTTAGAATTTCAAGGGTTTAGGGTTTTGGAGTTTCAATGTTAGAGTTTTTAGGTTTTCCTTGTTAGGGTTTTAGAGTTTTACTGTTTAGGGTTTAGGGTTTGGGCTTAGGATTTCGAGGCTTCGATGTTAGGGTTTTACGTTTTCTATGTTAGAGAGTTAGGGTTTTACTGTTTATGGTTTAGTAATTTAGGGTTTAGAATTTCATGGGTTTAGTATTTAGGGTTTTAGGGCTTAGGATTTAGAATTTCAAGGGTATAGGGTCTAGTGTTTTGGGGTTTCAATGTTAAGGCTTTAGGTTTTCTACGTTAGATTTACGGTATACGTTATACGCTTTATAAATTTAGGGTTTTAGGATTTTTGCCAAAAATGTTTTTGGTCTTTGGATTCGAGGGCTTAATGTTTAATCGATAAACGTTAGCTTTAGGGTTCACGGTATAGGATTTCGAGGTTTAGGGTTTAGAGTTTTAGGGTTCTACTGTTAAAGATTTAGTGTTTCACTATTTAGGGTTTAGGGTTTGAAGGATTTATGGTTTAGGGTTTAGGATTGTTGGGTTCAAATGTTAGGGTTTTAGGGTTTTACTGCTTAGGGTTTACGGTTTAGAGCTTAGGATTTCAATGGTTTAGGTTTTTTTTGGTTTCAATGTTACGGTTTTACTATTTAGGCTTTAGGGTTTAGGCTTTTGGGTTTTGGGGTATCAATTTTAGGGTAATAGGTTTTTCTGTCTTAGGGTTTTTATGGTATTGGGTTATGCACTTTCTAAATTTAGGGTTTTCAGGGGTTTAGGCTAAACGAGTTTAGGGTTTTAGGTTTCGAAGGTTTAGTGTTTAATGGATAAAGGTTGGGGTTTAGGGTTCCCAGTTTTGGATTTTAAGGTTTAGGTTTTAGGGTTTTAGGGTTTAGGGTTTCGAGTTTTAGTGTTTATGGTTTTGGGCTTTCAATGTTAGGGTTTTGGGCTTTTACTGTTTTGGGTTTAGGGTTTAGAATTTCAAGGTTTAGGCTTTTGGGGTTTCAGTGTTAGATTTTTAGGTTTTCTATGTTAGAGTTTCAAAGTTTTACTGTTTAGGGTTTAGGGTTTAGGTTAAGGCTTTTGGGGTTTCGATTTTAGGGTTTTAGGTTTTTAATGTTAGGGTTTTTGGGTTTTACTGTTTAGGGTTTAGGGTTTAGAATTTCAAAGGCTTGGTTTAGGGTTTTGGTGTTTCAATATTAGGGTTTTAGGTTTTGTATGTTAGGTTTTAGGGTTTTGCGGTTTAGGGTTATACACTTCCTAAATTTAGAGTTTTACGGCTTAGGCTATAAAAGTTTAGGGTTTAGGCTTTTGGGGGTTTCAATGCTCGGGTTTTAGGGTTTTTTTGTTGGGCTTTTATGCTCTTATTGTTTATGTTTAGGGGTTTAGGGTTTAGGATTTCAAGGGTTCAGAGTTTTAGGGTTTAGAATTTCAAGGGTTTAACGTTTCTTGTTTTCAATGTTAGGGTTTTTGGTTTTCTAGGTTAGGGTTTTACGGTATAGGGTTATCCACTTTCAAAATTTGGGGTTTTAGGGTTTAGGCTAAAAGAGTTTAGGGTTTTAAGATTTCAGAGTTTAGTGTTTAATAGATAAAGTTTAGGGTTCACGGTTTAGGATTTCAATGTTTGGTGTTTGGGGTTTTGGAGTTTTACTGTTTAGCGTTTAGAGTTTTAGCGAGGATTTCAAGGGTTTAGGGTTTTTGGGGTTTCAATGTTAGGGTTTTAGGATTTTACAGTTTATGGTTTAGGGTTTTGGGTTTAGAACTCAAGGGTTAGGGTTTTAGGGTTTCAGTGTTAGAGTTTTAGGTTTTCTACGCTAGGGTTTTTTGGTTTTACTGCTTAGGGTTTACAGTTTTAGGGTTTAAGATTTCAAGGGTTTAGGGTTTGGAATTTCAAGGGTATAGGATTTATTGTTTCGCGGTTTCAATGTCAAGGTTTTACTATTTAGGGCTTAGGGTTTTAGGGTTTTAGGGTTTTGTATTTCAAGGGTTTAGGATTTTGGGGTTTCAATGTTAGGGTTTTAGGTTTTCCATGTTAAGGTTTTGGGAATCTTCTGTTTAGGGCTTAAGGTTTCGGTTTAGCGTTTTGGGGCTTTAACGTTAGGGGTTTAGGGTTTTAAGTTTTAGGGTATAGGGTTTTGGGTTTTGAATGTTAGCATTTTGGGGTTTTTAATATCTAGGGTTTAGGCTTTAAGGATTTAGGATCTCAAGGGTTTAGGGTTTACGGCTTTAGGGTTTAGGGTTTAGAATTTCAAAGGTTTAGGGTTTTGGGGTTTCAATGTTAGGATTTTAGGTTTTCTTTTGTTTGGTTTTCGAGTTTTACGGTATAGGGTTATACACTTTCTAAATTTTGGGTTTTAGGTTATAGGCTAAAAAAGTTTAGGGTCTTAGGATTCGAGGGTTTAGTGTTTTATAGATAAAGGTTAGGGTTAAGGGTTCACGGTTTAGGATTTCGAGGTTTAGTTTGTCGGTTTTAAGGTTTTACTGTTTAGGGTTTATGGTTTATGGTCTAGTATTTAGGCATTGGGGTTTAAAGTGTTTATAGTTTGGGGTTTAGGGTTTTGGGGTCTCAATGTTAGGGTCTTAGGGGCTTACTGTTCAGGGTTTAGGGTTTTAGGGTTTAGTGTTTAGGATTTAAAGGGTTTTCGAGGTTTAGGGTTTTAGGGTTTTGGGGGTTTCAATGTTAGGGTTTTAGGTTTTCTATGTTAGGGTTCTACGGTACGAGGTTATACACTTTCTAAATTTACGGTATTAGGGTTGAGGCTAAAAAAGTTTAGGGTTTTAGGATTCGAGGATTTAGTGTTTAGTAGATAAAGGTTAGGGTTTAGGGTTCACGGTTTTGGATTTCAAGGTCTAGGGTTTTATGGTTTTACATTTCACGGTTTATGGTTTGGGGTTTTAGCGTTTAGAATTTCAAGGGCATATGGTTTAGGGTTTTGAGGTTTCAATGTTAGGGTTTTAGAGTTTTACTGTTTAGGGTTTAGGGATTAAGGTCTAGGGTTTAGAATTTCAGGGGTTTAGGGTTTTGGAGTTTCAATGTTAGAGTTTTTAGGTTTTCCTTGTTAGGGTTTTAGAGTTTTACTGTTTAGGGTTTACGGTTTGGGTTTATGATTTCGAGGCTTTAATGTTAGGGTTTTACGTTTTCTATGTTAGAGTGATAGGGTTTTACTGTTTAGGGTTTAGGGTTTTAGGGTTTAGGATTTCATGGGTTTAGTGTTAAGGGTTTTAGGGCTTAGGATTTAGAATTTCAAGGGTATAGGGTCTAGTGTTTTGGGGTTTCAATGTTAGGGCTTTAGGTTTTCTATTTTACATTTACGGTATAGGGTTATACGCTTTCTAAATTTAGGGTTTTAGGATTTCGGCCAAAAAAGTTTTTGTTTTTCGGATTCGAGGGCTTAATGTTTAATGGATAAAGGTTAGGTTTAGGGTTCACGGAATAGGATTTCGAGGTTTAGGGTTTAGAGTTTTAGGGTTCTACTGTTAAAGATTTAGTGTTTCACCATTTAGGGTTGAGGGTTTGAAGGATTTATGGTTTAGGCTTTAGGATTTTTGGGTTTAAATGTCAGGGTTTTAGGGTTTTACAGCCTCGGGTTTAGGGTTTAGAGTTTAGGATTTCAATGGTTTAGGTTTTTTTGGTTTCAATGTTAGGGTTTTACTATTTAGGATTTAGGCTTTTGGGTTTTGGGGTTTCAATTTTAGGGTAATAGGTTTTCTGTGTTAGGGTTTTTCTGTATAGGGTTATGCACTTTCTAAATTTAGGGTTTTAGGGTTTAGCCTAAAAGAGTTTAGGGTTTAGGATTCGAAGGTTTAGTGTTTAATAGATAAAGGTTAGGGTTTAAGGTTCGCAGTTTTAGATTTTAAGGTTTAGGGTTTATGGTTTTACTGTTTAGGGTTTCGAGTTTTAGTCTTTATGGTTTTGGGGTTTCAATGTTAGGGTTTAGGCATTTACTGTTTAGGGTTTAGGTTTTAGAATTTCAAGGTTTAGGCTTTTGGGGTTTCAGTGTCAGATTTTTAGGTTTTCCATGTTAGGGTTTCAGAGTTTTACTGTTTAGGGTTTATGGTTTAGGTTAAGGATTTTGGGGCTTCGATGTTAGGGTTTTAGGTTTTTAATGTTAGGGTTTTGGGGTTATACTGTTTAGGGTTTAGGGTATCGGGTTTAGGGTTTAGAATTTCAAGGGCTTAGTTTAGGGTTTTGGTGTTTCAATATTAGGGTTTTAGGTTTTGTATGTTAGGGTTTAGGGTTTTACGGTATAGGATTATACACTTCCTAAATTTAGGGTTTTAGGCCAAAGAAGTTTATGGTTTTAGGATTCGAGCGCTTAGTGTTTATCAGATAAAGGTTAGGGTTTGGGGTTCTCCGTTTAAGATTGCATAGTTTAGGGTTCAGATTTTAGGGTTTTACGGTTTCGGGTTTAGGGCTTTAGGGTTTTACTTTTAGGGTTAAGGGTTTAGGGTTTATGGTGTAGGGTTTTTGTTTTTTGGGTTTCAATGTTAGGGCTTTAGGTTTTGTATGTCAGGGTTTTAGGGTTTTGCAGTTTAGAGCTATACACTTCCTAAATTGAGAGTTTTAGGGCCTAGGCTAAAAAAGTTTAGGGTTTAGGCTTTTGGGGGTTTCAATGCTAGGGTTTTAGGTTTTTTATGTTGGGCTTTTATGGTCTTATTGTTTATGTTTAGGAGTTTAGGGTTTAGGATTTCAATTGTTTAGGGTTTTAGGGTTTAGAATTTCAAGGGTTTCACGGTTCTTGTTTTCAATGTTAGGGTTTTTTGGTTTGTTAGGTTAGGGTTTTTACTGGTATAGGGTTATACACTTTCTAAATTTGGGGGTTTTAGGGTATAAAGCTAAAAGAGTTTAGGGTTTTAGGATTTCAGAGTTTAGTGTTTAATAGATAAAGGTTAGGGTTTAGGGTTCACGGTTTAGGATTTCAATGTTTGGTGTTTGGGGTTTTAGAGTTTTACTATTTAGCATTTAGGGTTTTAGCGTTTAGGATTTCAAGGGTTTAGGGTTTTTGGGGTTTCAATGTTAGGGTTTTAGGGTTTTACTGTTTAGGGTTTAGGGTTTTGGGTTTGGAACTCAAGGGTTAGGGTTTTAGGGTTTCAGTGTTAGAGTTTTAGGTTTTCCATGCTAGGGTTTTATGGTTTTACTGCTTAGGGTTTACAGTTTTAGGGTTTAAGATTTCAAGGGTTTAGGGTTTGGAATTTCAAGGGTAGGGTTTAGGATTGTTCGGTTCAAATGTTAGGGTTTTAGGGTTTTACTGCTTAGGGTTTACGGTTTAGAGCTTAGGATTTCAATGGTTTAGGTTTTTTTTGGTTTCAATGTTACGGTTTTACTATTTAGGCTTTAGTGTTCAGGCTTTTGGGTTTTGGGGTTTCAATTTTAGGGTAATAGGTTTTCTGTCATAGGGTTTTATGGTATAGGGTTATGCACTTTCTAAATTTAGGGCTTTAGGGTTTAGGCTAAAAGAGTTTAGGGTTTTAGGTTTCGAAGGTTTAGTGTTTAATAGATAAAGGTTTGGGTTTTGGGTTCACGGTTTTGGATTTTAAGGTTTAGGTTTTAGGGTTTTACTGTTTAGGGTTTCGAGTTTTAGTGTTTATGGTTTTGGGCTTTCAATGTTAGGGTTTTGGGCCTTTACTGTTTAGGGTTTAGGGTTTAGAATTTCAAGGTTTAGGCTTTTGGGGTTTCAGTGTTAGATTTTTAGGTTTTCTATGTTAGAGTTTCAAAGTTTTACTGTTTAGGGTTTAGGGTTTAGGTTAAGGATTTTGGGGTTTCGATTTTAGGGTTTTAGGTTTTTAATGTTAGGGTTTTTGGGTTTTACTGTTTAGGGTTTAGGGTTTAGAATTTCAAGGGGTTTAGGGTTTTGGTGTTTCAATATTAGGGTTTTAGGTTTTGTATGTTAGGGTTTAGGGTTTTACGGTATAGGGTTATACAACTTCCTAAATTTAGAGTTTTAGGTTTCGAGCCGAGGAAGTTTATGGTTTTAGGATTCGAGGGCTTAGTGTTTATTAGATAAAGGTTAGGGTTTGGGGTTCACGGTTTTAGATTTCATGGTTTAGGGTTCGGATTTTAGGGTTTTACGGTTTTGGGTTTAGGGCTTTAGGGTTTTACTTTTAGGGTTAAGGGTTCAGGGTTTACGGTGTAGGGTTTTGTTTTTTGGGGTTTCAATGTTAGGGTTTTTGGTTTTGTATGTTAGGTTTTAGGGTTTTCTTTGTTTAGGGTTATACTACTTCCTAAATTTAGAGTTTTATGGCTTAGGCTAAAAAGTTTAGGGTTTAGGCTTTTGGGGGTTTTCAATGCTAGGGTTTTAGGGTTTTTTATGTTGGGCTTTTATGCTCTTATTGTTTATGTTTAGGGGTTTAGGGTTTAGGATTTCAAGGGTTTAGGGTTTTAGGGTTTAGAATTTCAAGGGTTTAACATTTCTTGTTTTCAATGTTAGGGTTTTGGGTTTTCTAGGTTAGGGTTTTACGGTATAGGGTTATCCACTTTCTAAATTTGGGGTTTTTAGGGTTTAGGCTAAAAGAGTTTAGGGTTTTAGGATTTGGAGTTTAGTGTTTAATAGATAAAGGTTAGGGTTTAGGGTTCACGGTTTAGGATTTCAATGTTTGGTGTTTGGGGTTTTGGAGTTTTACTGTTTAGCGTTTAGGGTTTTAGCGTTTAGGATTTCAAGGGTTTAGGGTTTTTGGGGTTTCAATGTTAGGGTTTTAGGGTTTTACTGTTTAGGGTTTAGGGTTTTGGGTTTGGAACTCAAGGGTTAGGGTTTTAGGGTTTCAGTGTTAGAGTTTTAGGTTTTCCATGCTAGGGTTTTATGGTTTTACTGCTTAGGGTTTACAGTTTTAGGGTTTAAGATTTCAAGGGTTTAGGGTTTGGAATTTCAAGGGTACAGGATTTGTTCTTTCGCGGGTTCAATGTCAAGGTTTTACTATTTAGGGTTTAGGGTTTTGGGGTTTTAGGGTTTTGGATTTCAAGGGTTTAGGGTTTTGGGGTTTCAATGTTAGGGTTTTAGGTTTTCCATGTTAAGGTTTTGGGAATCTTCTGTTTAGGGTTTAAGGTTTCGGTTTAGCGTTTTGGGGCTTTAACGTTAGGGGGTTTAGGGTTTTACTTTTTAGGGTATAGGGTTTTGGGTTTTGAATGTTAGCGTTTTGGGGTTTTTTAATATCTAGGGGTTTAGGCTTTAAGGATTTAGGATCTCAAGGGTTTAGGGTTTATGGCTTTAGGGTTTAGGGTTTAGAATTTCAAAGGTTTAGGGTTTCGGGGTTTTCAATGTTAGGATTTTAGGTTTTCATTTGTTTGGTTTTCTAGTTTTACGGTATAGGGTTATACACTTTCTAAATTTTGGGTTTTTAGGTTATAGGCTAAAAAAGTTTAGGGTCTTAGGATTCGAGGGTTTAGTGTTTAATAGATAAAGGTTAGGGTTAAGGTTCACGGTTTAGGATTTAGAGGTTCGGTTTGTCGGTTTTAAGGTTTTTCTTGTTTAGGGCTTATGGTCTAGTATTTAGGCATTGGGGTTTAAAGTGTTTATAGTTTGGGGGTTTAGGGTTTTGGGGGTTTCAATGTTAGGGTATTAGGGGTTTCTTGTTTAGGGTTTAGGGTTTTAGGGTTTAGTGTTTAGGATTTAAAGGGTTTCGAGTTTAGGGTTTTAGGGTTTTGGGGTTTCAATGTTAGGGTTTTAGGTTTTCTATGTTAGGGTTCTACGGTGCAGGGGTCATACACTTTCTAAATTTACGGTATTAGGGTTTAGGCTAAAAAAGTTTAAGGTTTTAGGATTCGAGGGTTTAGTGTTTAGTAGATAAAGCTTAGGGTTTGGGGTTCACGGTTTTGGATTTCAAGGTTTAGGGTTTTATGGTTTTACTTTTCACGGTTTAGGGTTTGGGGTTTTAGCGTTTAGAATTTCAAGGGCGTATGGCTTAGGGTTTTGAGGTTTCAATGTTAGGGATTTAGAGTTTTCTTTGTTTAGGGTTTAGGGATTAAGGTCTCGGGTTTAGAATTTCAAGGGTTTAGGGTTTTGGAGTTTCGATGTTAGAGTTTTTAGGTTTTCCTTGTTAGGGTTTTAGAGTTTTTCTTGTTTAGGGTTTAGGGTTTGGGCTTAGGATTTCGAGGCTTCGATGTTAGGGTTTTACGTTTTCTATGTTAGGGAGTTAGGGTTTTTTCTTGTTTATGGTTTAGTGTTTTAGGGTTTAGGATTTCATGGGTTTAGTGTTTAGGGTTTTAGGGCTTAAGATTTAGAATTTCAAGGGTATAGGGTCTAGTGTTTTGGGGTTTCAATGTTAAGGCTTTAGGTTTTCTACGTTAGATTTACGAGTATACGTTATACTGCTTTCTAAATTTAGGGCTTTTAGGATTTTCGCCACAAAAAGTTTTTACGTCTTTGGATTCGAGGGCTTAATGTTTATTCGATAAACGTTAGGTTTAGGGTTCACGGTATAGGATTTCGAGGTTTAGGGTTTGGGGGTTCACGGTTTTGGATTTCAAGGTTTAGGGTTTCATGGTTTTACTTTTCACGGTTTAGGGCTTGGGATTTTAGCGTTTATAATTTCAAGGGCGTATGGCTTATGGTTTTGAGGTTTCAATGTTAGGGATTTAGAGTTTTACTGTTTAGGGTTTAGGGATTAAGGTCTCGGGTTTAGAATTTCAAGGGTTTAGGGTTTTGGAGTTTCAATGTTAGAGTTTTTAGGTTTTCCTTGTTAGGGTTTTAGAGTTTTACTGTTTAGGGTTTAGGGTTTGGGCTTAGGATTTCGAGGCTTCGATGTTAGGGTTTTACGTTTTCTATGTTAGAGAGTTAGGGTTTTACTGTTTATGGTTTAGTAATTTAGGGTTTAGAATTTCATGGGTTTAGTATTTAGGGTTTTAGGGCTTAGGATTTAGAATTTCAAGGGTATAGGGTCTAGTGTTTTGGGGTTTCAATGTTAAGGCTTTAGGTTTTCTACGTTAGATTTACGGTATACGTTATACGCTTTATAAATTTAGGGTTTTAGGATTTTTGCCAAAAATGTTTTTGGTCTTTGGATTCGAGGGCTTAATGTTTAATCGATAAACGTTAGCTTTAGGGTTCACGGTATAGGATTTCGAGGTTTAGGGTTTAGAGTTTTAGGGTTCTACTGTTAAAGATTTAGTGTTTCACTATTTAGGGTTTAGGGTTTGAAGGATTTATGGTTTAGGGTTTAGGATTGTTGGGTTCAAATGTTAGGGTTTTAGGGTTTTACTGCTTAGCGTTTACGGTTTAGAGCTTAGGATTTCAATGGTTTAGGTTTTTTTTGGTTTCAATGTTACGGTTTTACTATTTAGGCTTTAGGGTTTAGGCTTTTGGGTTTTGGGGTATCAATTTTAGGGTAATAGGTTTTCTGTCTTAGGGTTTTATGGTATTGGGTTATGCACTTTCTAAATTTAGGGTTTCAGGGTTTAGGCTAAACGAGTTTAGGGTTTTAGGTTTCGAAGGTTTAGTGTTTAATGGATAAAGGTTGGGGTTTAGGGTTCCCAGTTTTGGATTTTAAGGTTTAGGTTTTAGGGTTTTAGGGTTTAGGGTTTCGAGTTTTAGTGTTTATGGTTTTGGGCTTTCAATGTTAGGGTTTTGGGCTTTTACTGTTTTGGGTTTAGGGTTTAGAATTTCAAGGTTTAGGCTTTTGGGGTTTCAGTGTTAGATTTTTAGGTTTTCTATGTTAGAGTTTCAAAGTTTTACTGTTTAGGGTTTAGGTTAAGGCTTTTGGGGTTTCGATTTTAGGGTTTTAGGTTTTTAATGTTAGGGTTTTTGGGTTTTTCTTGTTTAGGGTTTAGGGTTTAGAATTTCAAAGGCTTGGTTTAGGGTTTTGGTGTTTCAATATTAGGGTTTTAGGTTTTGTATGTTAGGTTTTAGGGTTTTGCGGTTTAGGGTTATACAACTTCCCTAAATTTAGAGTTTTACGGCTTAGGCTATAAAAGTTTAGGGTTTAGGCTTTTGGGGGTTTCAATGCTCGGGTTTTAGGGTTTTTTTGTTGGGCTTTTATACTCTTATTGTTTATGTTTAGGGGTTTAGGGTTTAGGATTTCAAGGGTTCAGAGTTTTAGGGTTTAGAATTTCAAGGGTTTAACGTTTCTTGTTTTCAATGTTAGGGTTTTTGGTTTTCTAGGTTAGGGTTTTACGGTATAGGGTTATCCACTTTCAAAATTTGGGGTTTTAGGGTTTAGGCTAAAAGAGTTTAGGGTTTTAAGATTTCAGAGTTTAGTGTTTAATAGATAAAGTTTAGGGTTCACGGTTTAGGATTTCAATGTTTGGTGTTTGGGGTTTTGGAGTTTTACTGTTTAGCGTTTAGGGTTTTAGCGAGGATTTCAAGGGTTTAGGGTTTTTGGGGTTTCAATGTTAGGGTTTTAGGATTTTACAGTTTATGGTTTAGGGTTTTGGGTTTAGAACTCAAGGGTTAGGGTTTTAGGGTTTCAGTGTTAGAGTTTTAGGTTTTCTACGCTAGGGTTTTATGGTTTTACTGCTTAGGGTTTACAGTTTTAGGGTTTAAGATTTCAAGGGTTTAGGGTTTGGAATTTCAAGGGTACAGGATTTATTGTTTCGCGGTTTCAATGTCAAGGTTTTACTATTTAGGGCTTAGGGTTTTAGGGTTTTAGGGTTTTGTATTTCAAGGGTTTAGGGTTTTGGGGTTTCAATGTTAGGGTTTTAGGTTTTCCATGTTAAGGTTTTGGGAATCTTCTGTTTAGGGCTTAAGGTTTCGGTTTAGCGTTTTGGGGCTTTAACGTTAGGGGTTTAGGGTTTTAATTTTTAGGGTATAGGGTTTTGGGTTTTGAATGTTAGCATTTTGGGGTTTTTAATATCTAGGGTTTAGGCTTTAAGGATTTAGGATCTCAAGGGTTTAGGGTTTACGGCTTTAGGGTTTAGGGTTTAGAATTTCAAAGGTTTAGGGTTTTGGGGTTTCAATGTTAGGATTTTAGGTTTTCTTTTGTTTGGTTTTCGAGTTTTACGGTATAGGGTTATACACTTTCTAAATTTTGGGTTTTAGGTTATAGGCTAAAAAAGTTTAGGGTCTTAGGATTCGAGGGTTTAGTGTTTTATAGATAAAGGTTAGGGTTAAGGGTTCACGGTTTAGGATTTCGAGGTTTAGTTTGTCGGTTTTAAGGTTTTACTGTTTAGGGTTTATGGTTTATGGTCTAGTATTTAGGCATTGGGGTTTAAAGTGTTTATAGTTTGGGGTTTAGGGTTTTGGGGTCTCAATGTTAGGGTCTTAGGGGCTTACTGTTCAGGGTTTAGGGTTTTAGGGTTTAGTGTTTAGGATTTAAAGGGTTTCAGGTTTAGGGTTTTAGGGTTTTGGGGTTTCAATGTTAGGGTTTTAGGTTTTCTATGTTAGGGTTCTACGGTACGAGGTTATACACTTTCTAAATTTACGGTATTAGGGTTGAGGCTAAAAAAGTTTAGGGTTTTAGGATTCGAGGATTTAGTGTTTAGTAGATAAAGGTTAGGGTTTAGGGTTCACGGTTTTGGATTTCAAGGTCTAGGGTTTTATGGTTTTACATTTCACGGTTTATGGTTTGGGGTTTTAGCGTTTAGAATTTCAAGGGCATATGGTTTAGGGTTTTGAGGTTTCAATGTTAGGGTTTTAGAGTTTTACTGTTTAGGGTTTAGGGATTAAGGTCTAGGGTTTAGAATTTCAGGGGTTTAGGGTTTTGGAGTTTCAATGTTAGAGTTTTTAGGTTTTCCTTGTTAGGGTTTTAGAGTTTTACTGTTTAGGGTTTACGGTTTGGGTTTATGATTTCGAGGCTTCGATGTTAGGGTTTTACGTTTTCTATGTTAGAGTGATAGGGTTTTACTGTTTAGGGTTTAGGGTTTTAGGGTTTAGGATTTCATGGGTTTAGTGTTAAGGGTTTTAGGGCTTAGGATTTAGAATTTCAAGGGTATAGGGTCTAGTGTTTTGGGGTTTCAATGTTAGGGCTTTAGGTTTTCTATTTTACATTTACGGTATAGGGTTATACGCTTTCTAAATTTAGGGTTTTAGGATTTCGGCCAAAAAAGTTTTTGTTTTTCGGATTCGAGGGCTTAATGTTTAATGGATAAAGGTTAGGTTTAGGGTTCACGGAATAGGATTTCGAGGTTTAGAGTTTTAGGGTTCTACTGTTAAAGATTTAGTGTTTCACCATTTAGGGTTTAGGGTTTGAAGGATTTATGGTTTAGGGTTTAGGATTTTTGGGTTTTAAATGTCGGGGTTTTAGGGGTTTTCTGACCTCGGGTTTAGGGTTTAGAGTTTAGGATTTCAATGGTTTAGGTTTTTTTGGTTTTCAATGTTAGGGTTTTACTATTTAGGATTTAGGCTTTTGGGTTTTGGGGTTTCAATTTTTAGGGTAATAGGTTTTTACGTGTTAGGGTTTTTTACGTATAGGGTTATGCACTTTCTAAATTTAGGGTTTTAGGGTTTAGCCTAAAAAGAGTTTAGGGTTTAGGATTCGAAGGTTTAGTGTTTAATAGATAAAGGTTAGGGTTTAAGGTTCGCAGTTTTAGATTTTAAGGTTTAGGGTTTATGGTTTTACTGTTTAGGGTTTCGAGTTTTAGTCTTTATGGTTTTGGGGTTTCAATGTTAGGGTTTAGGCATTTACTGTTTAGGGTTTAGGTTTTAGAATTTCAAGGTTTAGGCTTTTGGGGTTTCAGTGTCAGATTTTTAGGTTTTCCATGTTAGGGTTTGAGTTTTTTCTTGTTTAGGGTTTATGGTTTAGGTTAAGGATTTTGGGGCTTCGATGTTAGGGTTTTAGGTTTTTAATGTTAGGGTTTTGGGGTTATACTGTTTAGGGTTTAGGGTATCGGGTTTAGGGTTTAGAATTTCAAGGGCTTAGTTTAGGGTTTTGGTGTTTCAATATTAGGGTTTTAGGTTTTGTATGTTAGGGTTTAGGGTTTTACGGTATAGGATTATACACTTCCTAAATTTAGGGTTTTAGGCCAAAGAAGTTTATGGTTTTAGGATTCGAGCCCTTAGTGTTTATCAGATAAAGGTTAGGGTTTGGGGTTCTCGGTTTAAGATTGCATAGTTTAGGGTTGATTTTAGGGTTTTACGGTTTCGGGTTTAGGGCTTTAGGGTTTTACTTTTAGGGTTAAGGGTTTAGGGTTTATGGTGTAGGGTTTTTGTTTTTGGGTTTCAATGTTAGGGCTTTAGGTTTTGTATGTCGGGGGTTTTAGGGTTTTGCGGTTTATTGCTATACAACTTCCTAAATTGAGAGTTTTAGGGCCTAGGCTAAAAAAGTTTAGGGTTTAGGCTTTTGGGGGGTTTTCAATGCTAGGGTTTTAGGTTTTTTTATGTTGGGCTTTTATGGTCTTATTGTTTATGTTTAGGAGTTTAGGGTTTAGGATTTCAATTGTTTAGGGTTTTAGGGTTTAGAATTTCAAGGGTTTCACGGTTCTTGTTTTCAATGTTAGGGTTTTTGGTTTGTTAGGTTAGGGTTTTACGGTATAGGGTTATACAACTTTCTAAATTTGGGGTTTTAGGGTATAGGCTAAAAGAGTTTAGGGTTTTAGGATTTGGGAGTTTAGTGTTTAATAGATAAAGGTTAGGGTTTAGGGTTCACGGTTTAGGATTTCAATGTTTGGTGTTTGGGGTTTTAGAGTTTTACTATTTAGCATTTAGGGTTTTAGCGTTTAGGATTTCAAGGGTTTAGGGTTTTTGGGGGTTTTCAATGTTAGGGTTTTAGGGTTTTTCTTGTTTACGGGTTTAGGGTTTTGGGTTTGGAACTCAAGGGTTAGGGTTTTAGGGTTTCGGTGTTAGAGTTTTAGGTTTTCCATGCTAGGGTTTTATGGTTTTTTCTTGCTTAGGGTTTACTGATTTTAGGGTTTAAGATTTCAAGGGTTTAGGGTTTGGAATTTCAAGGGTAGGGTTTAGGATTGTTCGGTTCGAATGTTAGGGTTTTAGGGTTTTTTCTTGCTTAGGGTTTACGGTTTAGAGCTTAGGATTTCAATGGTTTAGGTTTTTTTGGGTTTTCAATGTTACGGTTTTACTATTTAGGCTTTAGGGTTCGAGCTTTTTGGGTTTTGGGGGTTTCAATTTTAGGGTAATAGGTTTTTACTGTCATAGGGTTTTATGGTATAGGGTTATGCACTTTCTAAATTTAGGGCTTTAGGGTTTAGGCTAAAAGAGTTTAGGGTTTTAGGTTTCGAAGGTTTAGTGTTTAATAGATAAAGGTTTGGGTTTTGGGTTCACGGTTTTGGATTTTAAGGTTTAGGTTTTAGGGTTTTTTCTTGTTTAGGGTTTCGAGTTTTAGTGTTTATGGTTTTGGGCTTTCAATGTTAGGGTTTTGGGCCTTTCTTGTTTAGGGTTTAGGGTTTAGAATTTCAAGGTTTAGGCTTTTGGGGGTTTTCGGTGTTAGATTTTTAGGTTTTTCTATGTTAGAGTTTCAAAGTTTTCTTGTTTAGGGTTTAGGGTTTAGGTTAAGGATTTTGGGGTTTCGATTTTAGGGTTTTAGGTTTTTTAATGTTAAGGGTTTTTGGGTTTTTTCTTGTTTAGGGTTTAGGGTTTAGAATTTCAAGGGCTTGGTTTAGGGTTTTGGTGTTTCAATATTAGGGTTTTAGGTTTTGTACGTTAGGGTTTAGGGTTTTACGGTATAGGGTTATACAACTTCCTAAATTTAGAGTTTTAGGTTTCGAGCCGAGGGAAGTTTATGGTTTTAGGATTCGAGGGCTTAGTGTTTATTAGATAAAGGTTAGGGTTTGGGGTTCACGGTTTTAGATTTCATGGTTTAGGGTTCGGATTTTAGGGTTTTACGGTTTTGGGTTTAGGGCTTTAGGGTTTTACTTTTTAGGGTTAAGGGTTCGGGGGTTTACGGTGTAGGGTTTTGTTTTTTGGGTTTCAATGTTAGGGTTTTTGGTTTTGTATGTTAGGTTTTAGGGTTTTCTTTGTTTAGGGTTATACAACTTCCTAAATTTAGAGTTTTATGGCTTAGGCTAAAAAAGTTTAGGGTTTAGGCTTTTGGGGGGTTTTCAATGCTAGGGTTTTAGGGTTTTTTATGTTGGGCTTTTATGCTCTTATTGTTTATGTTTAGGGGTTTAGGGTTTAGGATTTCAAGGGTTTAGGGTTTTAGGGTTTAGAATTTCAAGGGTTTAACATTTCTTGTTTTTCAATGTTAGGGTTTTGGGTTTTCTAGGTTAGGGTTTTACGGTATAGGGTTATCCACTTTCTAAATTTGGGGTTTTAGGGTTTAGGCTAAAAGAGTTTAGGGTTTTAGGATTTCAGAGTTTAGTGTTTAATAGATAAAGGTTAGGGTTTAGGGTTCACGGTTTAGGATTTCAATGTTTGGTGTTTGGGGTTTTGGAGTTTTTCTTGTTTAGCGTTTAGGGTTTTAGCGTTTAGGATTTCAAGGGTTTAGGGTTTTTCGGGTTTTCAATGTTAGGGTTTTAGGGTTTTTTCTTGTTTAGGGTTTAGGGTTTTGGGTTTGGAACTCAAGGGTTAGGGTTTTAGGGTTTTCGGTGTTAGAGTTTTAGGTTTTTCCATGCTAGGGTTTTATGGTTTTTCTTGCTTAGGGTTTACGAGTTTTAGGGTTTAAGATTTCAAGGGTTTAGGGTGTGGAATTTCAAGGGTACAGGATTTGTTCTTTCGCGGGTTCAATGTCAAGGTTTTACTATTTAGGGTTTAGGGTTTTGGGGTTTTAGGGTTTTGGATTTCAAGGGTTTAGGGTTTTGGGGTTTCAATGTTAGGGTTTTAGGTTTTCCATGTTAAGGTTTTGGGAATCTTCTGTTTAGGGTTTAAGGTTTCGGTTTAGCGTTTTGGGGCTTTAACGTTAGGGGTTTAGGGTTTTACTTTTTAGGGTATAGGGTTTTGGGTTTTGAATGTTAGCGTTTTGGGGTTTTTAATATCTAGGGTTTAGGCTTTAAGGATTTAGGATCTCAAGGGTTTAGGGTTTATGGCTTTAGGGTTTAGGGTTTAGAATTTCAAAGGTTTAGGGTTTCGGGGTTTCAATGTTAGGATTTTAGGTTTTCATTTGTTTGGTTTTCTAGTTTTACGGTATAGGGTTATACACTTTCTAAATTTTGGGTTTTAGGTTATAGGCTAAAAAAGTTTAGGGTCTTAGGATTCGAGGGTTTAGTGTTTAATAGATAAAGGTTAGGGTTAAGGTTCACGGTTTAGGATTTAGAGGTTCAGTTTGTCGGTTTTAAGGTTTTACTGTTTAGGGCTTATGGTCTAGTATTTAGGCATTGGGGTTTAAAGTGTTTATAGTTTGGGGTTTAGGGTTTTGGGGTTTCAATGTTAGGGTATTAGGGGTTTACTGTTTAGGGTTTAGGGTTTTAGGGTTTAGTGTTTAGGATTTAAAGGGTTTCAGGTTTAGGGTTTTAGGGTTTTGGGGTTTCAATGTTAGGGTTTTAGGTTTTCTATGTTAGGGTTCTACGGTACGGGGTCATACACTTTCTAAATTTACGGTATTAGGGTTTAGGCTAAAAAAGTTTAAGGTTTTAGGATTCGAGGGTTTAGTGTTTAGTAGATAAAGCTTAGGGTTTGGGGTTCACGGTTTTGGATTTCAAGGTTTAGGGTTTTATGGTTTTACTTTTCACGGTTTAGGGTTTGGGGTTTTAGCGTTTAGAATTTCAAGGGCGTATGGCTTAGGGTTTTGAGGTTTCAATGTTAGGGATTTAGAGTTTTACTGTTTAGGGTTTAGGGATTAAGGTCTCGGGTTTAGAATTTCAAGGGTTTAGGGTTTTGGAGTTTCGATGTTAGAGTTTTTAGGTTTTCCTTGTTAGGGTTTTAGAGTTTTACTGTTTAGGGTTTAGGGTTTGGGCTTAGGATTTCGAGGCTTCGATGTTAGGGTTTTACGTTTTCTATGTTAGGGAGTTAGGGTTTTACTGTTTATGGTTTAGTGTTTTAGGGTTTAGGATTTCATGGGTTTAGTGTTTAGGGTTTTAGGGCTTAAGATTTAGAATTTCAAGGGTATAGGGTCTAGTGTTTTGGGGTTTCAATGTTAAGGCTTTAGGTTTTCTACGTTAGATTTACAGTATACGTTATACGCTTTCTAAATTTAGGGCTTTAGGATTTTCGCCACAAAAGTTTTCTGTCTTTGGATTCGAGGGCTTAATGTTTATTCGATAAACGTTAGGTTTAGGGTTCACGGTATAGGATTTCGAGGTTTAGGGTTTGGGGTTCACGGTTTTGGATTTCAAGGTTTAGGGTTTCATGGTTTTACTTTTCACGGTTTAGGGCTTGGGATTTTAGTGTTTATAATTTCAAGGGCGTATGGCTTATGGTTTTGAGGTTTCAATGTTAGGGATTTAGAGTTTTTTCTTGTTTAGGGTTTAGGGATTAAGGTCTCGGGTTTAGAATTTCAAGGGTTTAGGGTTTTGGAGTTTCAATGTTAGAGTTTTTAGGTTTTCCTTGTTAGGGTTTTAGAGTTTTACTGTTTAGGGTTTAGGGTTTGGGCTTAGGATTTCGAGGCTTCGATGTTAGGGTTTTACGTTTTCTATGTTAGAGAGTTAGGGTTTTACTGTTTATGGTTTAGTAATTTAGGGTTTAGAATTTCATGGGTTTAGTATTTAGGGTTTTAGGGCTTAGGATTTAGAATTTCAAGGGTATAGGGTCTAGTGTTTTGGGGTTTCAATGTTAAGGCTTTAGGTTTTCTACGTTAGATTTACGGTATACGTTATACGCTTTATAAATTTAGGGTTTTAGGATTTTTGCCAAAAATGTTTTTGGTCTTTGGATTCGAGGGCTTAATGTTTAATCGATAAACGTTAGCTTTAGGGGTTCACGGTATAGGATTTCGAGGTTTAGGGTTTAGAGTTTTAGGGTTCTACTGTTAAAGATTTAGTGTTTCACTATTTAGGGTTTAGGGTTTGAAGGATTTATGGTTTAGGGTTTAGGATTGTTGGGTTCAAATGTTAGGGTTTTAGGGTTTTACTGCTTAGGGTTTACGGTTTAGAGCTTAGGATTTCAATGGTTTAGGTTTTTTTTGGTTTCAATGTTACGGTTTTACTATTTAGGCTTTAGGGTTTAGGCTTTTGGGTTTTGGGGTATCAATTTTAGGGTAATAGGTTTTCTGTCTTAGGGTTTTATGGTATTGGGTTATGTACTTTCTAAATTTAGGGTTTCAGGGTTTAGGCTAAACGAGTTTAGGGTTTTAGGTTTCGAAGGTTTAGTGTTTAATGGATAAAGGTTGGGGTTTAGGGTTCCCAGTTTTGGATTTTAAGGTTTAGGTTTTAGGGTTTTAGGGTTTAGGGTTTCGAGTTTTAGTGTTTATGGTTTTGGGCTTTCAATGTTAGGGTTTTGGGCTTTTACTGTTTTGGGTTTAGGGTTTAGAATTTCAAGGTTTAGGCTTTTGGGGTTTCAGTGTTAGATTTTTAGGTTTTCTATGTTAGAGTTTCAAAGTTTTACTGTTTAGGGTTTAGGGTTTAGGTTAAGGCTTTTGGGGTTTCGATTTTAGGGTTTTAGGTTTTTAATGTTAGGGTTTTTGGGTTTTACTGTTTAGGGTTTAGGGTTTAGAATTTCAAAGGCTTGGTTTAGGGTTTTGGTGTTTCAATATTAGGGTTTTAGGTTTTGTATGTTAGGTTTTAGGGTTTTGCGGTTTAGGGTTATACACTTCCTAAATTTAGAGTTTTACGGCTTAGGCTATAAAAGTTTAGGGTTTAGGCTTTTGGGGGTTTCAATGCTCGGGTTTTAGGGTTTTTTTGTTGGGCTTTTATGCTCTTATTGTTTATGTTTAGGGGTTTAGGGTTTAGGATTTCAAGGGTTCAGAGTTTTAGGGTTTAGAATTTCAAGGGTTTAACGTTTCTTGTTTTCAATGTTAGGGTTTTTGGTTTTCTAGGTTAGGGTTTTACGGTATAGGGTTATCCCACTTTCAAAATTTGGGGTTTTTAGGGTTTAGGCTAAAAGAGTTTAGGGTTTTAAGATTTCGAGTTTAGTGTTTAATAGATAAAGTTTAGGGTTCACGGTTTAGGATTTCAATGTTTGGTGTTTGGGGTTTTGGAGTTTTACTGTTTAGCGTTTAGAGTTTTAGCGAGGATTTCAAGGGTTTAGGGTTTTTGGGGTTTCAATGTTAGGGTTTTAGGATTTTACAGTTTATGGTTTAGGGTTTTGGGTTTAGAACTCAAGGGTTAGGGTTTTAGGGTTTCAGTGTTAGAGTTTTAGGTTTTCTACGCTAGGGTTTTATGGTTTTTCTTGCTTAGGGTTTACGGTTTTAGGGTTTAAGATTTCAAGGGTTTAGGGTTTGGAATTTCAAAGGGTACAGGGATTTATTGTTTCGCGGTTTCAATGTCAAGGTTTTTACTATTTAGGGCTTAGGGTTTTAGGGTTTTAGGGTTTTGTATTTCAAGGGTTTAGGGATTTTGGGGTTTCAATGTTAGGGTTTTAGGTTTTCCATGTTAAGGTTTTGGGAATCTTTCGTTTAGGGCTTAAGGTTTCGGTTTAGCGTTTTGGGGGCTTTAACGTTAGGGGTTTAGGGTTTTAAGTTTTTAGGGTATAGGGTTTTGGGTTTTGAATGTTAGCATTTTGGGGGTTTTTTAATATCTAGGGTTTAGGCTTTAAGGATTTAGGATCTCAAGGGTTTAGGGTTTACGGCTTTAGGGTTTAGGGTTTAGAATTTCAAAGGTTTAGGGTTTTGGGGTTTCAATGTTAGGATTTTAGGTTTTTCTTTTGTTTGGTTTTCGAGTTTTACGGTATAGGGTTATACACTTTCTAAATTTTGGGTTTTAGGTTATAGGCTAAAAAAGTTTAGGGTCTTAGGATTCGAGGGTTTAGTGTTTTATAGATAAAGGTTAGGGTTAAGGGTTCACGGTTTAGGATTTCGAGGTTTA
The DNA here is from genome assembly GCA_028651295.1 of Catharanthus roseus. NCBI lineage: Eukaryota > Viridiplantae > Streptophyta > Magnoliopsida > Gentianales > Apocynaceae > Catharanthus > Catharanthus roseus. The sequence continues at coordinate 4,434,236 of JAPQWS010000165.1, read as the reverse complement.
GTTTGTCGGTTTTAAGGTTTTACTGTTTAGGGTTTATGGTTTATGGTCTAGTATTTAGGCATTGGGGTTTAAAGTGTTTATAGTTTGGGGTTTAGGGTTTTGGGGTCTCAATGTTAGGGTCTTAGGGGAGCTTCTTGTTCGGGGGTTTAGGGTTTTAGGGTTTAGTGTTTAGGATTTAAAGGGTTTCAGGTTTAGGGTTTTAGGGTTTTGGGGTTTCAATGTTAGGGTTTTAGGTTTTCTATGTTAGGGTTCTACGGTACGAGGTTATACACTTTCTAAATTTACGGTATTAGGGTTGAGGCTAAAAAAGTTTAGGGTTTTAGGATTCGAGGATTTAGTGTTTAGTAGATAAAGGTTAGGGTTTAGGGTTCACGGTTTTGGATTTCAAGGTCTAGGGTTTTATGGTTTTACATTTCACGGTTTATGGTTTGGGGTTTTAGCGTTTAGAATTTCAAGGGCATATGGTTTAGGGTTTTGAGGTTTTCAATGTTAGGGTTTTAGAGTTTTACTGTTTAGGGTTTAGGGATTAAGGTCTAGGGTTTAGAATTTCAGGGGTTTTGGAGTTTCAATGTTAGAGTTTTTAGGTTTTCCTTGTTAGGGTTTTAGAGTTTTACTGTTTAGGGTTTACGGTTTGGGTTTATGATTTCGAGGCTTGATGTTAGGGTTTTCACGTTTTCTATGTTAGAGTGATAGGGTTTTTCTTGTTTAGGGTTTAGGGTTTTAGGGTTTAGGATTTCATGGGTTTTAGTGTTAAGGGTTTTAGGGCTTAGGATTTAGAGTTTCAAGGGTATAGGGTCTAGTGTTTTGGGGTTTCAATGTTAGGGCTTTAGGTTTTCTATTTTACATTTACGGTATAGGGTTATACGCTTTCTAAATTTAGGGTTTTAGGATTTCGGCAAAAAAAGTTTTTGTTTTTCGGATTCGAGGGCTTAATGTTTAATGGATAAAGGTTAGGTTTAGGGTTCACGGAATAGGATTTCGAGGTTTAGGGTTTAGAGTTTTAGGGTTCTCTTTTGTTAAAGATTTAGTGTTTCACCATTTAGGGTTTGAGGGTTTGAAGGATTTATGGTTTAGGGCTTTAGGATTTTTGGGTTTAAATGTCGGGGGTTTTAGGGTTTTCTGACCTCGGGTTTAGGGTTTAGAGTTTAGGATTTCAATGGTTTAGGTTTTTTTGGTTTCAATGTTAGGGTTTTACTATTTAGGATTTAGGCTTTTGGGTTTTGGGGTTTCAATTTTAGGGTAATAGGTTTTCTGTGTTAGGGTTTTTCTGTATAGGGTTATGCACTTTCTAAATTTAGGGTTTTAGGGTTTAGCCTAAAAGAGTTTAGGGTTTAGGATTCGAAGGTTTAGTGTTTAATAGATAAAGGTTAGGGTTTAAGGTTCGCAGTTTTAGATTTTAAGGTTTAGGGTTTATGGTTTTACTGTTTAGGGTTTCGAGTTTTAGTCTTTATGGTTTTGGGGTTTCAATGTTAGGGTTTAGGCATTTACTGTTTAGGGTTTAGGTTTTAGAATTTCAAGGTTTAGGCTTTTGGGGTTTCAGTGTCAGATTTTTAGGTTTTCCATGTTAGGGTTTCGAGTTTTACTGTTTAGGGTTTATGGTTTAGGTTAAGGATTTTGGGGGCTTCGATGTTAGGGTTTTAGGTTTTTTAATGTTAGGGTTTTGGGGGTTATCTTTGTTTAGGGTTTAGGGTATCGGGTTTAGGGTTTAGAATTTCAAGGGCTTAGTTTAGGGTTTTGGTGTTTCAATATTAGGGTTTTAGGTTTTGTATGTTAGGGTTTAGGGTTTTCACGGTATAGGATTATACACTTCCTAAATTTAGGGTTTTAGGCCAAAAGAAGTTTATGGTTTTAGGATTCGAGCGCTTAGTGTTTATCGAGATAAAGGTTAGGGTTTGGGGTTCTCGGTTTAAGATTGCATAGTTTAGGGTTGATTTTTAGGGTTTTCACGGTTTCGGGTTTAGGGCTTTAGGGTTTTTACTTTTAGGGTTAAGGGTTTAGGGTTTATGGTGTAGGGTTTTTGTTTTTTGGGTTTCAATGTTAGGGCTTTAGGTTTTGTATGTCAGGGTTTTAGGGTTTTGCAGTTTATTGCTATACACTTCCTAAATTGAGAGTTTTAGGGCCTAGGCTAAAAAAGTTTAGGGTTTAGGCTTTTGGGGGTTTCAATGCTAGGGTTTTAGGTTTTTTATGTTGGGCTTTTATGCTCTTATTGTTTATGTTTAGGGGTTTAGGGTTTAGGATTTCAAGGGTTTAGGGTTTTAGGGTTTAGAATTTCAAGGGTTTAACATTTCTTGTTTTCAATGTTAGGGTTTTGGGTTTTCTAGGTTAGGGTTTTACGGTATAGGGTTATCCACTTTCTAAATTTGGGGTTTTAGGGTTTAGGCTAAAAGAGTTTAGGGTTTTAGGATTTCAGAGTTTAGTGTTTAATAGATAAAGGTTAGGGTTTAGGGTTCACGGTTTAGGATTTCAATGTTTGGTGTTTGGGGTTTTGGAGTTTTACTGTTTAGCGTTTAGGGTTTTAGCGTTTAGGATTTCAAGGGTTTAGGGTTTTTCGGGGTTTTCAATGTTAGGGTTTTAGGGTTTTTTCTTGTTTAGGGTTTAGGGTTTTGGGTTTGGAACTCAAGGGTTAGGGTTTTAGGGTTTTCGAGTGTTAGAGTTTTAGGTTTTTCCATGCTAGGGTTTTATGGTTTTTTCTTGCTTAGGGTTTACGGTTTTAGGGTTTAAGATTTCAAGGGTTTAGGGTTTGGAATTTCAAAGTGCGAGGATTTGTTCTTTCGCGGGTTCAATGTCAAGGTTTTACTATTTAGGGTTTAGGGTTTTGGGGTTTTAGGGTTTTGGATTTCAAGGGTTTAGGGTTTTGGGGTTTCAATGTTAGGGTTTTAGGTTTTCCATGTTAAGGTTTTGGGAATCTTTCGTTTAGGGTTTAAGGTTTCGGTTTAGCGTTTTGGGGCTTTAACGTTAGGGGTTTAGGGTTTTACTTTTTTAGGGTATAGGGTTTTGGGTTTTGAATGTTAGCGTTTTGGGGTTTTTAATATCTAGGGTTTAGGCTTTAAGGATTTAGGATCTCAAGGGTTTAGGGTTTATGGCTTTAGGGTTTAGGGTTTAGAATTTCAAAGGTTTAGGGTTTCGGGGTTTCAATGTTAGGATTTTAGGTTTTCATTTGTTTGGTTTTCTAGTTTTACGGTATAGGGTTATACAACTTTCTAAATTTTGGGTTTTTAGGTTATAGGCTAAAAAAGTTTAGGGTCTTAGGATTCGAGGGTTTAGTGTTTAATAGATAAAGGTTAGGGTTAAGGTTCACGGTTTAGGATTTAGAGGTTCGGTTTGTCGGTTTTAAGGTTTTTTCTTGTTTAGGGCTTATGGTCTAGTATTTAGGCATTGGGGTTTAAAGTGTTTATAGTTTGGGGTTTAGGGTTTTGGGGGTTTTCAATGTTAGGGTATTAGGGGTTTACTGTTTAGGGTTTAGGGTTTTAGGGTTTAGTGTTTAGGATTTAAAGGGTTTCAGGTTTAGGGTTTTAGGGTTTTGGGGTTTCAATGTTAGGGTTTTAGGTTTTCTATGTTAGGGTTCTACGGTACGGGGTCATACACTTTCTAAATTTACGGTATTAGGGTTTAGGCTAAAAAAAGTTTAAGGTTTTAGGATTCGAGGGTTTAGTGTTTAGTAGATAAAGCTTAGGGTTTGGGGTTCACGGTTTTGGATTTCAAGGTTTAGGGTTTTATGGTTTTACTTTTCACGGTTTAGGGTTTGGGGTTTTAGCGTTTAGAATTTCAAGGGCGTATGGCTTAGGGTTTTGAGGTTTCAATGTTAGGGATTTAGAGTTTTACTGTTTAGGGTTTAGGGATTAAGGTCTCGGGTTTAGAATTTCAAGGGTTTAGGGTTTTGGAGTTTCGATGTTAGAGTTTTTAGGTTTTCCTTGTTAGGGTTTTAGAGTTTTACTGTTTAGGGTTTAGGGTTTGGGCTTAGGATTTCGAGGCTTCGATGTTAGGGTTTTACGTTTTCTATGTTAGAGAGTTAGGGTTTTACTGTTTATGGTTTAGTGTTTTAGGGTTTAGGATTTCATGGGTTTAGTGTTTAGGGTTTTAGGGCTTAGGATTTAGAATTTCAAGGGTATAGGGTCTAGTGTTTTGGGGTTTCAATGTTAAGGCTTTAGGTTTTCTACGTTAGATTTACGGTATACGTTATACGCTTTCTAAATTTAGGGTTTTAGGATTTTTGCCAAAAAAGTTTTTGGTCTTTGGATTCGAGGGCTTAATGTTCAATCGATAAACGTTAGGTTTAGGGTTCACGGTATAGGATTTCGAGGTTTAGGGTTTAGAGTTTTAGGGTTCTGCTATTAAAGATTTAGTGTTTCACTATTTAGGGTTTAGGGTTTAGGATTGTTGGGTTCAAATGTTAGGGTTTTAGGGTTTTACTGCTTAGGGTTTACGGTTTAGAGCTTAGGATTTCAATGGTTTAGGTTTTTTTTGGTTTCAATGTTACGGTTTTACTATTTAGGCTTTAGGGTTTAGGCTTTTGGGTTTTGGGGTTTCAATTTTAGGGTAATAGGTTTTCTGTCTTAGGGTTTTATGGTATAGGGTTATGCACTTTCTAAATTTAGGGCTTTAGGGTTTAGGCTAAAAGAGTTTAGGGTTTTAGGTTTCGAAGGTTTAGTGTTTAATAGATAAAGGTTTGGGTTTTGGGTTCACGGTTTTGGATTTTAAGGTTTAGGTTTTAGGGTTTTACTGTTTAGGGTTTCGAGTTTTAGCGTTTATGGTTTTGGGTTTTCAATGTTAGGGTTTTGGGCTTTTTCTTGTTTAGGGTTTAGGGTTTAGAATTTCAAGGTTTAGGCTTTTGGGGTTTTCGGTGTTAGATTTTTAGGTTTTCTATGTTAGAGTTTCAAAGTTTTCTTGTTTAGGGCTTTAGGGTTTAGCGTTTTGGGGCTTTAACGTTAGGGGTTTAGGGTTTATACTTTTTTAGGGTATAGGGTTTAGAATGTTACCGTTTAGGGGTTTTTTAATATCTAGGGTTTAGGCTTTAAGGATTTAGGAACTCAAGGGTTTAGGGTTTATGGCTTTAGGGTTTAGGGTTTAGAATTTCAAAGGTTTAGTGTTTTGGGGGTTTCAATGTTAGGATTTTAGGTTTTCTTTTGTTTGGTTTTTCGAGCTTTTTACGGCATAGGGTTATACACTTTCTAAATTTTGGGTTTTTAGGTTATAGGCTAAAAAAGTTTAGGGTCTTAGGATTCGAGGGTTTAGTGTTTAATAGATAAAGGTTAGGGTTAAGGGTTCACGGTTTAGGATTTCGAGGTTTAGTTTGTCGGTTTTAAGGTTTTACTGTTTAGGGTTTATGGTTTATGGTCCAGTATTTAGGCATTGGGGTTTAAAGTGTTTATAGTTTGGGGTTTAGGGTTTTGGGGTTTCAATGTTAGGGTATTAGGGGTTTACTATTTAGGGTTTAGGGTTTTAGGGTTTAGTGTTTAGGATTTAAAGGGTTTCAGGTTTAGGGTTTTAGGGTTTTGAGGTTTCAATGTTAGGGTTTTTGGTTTTCTATGTTAGGGTTCTACGGTACGGGGTTATACACTTTCTAAATTTACGGTATTAGGGTTTAGGCTAAAAAAGTTTAAGGTTTTAGGATTCGAGGGTTTAGTGTTTAGTAGATAAAGCTTAGGGTTTGGGGTTCACTGTTTTGGATTTCAAGGTTTAGGGTTTTATGGTTTTACTTTTAACGGTTTAGGGTTTGGGGTTTTAGTGTTTAGAATTTCAAGGGCGTATGGCTTAGGGTTTTGAGGTTTCAATGTTAGGGATTTAGAGTTTTACTGTTTAGGGTTTAGGGATTAAGGTCTCGGGTTTAGAATTTCAAGGGTTTAGGGTTTTAGAGTTTCAATGTTAGAGTTTTTAGGTTTTCCTTGTTAGGGTTTTAGAGTTTTACTGTTTAGGGTTTGGGCTTAGGATTTCGAGGCTTCGATGTTAGGGTTTTACGTTTTCTATGTTAGGGAGTTAGGGTTTTACTGTTTATGGTTTAGTGTTTTAGGGTTTAGGATTTCATGGGTTTAGTGTTTAGGGTTTTAGGGCTTAAGATTTAGAATTTCAAGGGTATAGGGTCTAGTGTTTTGGGGGTTTCAATGTTAAGGCTTTAGGTTTTCTACGTTAGATTTACGGTATACGTTATACGCTTTCTAAATTTAGGGTTTTAGGATTTTTGCCACAAAAAGTTTTTGGTCTTTGGATTCGAGGGCTTAATGTTTAATCGATAAAGCGTTAGGTTTAGGGTTCACGGTATAGGATTTCGAGGTTTAGGGTTTAGAGTTTTAGGGTTCTGCTGTTAAAGATTTAGTGTTTCACTATTTAGGGTTCAGGGTTTGAAGGATTTATGGTGTAGGGTTTAGGATTGTTGGGTTCAAATGTTAGGGTTTTAGGGTTTTACTGCTTAGGGTTTACGGTTTAGAGCTTAGGATTTCAATGGTTTAGGTTTTTTTTGGTTTCAATGTTACGGTTTTACTATTTAGGCTTTAGGGTTCAGGCTTTTGGGTTTTGGGGTTTCAATTTTAGGGTAATAGGTTTTCTGTCATAGGGTTTTATGGTATAGGGTTATGCACTTTCTAAATTTAGGGCTTTAGGGTTTAGGCTAAAAGAGTTTAGGGTTTTAGGTTTCGAAGGTTTAGTGTTTAATAGATAAAGGTTTGGGTTTTGGGTTCACGGTTTTGGATTTTAAGGTTTAGGTTTTAGGGTTTTACTGTTTAGGGTTTCGAGTTTTAGTGTTTATGGTTTTGGGCTTTCAATGTTAGGGTTTTGGGCCTTTACTGTTTAGGGTTTAGGGTTTAGAATTTCAAGGTTTAGGCTTTTGGGGTTTTCGAGTGTTAGATTTTTAGGTTTTTCTATGTTAGAGTTTCAAAGTTTTTCTTGTTTAGGGTTTAGGGTTTAGGTTAAGGATTTTGGGGTTTTCGATTTTAGGGTTTTAGGTTTTTTTAATGTTAGGGTTTTTGGGTTTTTTCTTGTTTAGGGTTTAGGGTTTAGAATTTCAAGGGCTTGGTTTAGGGTTTTGGTGTTTCAATATTAGGGTTTTAGGTTTTGTATGTTACGGGTTTAGGGTTTTACGGTATAGGGTTATACAACTTCCTAAATTTAGAGTTTTAGGTTTTGAGGCCAAGGAAGTTTATGGTTTTAGGATTCGAGGGCTTAGTGTTTATTAGATAAAGGTTAGGGTTTGGGGTTCACGGTTTTAGATTTCATGGTTTAGGGTTCGGATTTTAGGGTTTTTACGGTTTTGGGTTTAGGGCTTTAGGGTTTTACTTTTAGGGTTAAGGGTTCGGGGGTTTACGGTGTAGGGTTTTGTTTTTTTGGGTTTCAATGTTAGGGTTTTTGGTTTTGTATGTTAGGTTTTAGGGTTTTGCTGTTTAGGGTTATACACTTCCTAAATTTAGAGTTTTATGGCTTAGGCTAAAAAAGTTTAGAGTTTAGGCTTTAGGCTTTTGGGGGTCTCAATGCTAGGGTTTTAGGTTTTTTATGTTGGGCTTTTATGCTCTTATTGTTTATGTTTAGGGGTTTAGGGTTTAGGATTTCAAGGGTTTAGGGTTTTAGGGTTTAGAATTTCAAGGGTTTAACATTTCTTGTTTTCAATGTTAGGGTTTTGGGTTTTCTAGGTTAGGGTTTTACGGTATAGGGTTATCCACTTTCTAAATTTGGGGTTTTAGGGTTTAGGCTAAAAGAGTTTAGGGTTTTAGGATTTCAGAGTTTAGTGTTTAATAGATAAAGGTTAGGGTTTAGGGTTCACGGTTTAGGATTTCAATGTTTGGTGTTTGGGGTTTTGGAGTTTTTCTTGTTTAGCGTTTAGGGTTTTAGCGTTTAGGATTTCAAGGGTTTAGGGTTTTTGGGGGTTTTCAATGTTAGGGTTTTAGGGTTTTACTGTTTAGGGTTTAGGGTTTTGGGTTTAGAATTCAAGGGTTAGGGTTTTAGTGTTTCAGTGTTAGAGTTTTAAGTTTTCCATGCTAGGGTTTTATGGTTTTACTGCTTAGGGTTTACAGTTTTAGGGTTTTAAGATTTCAAGGGTTTAGGGTTTGGAATTTCAAGGGTACAGGATTTATTCTTTCGCGGGTTCAATGTCAAGGTTTTACTATTTAGGGTTTAGGGTTTTAGGGTTTTAGGGTTTTGGATTTCAAGGGTTTAGCGTTTTGGGGTTTCAATGTTAGGGTTTTAGGTTTTCCATGTTAAGGTTTTGGGAATCTTCTGTTTAGGGTTTAAGGTTTCGGTTTAGCGTTTTGGGGCTTTAACGTTAGGGGTTTAGGGTTTTACTTTTTAGGGTATAGGGTTTTGGGTTTTGAATGTTAGCGTTTTCGGGTTTTTAATATCTAGGGTTTAGGCTTTAAGGATTTAGGATATCAAGGGTTTAGGGTTTATGGCTTTAGGGTTTAGGGTTTAGAATTTCAAAGGTTTAGGGTTTCGGGGTTTCAATGTTAGGATTTTAGGTTTTCATTTGTTTGGTTTTCTAGTTTTACGGTATAGGGTTATACACTTTCTAAATTTTGGGTTTTAGGTTATAGGCTAAAAAAGTTTAGGGTCTTAGGATTCGAGGGTTTAGTGTTTAATAGATAAAGGTTAGGGTTAAGGTTCACGGTTTAGGATTTCGAGGTTCAGTTTGTCGGTTTTAAGGTTTTTTCTTGTTTAGGGCTTATGGTCTAGTATTTAGGCATTGGGGTTTAAAGTGTTTATAGTTTGGGGTTTAGGGTTTTGGGGGTTTCAATGTTAGGGTATTAGGGGTTTACTGTTTAGGGTTTAGGGTTTTAGGGTTTAGTGTTTAGGATTTAAAGGGTTTCAGGTTTAGGGTTTTAGGGTTTTGGGGTTTCAATGTTAGGGTTTTAGGTTTTCTATGTTAGGGTTCTACGGTACGGGGCCATACACTTTCTAAATTTACGGTATTAGGGTTTAGGCTAAAAAAAGTTTAAGGTTTTAGGATTCGAGGGTTTAGTGTTTAGTAGATAAAGCTTAGGGTTTGGGGTTCACGGTTTTGGATTTCAAGGTTTAGGGTTTTATGGTTTTACTTTTCACGGTTTAGGGTTTGGGGTTTTAGCGTTTAGAATTTCAAGGGCGTATGGCTTAGGGAGGTTTCAATGTTAGGGATTTAGAGTTTTTCTGTTTAGGGTTTAGGGATTAAGGTCTCGGGTTTAGAATTTCAAGGGTTTAGGGTTTTGGAGTTTCGATGTTAGAGTTTTTAGGTTTTCCTTGTTAGGGTTTTAGAGTTTTACTGTTTAGGGTTTAGGGTTTGGGCTTAGGATTTCGAGGCTTCGATGTTAGGGTTTTACGTTTTCTATGTTAGAGAGTTAGGGTTTTACTGTTTAGGGTTTAGTGTTTTAGGGTTTAGGATTTCATGGGTTTAGTGTTTAGGGTTTTAGGGCTTAGGATTTAGAATTTCAAGGGTATAGGGTCTAGTGTTTTGGGGTTTCAATGTTAAGGCTTTAGGTTTTCTACGTTAGATTTACGGTACACGTTATACGCTTTCTAAATTTAGGGTTTTAGGATTTTTGCCAAAAAATTTTTTGGTCTTTGGATTCGAGGGCTTAATGTTTAATCGATAAACGTTAGGTTTAGGGTTCACGGTATAGGATTTCGAGGTTTAGGGTTTAGAGTTTTAGGGTTCTGCTGTTAAAGATTTAGTGTTTCACTATTTAGGGTTTAGGGTTTAGGATTGTTGGGTTCAAATATTAGGGTTTTAGGGTTTTACTGCTTAGGGTTTACGGTTTAGAGCTTAGGATTTCAATGGTTTAGGTTTTTTTTGGTTTCAATGTTACGGTTTTCCTATTTAGGCTTTAGGGTTTAGGCTTTTTGGGTTTTGGGGTTTCAATTTTAGGGTAATAGGTTTTTACGTCTTAGGGTTTTATGGTATAGGGTTATCACTTTCTAAATTTAGGGCTTTAGTGTTTAGGCTAAAAGAGTTTAGGGTTTTAGGTTTCGAAGGTTTAGTGTTTAATAGATAAAGGTTTGGGTTTTGGGTTCACGGTTTTGGATTTTAAGGTTTAGGTTTTAGGGTTTTACTGTTTAGGGTTTCGAGTTTTAGTGTTTATGGTTTTGGGCTTTCAATGTTAGGGTTTTGGGCTTTTTCTTGTTTAGGGTTTAGGGTTTAGAATTTCAAGGTTTAGGCTTTTGGGGGTTTTCGGTGTTAGATTTTTAGGTTTTCTATGTTAGAGTTTCAAAGTTTTTCTTGTTTAGGGTTTAGGGTTTAGGTTAAGGATTTTGGGGGTTTTCGATTTTAGGGTTTTAGGTTTTTAATGTTAGGGTTTTTGGGTTTTTTCTTGTTTAGGGTTTAGGGTTTAGAATTTCAAGGGCTTGGTTTAGGGTTTTGGTGTTTCAATATTAGGGTCTTTAGGTTTTGTATGTTAGGGTTTAGGGTTTTACGGTATAGGGTTGTACACTTCCTAAATTTAGAGTTTTAGGTTTCGAGCCAAGGAAGTTTATGGTTTTAGGATTCGAGGGCTTAGTGTTTATTAGATAAAGGTTAGGGTTTGGGGTTCACGGTTTTAGATTTCATGGTTTAGGGTTCGGATTTTAGGGTTTTACGGTTTTGGGTTTAGGGCTTTAGGGTTTTACTTTTTAGGGTTAAGGGTTCGGGGGTTTACGGTGTAGGGTTTTGTTTTTTGGGTTTCAATGTTAGGGTTTTTGGTTTTTGTATGTTAGGTTTTAGGGTTTCTTTGTTTAGGGTTATACACTTCCTAAATTTAGAGTTTTATGGCTTAGGCTAAAAAAGTTTAGGGTTTAGGCTTTTGGGGGTTTCAATGCTAGGGTTTTAGGTTTTTTATGTTGGGCTTTTATGCTCTTATTGTTTATGTTTAGGGGTTTAGGGTTTAGGATTTCAAGGGTTTTAGGGTTTAGAATTTCAAGGGTTTAACATTTCTTGTTTTTCAATGTTAGGGTTTTGGGTTTTCTAGGTTAGGGTTTTACGGTATAGGGTTATCCAGCTTTCTAAATTTGGGGTTTTAGGGTTTAGGCTAAAAGAGTTTAGGGTTTTAGGATTTCAGAGTTTAGTGTTTAATAGATAAAGGTTAGGGTTTAGGGTTCACGGTTTAGGATTTCAATGTTTGGTGTTTGGGGTTTTGGAGTTTTACTGTTTAGCGTTTAGGGTTTTAGCGTTTAGGATTTCAAGGGTTTAGGGTTTTTGGGAGTTTCAATGTTAGGGTTTTAGGGTTTTTTCTTGTTTAGGGTTTAGGGTTTTGGGTTTGGAACTCAAGGGTTAGGGTTTTAGGGTTTTCGGTGTTAGAGTTTTAGGTTTTTCCATGCTAGGGTTTTATGGTTTTTCTTGCTTAGGGTTTACGGTTTTAGGGTTTAAGATTTCAAGGGTTTAGGGTTTGGAATTTCAAGAGTGCGAGGATTTATTCTTTCGCGGGTTCAATGTCGAGGTTTTTACTATTTAGGGTTTAGGGTTTTGGGGTTTTAGGGTTTTGGATTTCAAGGGTTTAGGGTTTTGGGGGTTTCAATGTTAGGGTTTTAGGTTTTCCATGTTAAGGTTTAGGGAATCTTCGTTTAGGGTTTAAGGTTTCGGTTTAGCGTTTTGGGGCTTTAACGTTAGGGGTTTAGGGTTTTACTTTTTTAGGGGTATAGGGTTTTGGGTTTTGAATGTTAGCGTTTTGGGGTTTTTAATATCTAGGGTTTAGGCTTTAAGGATTTAGGATCTCAAGGGTTTAGGGTTTATGGCTTTAGGGTTTAGGGTTTAGAATTTCAAAGGTTTAGGGTTTCGGGGTTTCAATGTTAGGATTTTAGGTTTTCATTTGTTTGGTTTTCTAGTTTTACGGTATAGGGTTATACACTTTCTAAATTTTGGGTTTTAGGTTATAGGCTAAAAAAGTTTAGGGTCTTAGGATTCGAGGGTTTAGTGTTTAATAGATAAAGGTTAGGGTTAAGGTTCACGGTTTAGGATTTAGAGGTTCAGTTTGTCGGTTTTAAGGTTTTACTGTTTAGGGCTTATGGTCTAGTATTTAGGCATTGGGGTTTAAAGTGTTTATAGTTTGGGGTTTAGGGTTTTGGGGTTTCAATGTTAGGGTATTAGGGGTTTACTGTTTAGGGTTTAGGGTTTTAGGGTTTAGTGTTTAGGATTTAAAGGGTTTCAGGTTTAGGGTTTTAGGGTTTTGGGGTTTCAATGTTAGGGTTTTAGGTTTTCTATGTTAGGGTTGTACGGTACGGGGCCATACACTTTCTAAATTTACGGTATTAGGGTTTAGGCTAAAAAAAGTTTAAGGTTTTAGGATTCGAGGGTTTAGTGTTTAGTAGATAAAGCTTAGGGTTTGGGGGTTCACGGTTTTGGATTTCAAGGTTTAGGGTTTTATGGTTTTACTTTTCACGGTTTAGGGTTTGGGGTTTTAGCGTTTAGAATTTCAAGGGCGTATGGCTTAGGGTTTTGAGGTTTCAATGTTAGGGATTTAGAGTTTTACTGTTTAGGGTTTAGGGATTAAGGTCTCGGGTTTAGAATTTCAAGGGTTTAGGGTTTTGGAGTTTCGATGTTAGAGTTTTTAGGTTTTTCCTTGTTAGGGTTTTAGAGTTTTTCTTGTTTAGGGTTTAGGGTTTGGGCTTAGGATTTCGAGGCTTCGATGTTAGGGTTTTACGTTTTCTATGTTAGAGAGTTAGGGTTTTACTGTTTATGGTTTAGTGTTTTAGGGTTTAGGATTTCATGGGTTTAGTGTTTAGGGTTTTAGGGCTTAGGATTTAGAATTTCAAGGGTATAGGGTCTAGTGTTTTTGGGTTTCAATGTTAAGGCTTTAGGTTTTCTACGTTAGATTTACGGTATACGTTATACGCTTTCTAAATTTAGGGTTTTAGGATTTTTTGCGAAAAAAAGTTTTTGGTCTTTGGATTCGAGGGCTTAATGTTCAATCGATAAACGTTAGGTTTAGGGTTCACGGTATAGGATTTCGAGGTTTAGGGTTTAGAGTTTTAGGGTTCTGCTGTTAAAGATTTAGTGTTTCACTATTTAGGGTTTAGGGTTTAGGATTGTTGGGTTCAAATGTTAGGGTTTTAGGGTTTTACTACTTAGGGTTTACGGTTTAGAGCTTAGGATTTCAATGGTTTAGGTTTTTTTGGGTTTCGATGTTACGGTTTTACTATTTAGGCTTTAGGGTTTAGGCTTTTGGGTTTTGGGGTTTCAATTTTAGGGTAATAGGTTTTCTGTCTTAGGGTTTTATGGTATAGGGTTATGCACTTTCTAAATTTAGGGCTTTAGGGTTTAGGCTAAAAGAGTTTAGGGTTTTAGGTTTCGAAGGTTTAGTGTTTAATAGATAAAGGTTTGGGTTTTGGGTTCACGGTTTTGGATTTTAAGGTTTAGGTTTTAGGGTTTTACTGTTTAGGGTTTCGAGTTTTAGCGTTTATGGTTTTGGGTTTTCAATGTTAGGGTTTTGGGCTTTTATTGTTTAGGGTTTAGGGTTTAGAATTTCAAGGTTTAGGCTTTTGGGGTTTCAGTGTTAGATTTTTAGGTTTTCTATGTTAGAGTTTCAAAGTTTTACTGTTTAGGGTTTAGGGTTTAGCGTTTTGGGGCTTTAACGTTAGGGGTTTAGGGTTTTACTTTTTAGGGTATAGGGTTTAGAATGTTACCGTTTAGGGGTTTTTAATATCTAGGGTTTAGGCTTTAAGGATTTAGGAACTCAAGGGTTTAGGGTTTATGGCTTTAGGGTTTAGGGTTTAGAATTTCAAAGGTTTAGTGTTTTGGGGTTTCAATGTTAGGATTTTAGGTTTTCTTTTGTTTGGTTTTCGACTTTTACGGCATAGGGTTATACACTTTCTAAATTTTGGGTTTTAGGTTATAGGCTAAAAAAGTTTAAGGTCTTAGGATTCGAGGGTTTAGTGTTTAATAGATAGAGGTTAGGGTTAAGGGTTCACGGTTTAGGATTTCGAGGTTTAGTTTGTCGGTTTTAAGGTTTTTTCTTGTTTAGGGTTTATGGTTTATGGTCCAGTATTTAGGCATTGGGGTTTAAAGTGTTTATAGTTTGGGGTTTAGGGTTTTGGGGTTTCAATGTTAGGGTATTAGGGGTTTACTATTTAGGGTTTAGGGTTTTAAGGTTTAGTGTTTATAATTCAAAGGGTTTCAGGTTTAGGGTTTTAGGGTTTTGAGGTTTCAATGTTAGGGTTTTTGGTTTTCTATGTTAGGGTTCTACGGTACGGGGTTATACACTTTCTAAATTTACGGTATTAGGGTTTAGGCTAAAAAAGTTTAAGGTTTTAGGATTCGAGGGTTTAGTGTTTAGTAGATAAAGCTTAGGGTTTGGGGTTCACTGTTTTGGATTTCAAGGTTTAGGGTTTTATGGTTTTACTTTTAACGGTTTAGGGTTTGGGGTTTTAGTGTTTAGAATTTCAAGGGCGTATGGCTTAGGGTTTTGAGGTTTCAATGTTAGGGATTTAGAGTTTTACTGTTTAGGGTTTAGGGATTAAGGTCTCGGGTTTAGAATTTCAAGGGTTTAGGGTTTTCGAGTTTCAATGTTAGAGTTTTTAGGTTTTCCTTGTTAGGGTTTTAGGGTTTTACTGTTTAGGGTTTGGGCTTAGGATTTCGAGGCTTCGATGTTAGGGTTTTACGTTTTCTATGTTAGGGAGTTAGGGTTTTACTGTTTATGGTTTAGTGTTTTAGGGTTTAGGATTTCATGGGTTTAGTGTTTAGGGTTTTAGGGCTTAAGATTTAGAATTTCAAGGGTATAGGGTCTAGTGTTTTGGGGTTTCAATGTTAAAGCTTTAGGTTTTCTACGTTAGATTTACGGTATACGTTATACGCTTTCTAAATTTAGGGCTTTAGGATTTTCGCCACAAAAGTTTTCTGTCTTTGGATTCGAGGGCTTAATGTTTAATCGATAAACGTTAGGTTTAGGGTTCACGGTATAGGATTTCGAGGTTTAGGGTTTAGAGTTTTAGGGTTCTGCTGTTAAAGATTTAGTGTTTCACTATTTAGGGTTCAGGGTTTGAAGGATTTATGGTGTAGGGTTTAGGATTGTTGGGTTCAAATGTTAGGGTTTTACTGCTTAGGGTTTACGGTTTAGAGCTTAGGATTTCAATGGTTTAGGTTTTTTTTGGTTTCAATGTTACGGTTTTCCTATTTAGGCTTTAGGGTTTAGGCTTTTGGGTTTTGGGGTTTCAATTTTAGGGTAATAGGTTTTCTGTCTTAGGGTTTTATGGTATAGGGTTATCACTTTCTAAATTTAGGGCTTTAGTGTTTAGGCTAAAAGAGTTTAGGGTTTTAGGTTTCGAAGGTTTAGTGTTTAATAGATAAAGGTTTGGGTTTTGGGTTCACGGTTTTGGATTTTAAGGTTTAGGTTTTAGGGTTTTACTGTTTAGGGTTTCGAGTTTTAGTGTTTATGGTTTTGGGCTTTCAATGTTAGGGTTTTGGGCTTTTACTGTTTAGGGTTTAGGGTTTAGAATTTCAAGGTTTAGGCTTTTGGGGTTTCAGTGTTAGATTTTTAGGTTTTCTATGTTAGAGTTTCAAAGTTTTACTGTTTAGGGTTTAGGGTTTAGGTTAAGGATTTTGGGGTTTCGATTTTAGGGTTTTAGGTTTTTAATGTTAGGGTTTTTGGGTTTTACTGTTTAGGGTTTAGGGTTTAGAATTTCAAGGGCTTGGTTTAGGGTTTTGGTGTTTCAATATTAGGGTTTTAGGTTTTGTATGTTAGGGTTTAGGGTTTTACGGTATAGGGTTGTACACTTCCTAAATTTAGAGTTTTAGGTTTCAGGCCAAGGAAGTTTATGGTTTTAGGATTCGAGGGCTTAGTGTTTATTAGATAAAGGTTAGGGTTTGGGGTTCACGGTTTTAGATTTCATGGTTTAGGGTTCGGATTTTAGGGTTTTACGGTTTTGGGTTTAGGGCTTTAGGGTTTTACTTTTAGGGTTAAGGGTTCGGGGGTTTACGGTGTAGGGTTTTGTTTTTTTGGGTTTCAATGTTAGGGTTTTTGGTTTTTGTATGTTAGGTTTTAGGGTTTTGCTGTTTAGGGTTATACACTTCCTAAATTTAGAGTTTTATGGCTTAGGCTAAAAAAGTTTAGGGTTTAGGCTTTTGGGGGTTTCAATGCTAGGGTTTTAGGTTTTTTATGTTGGGCTTTTATGCTCTTATTGTTTATGTTTAGGGGTTTAGGGTTTAGGATTTCAAGGGTTTTAGGGTTTAGAATTTCAAGGGTTTAACATTTCTTGTTTTCAATGTTAGGGTTTTGGGTTTTCTAGGTTAGGGTTTTACGGTATAGGGTTATCCACTTTCTAAATTTGGGGTTTTAGGGTTTAGGCTAAAAGAGTTTAGGGTTTTAGGATTTCAGAGTTTAGTGTTTAATAGATAAAGGTTAGGGTTTAGGGTTCACGGTTTAGGATTTCAATGTTTGGTGTTTGGGGTTTTGGAGTTTTACTTTGTTTAGCGTTTAGGGTTTTAGCGTTTAGGATTTCAAGGGTTTAGGGTTTTTGGGGTTTCAATGTTAGGGTTTTAGGGTTTTACTGTTTAGGGTTTAGGGTTTTGGGTTTAGAATTCAAGGGTTAGGGTTTTAGTGTTTCAGTGTTAGAGTTTTAAGTTTTCCATGCTAGGGTTTTATGGTTTTACTGCTTAGGGTTTACAGTTTTAGGGTTTTAAGATTTCAAGGGTTTAGGGTTTGGAATTTCAAGGGTACAGGATTTATTCTTTCGCGGGTTCAATGTCAAGGTTTTACTATTTAGGGTTTAGGGTTTTAGGGTTTTAGGGTTTTGGATTTCAAGGGTTTAGCGTTTTGGGGTTTCAATGTTAGGGTTTTAGGTTTTCCATGTTAAGGTTTTGGGAATCTTCTGTTTAGGGTTTAAGGTTTCGGTTTAGCGTTTTGGGGCTTTAACGTTAGGGGGTTTAGGGTTTTTACTTTTTTAGGGTATAGGGTTTTGGGTTTTTGAATGTTAGCGTTTTCGGGTTTTTTAATATCTAGGGTTTAGGCTTTAAGGATTTAGGATATCAAGGGTTTAGGGTTTATGGCTTTAGGGTTTAGGGTTTAGAATTTCAAAGGTTTAGGGTTTCGGGGTTTCAATGTTAGGATTTTAGGTTTTCATTTGTTTGGTTTTCTAGTTTTACGGTATAGGGTTATACACTTTCTAAATTTTGGGTTTTAGGTTATAGGCTAAAAAAGTTTAGGGTCTTAGGATTCGAGGGTTTAGTGTTTAATAGATAAAGGTTAGGGTTAAGGTTCACGGTTTAGGATTTCGAGGTTCAGTTTGTCGGTTTTAAGGTTTTACTGTTTAGGGCTTATGGTCTCGTATTTAGGCATTGGGGTTTAAAGTGTTTATAGTTTGGGGTTTAGGGTTTTGGGTTTCAATGTTAGGGTATTAGGGGTTTACTGTTTAGGGTTTAGGGTTTTAGGGTTTAGTGTTTAGGATTTAAAGGGTTTCAGGTTTAGGGTTTTAGGGTTTTGGGGTTTCAATGTTAGGGTTTTAGGTTTTCTATGTTAGGGTTCTACGGTACGGGGCCATACACTTTCTAAATTTACGGTATTAGGGTTTAGGCTAAAAAAGTTTAAGGTTTTAGGATTCGAGGGTTTAGTGTTTAGTAGATAAAGCTTAGGGTTTGGGGTTCACGGTTTTGGATTTCAAGGTTTAGGGTTTTATGGTTTTACTTTTCACGGTTTAGGGTTTGGGGTTTTAGCGTTTAGAATTTCAAGGGCGTATGGCTTAGGGAGGTTTCAATGTCAGGGATTTAGAGTTTTTCTGTTTAGGGTTTAGGGATTAAGGTCTCGGGTTTAGAATTTCAAGGGTTTAGGGTTTTGGAGTTTCGATGTTAGAGTTTTTAGGTTTTTCCTTGTTAGGGTTTTAGAGTTTTACTGTTTAGGGTTTAGGGTTTGGGCTTAGGATTTCGAGGCTTCGATGTTAGGGTTTTACGTTTTCTATGTTAGAGAGTTAGGGTTTTACTGTTTAGGGTTTAGTGTTTTAGGGTTTAGGATTTCATGGGTTTAGTGTTTAGGGTTTTAGGGCTTAGGATTTAGAATTTCAAGGGTATAGGGTCTAGTGTTTTGGGGTTTCAATGTTAAGGCTTTAGGTTTTCTACGTTAGATTTACGGTACACGTTATACGCTTTCTAAATTTAGGGTTTTAGGATTTTTTGCCAAAAAAAATTTTTTTGGTCTTTGGATTCGAGGGCTTAATGTTTAATCGATAAACGTTAGGTTTAGGGTTCACGGTATAGGATTTCGAGGTTTAGGGTTTAGAGTTTTAGGGTTACTGTTTGTTAAAGATTTAGTGTTTCACTATTTAGGGTTTAGGGTTTAGGATTGTTGGGTTCAAATATTAGGGTTTTAGGGTTTTACTGCTTAGGGTTTACGGTTTAGAGCTTAGGATTTCAATGGTTTAGGTTTTTTTTGGTTTCAATGTTACGGTTTTCCTATTTAGGCTTTAGGGTTTAGGCTTTTGGGTTTTGGGGTTTCAATTTTAGGGTAATAGGTTTTCTGTCTTAGGGTTTTATGGTATAGGGTTATCACTTTCTAAATTTAGGGCTTTAGTGTTTAGGCTAAAAGAGTTTAGGGTTTTAGGTTTCGAAGGTTTAGTGTTTAATAGATAAAGGTTTGGGTTTTGGGTTCACGGTTTTGGATTTTAAGGTTTAGGTTTTAGGGTTTTACTGTTTAGGGTTTCGAGTTTTAGTGTTTATGGTTTTGGGCTTTCAATGTTAGGGTTTTGGGCTTTTACTGTTTAGGGTTTAGGGTTTAGAATTTCAAGGTTTAGGCTTTTGGGGTTTCAGTGTTAGATTTTTAGGTTTTCTATGTTAGAGTTTCAAAGTTTTACTGTTTAGGGTTTAGGGTTTAGGTTAAGGATTTTGGGGGTTTCGATTTTTAGGGTTTTAGGTTTTTTAATGTTAGGGTTTTTGGGTTTTTTCTTGTTTAGGGTTTAGGGTTTAGAATTTCAAGGGCTTGGTTTAGGGTTTTGGTGTTTCAATATTAGGGTTTTAGGTTTTGTATGTTAGGGTTTAGGGTTTTACGGTATAGGGTTGTACACTTCCCTAAATTTAGAGTTTTAGGTTTTCGAGGCCAAGGAAGTTTATGGTTTTAGGATTCGAGGGCTTAGTGTTTATTAGATAAAGGTTAGGGTTTGGGGTTCACGGTTTTAGATTTCATGGTTTAGGGTTCGGATTTTAGGGTTTTACGGTTTTGGGTTTAGGGCTTTAGGGTTTTTACTTTTTAGGGTTAAGGGTTCGGGGGTTTACGGTGTAGGGTTTTGTTTTTTTGGGTTTCAATGTTAGGGTTTTTGGTTTTGTATGTTAGGTTTTAGGGTTTTCTTTGTTTAGGGTTATACTACTTCCTAAATTTAGAGTTTTATGGCTTAGGCTAAAAAAAGTTTAGGGTTTAGGCTTTTGGGGGTTTTCAATGCTAGGGTTTTAGGTTTTTTATGTTGGGCTTTTATGCTCTTATTGTTTATGTTTAGGGGTTTAGGGTTTAGGATTTCAAGGGTTTTAGGGTTTAGAATTTCAAGGGTTTAACATTTCTTGTTTTCAATGTTAGGGTTTTGGGTTTTCTAGGTTAGGGTTTTACGGTATAGGGTTATCCACTTTCTAAATTTGGGGTTTTAGGGTTTAGGCTAAAAGAGTTTAGGGTTTTAGGATTTCAGAGTTTAGTGTTTAATAGATAAAGGTTAGGGTTTAGGGTTCACGGTTTAGGATTTCAATGTTTGGTGTTTGGGGTTTTGGAGTTTTACTGTTTAGCGTTTAGGGTTTTAGCGTTTAGGATTTCAAGGGTTTAGGGTTTTTGGGGTTTCAATGTTAGGGTTTTAGGGTTTTACTGTTTAGGGTTTAGGGTTTTGGGTTTAGAATTCAAGGGTTAGGGTTTTAGTGTTTCAGTGTTAGAGTTTTAAGTTTTCCATGCTAGGGTTTTATGGTTTTACTGCTTAGGGTTTACAGTTTTAGGGTTTTAAGATTTCAAGGGTTTAGGGTTTGGAATTTCAAGGGTACAGGATTTATTCTTTCGCGGGTTCAATGTCAAGGTTTTACTATTTAGGGTTTAGGGTTTTAGGGTTTTAGGGTTTTGGATTTCAAGGGTTTAGCGTTTTGGGGTTTCAATGTTAGGGTTTTAGGTTTTCCATGTTAAGGTTTTGGGAATCTTTCGTTTAGGGTTTAAGGTTTCGGTTTAGCGTTTTGGGGCTTTAACGTTAGGGGTTTAGGGTTTTACTTTTTAGGGTATAGGGTTTTGGGTTTTGAATGTTAGCGTTTTCGGGTTTTTAATATCTAGGGTTTAGGCTTTAAGGATTTAGGATATCAAGGGTTTAGGGTTTATGGCTTTAGGGTTTAGGGTTTAGAATTTCAAAGGTTTAGGGTTTCGGGGTTTCAATGTTAGGATTTTAGGTTTTCATTTGTTTGGTTTTCTAGTTTTACGGTATAGGGTTATACACTTTCTAAATTTTGGGTTTTAGGTTATAGGCTAAAAAAGTTTAGGGTCTTAGGATTCGAGGGTTTAGTGTTTAATAGATAAAGGTTAGGGTTAAGGTTCACGGTTTAGGATTTCGAGGTTCGGTTTGTCGGTTTTTAAGGTTTTTTCTTGTTTAGGGCTTATGGTCTAGTATTTAGGCATTGGGGTTTAAAGTGTTTATAGTTTTGGGGTTTAGGGTTTTGGGGGTTTCAATGTTAGGGTATTAGGGGTTTTCTTGTTTAGGGTTTAGGGTTTTAGGGTTTAGTGTTTAGGATTTAAAGGGTTTCGGGTTTAGGGTTTTAGGGTTTTGGGGTTTCAATGTTAGGGTTTTAGGTTTTCTATGTTAGGGTTCTACGGTACGGGGCCATACACTTTCTAAATTTACGGTATTAGGGTTTAGGCTAAAAAAGTTTAAGGTTTTAGGATTCGAGGGTTTAGTGTTTAGTAGATAAAGCTTAGGGTTTGGGGGTTCACGGTTTTGGATTTCAAGGTTTAGGGTTTTATGGTTTTACTTTTCACGGTTTAGGGTTTGGGGTTTTAGCGTTTAGAATTTCAAGGGCGTATGGCTTAGGGAGGTTTCAATGTCGGGGATTTAGAGTTTTTACTTGTTTAGGGTTTAGGGATTAAGGTCTCGGGTTTAGAATTTCAAGGGTTTAGGGTTTTGGAGTTTCGATGTTAGAGTTTTTAGGTTTTCCTTGTTAGGGTTTTAGAGTTTTTCTTGTTTAGGGTTTAGGGTTTGGGCTTAGGATTTCGAGGCTTCGATGTTAGGGTTTACGTTTTCTATGTTAGAGAGTTAGGGTTTTTTCTTGTTTAGGGTTTAGTGTTTTAGGGTTTAGGATTTCATGGGTTTAGTGTTTAGGGTTTTAGGGCTTAGGATTTAGAATTTCAAGGGTATAGGGTCTAGTGTTTTGGGGTTTCAATGTTAAGGCTTTAGGTTTTCTACGTTAGATTTACGGTACACGTTATACGCTTTCTAAATTTAGGGTTTTAGGATTTTTGCCAAAAAATTTTTTGGTCTTTGGATTCGAGGGCTTAATGTTTAATCGATAAACGTTAGGTTTAGGGTTCACGGTATAGGATTTCGAGGTTTAGGGTTTAGAGTTTTAGGGTTCTGCTGTTAAAGATTTAGTGTTTCACTATTTAGGGTTTAGGGTTTAGGATTGTTGGGTTCAAATATTAGGGTTTTAGGGTTTTACTGCTTAGGGTTTACGGTTTAGAGCTTAGGATTTCAATGGTTTAGGTTTTTTTTGGTTTCAATGTTACGGTTTTCCTATTTAGGCTTTAGGGTTTAGGCTTTTGGGTTTTGGGGTTTCAATTTTAGGGTAATAGGTTTTCTGTCTTAGGGTTTTATGGTATAGGGTTATCACTTTCTAAATTTAGGGCTTTAGTGTTTAGGCTAAAAGAGTTTAGGGTTTTAGGTTTCGAAGGTTTAGTGTTTAATAGATAAAGGTTTGGGTTTTGGGTTCACGGTTTTGGATTTTAAGGTTTAGGTTTTAGGGTTTTTTTCTTGTTTAGGGTTTCGAGTTTTAGTGTTTATGGTTTTGGGCTTTCAATGTTAGGGTTTTGGGCTTTTACTGTTTAGGGTTTAGGGTTTAGAATTTCAAGGTTTAGGCTTTTGGGGTTTCAGTGTTAGATTTTTAGGTTTTCTATGTTAGAGTTTCAAAGTTTTACTGTTTAGGGTTTAGGGTTTAGGTTAAGGATTTTGGGGTTTCGATTTTAGGGTTTTAGGTTTTTAATGTTAGGGTTTTTGGGTTTTACTGTTTAGGGTTTAGGGTTTAGAATTTCAAGGGCTTGGTTTAGGGTTTTGGTGTTTCAATATTAGGGTTTTAGGTTTTGTATGTTAGGGTTTAGGGTTTTACGGTATAGGGTTGTACACTTCCTAAATTTAGAGTTTTAGGTTTCAGGCCAAGGAAGTTTATGGTTTTAGGATTCGAGGGCTTAGTGTTTATTAGATAAAGGTTAGGGTTTGGGGTTCACGGTTTTAGATTTCATGGTTTAGGGTTCGGATTTTAGGGTTTTACGGTTTTGGGTTTAGGGCTTTAGGGTTTTACTTTTTAGGGTTAAGGGTTCGGGGGTTTACGGTGTAGGGTTTTGTTTTTTTGGGTTTCAATGTTAGGGTTTTTGGTTTTGTATGTTAGGTTTTAGGGTTTTTCTTTGTTTAGGGTTATACAACTTCCTAAATTTAGAGTTTTATGGCTTAGGCTAAAAAAAGTTTAGGGTTTAGGCTTTTGGGGGGTTTCAATGCTAGGGTTTTAGGTTTTTTATGTTGGGCTTTTATGCTCTTATTGTTTATGTTTAGGGGTTTAGGGTTTAGGATTTCAAGGGTTTTAGGGTTTAGAATTTCAAGGGTTTAACATTTCTTGTTTTTCAATGTTAGGGTTTTGGGTTTTCTAGGTTAGGGTTTTACGGTATAGGGTTATCCACTTTCTAAATTTGGGGTTTTAGGGTTTAGGCTAAAAGAGTTTAGGGTTTTAGGATTTGGAGTTTAGTGTTTAATAGATAAAGGTTAGGGTTTAGGGTTCACGGTTTAGGATTTCAATGTTTGGTGTTTGGGGTTTTGGAGTTTTTCTTGTTTAGCGTTTAGGGTTTTAGCGTTTAGGATTTCAAGGGTTTAGGGTTTTTGGGGGTTTTCAATGTTAGGGTTTTAGGGTTTTTCTTGTTTAGGGTTTAGGGTTTTGGGTTTAGAATTCAAGGGTTAGGGTTTTAGTGTTTTCGGTGTTAGAGTTTTAAGTTTTTCCATGCTAGGGTTTTATGGTTTTTTCTTGCTTAGGGTTTACGGTTTTAGGGTTTTAAGATTTCAAGGGTTTAGGGTTTGGAATTTCAAGAGTGCAGGGATTTATTCTTTCGCGGGTTCAATGTCGAGGTTTTTACTATTTAGGGTTTAGGGTTTTAGGGTTTTAGGGTTTTGGATTTCAAGGGTTTAGCGTTTTGGGGTTTCAATGTTAGGGTTTTAGGTTTTCCATGTTAAGGTTTTGGGAATCTTCTGTTTAGGGTTTAAGGTTTCGGTTTAGCGTTTTGGGGCTTTAACGTTAGGGGTTTAGGGTTTTACTTTTTAGGGTATAGGGTTTTGGGTTTTGAATGTTAGCGTTTTCGGGTTTTTAATATCTAGGGTTTAGGCTTTAAGGATTTAGGATATCAAGGGTTTAGGGTTTATGGCTTTAGGGTTTAGGGTTTAGAATTTCAAAGGTTTAGGGTTTCGGGGTTTTCAATGTTAGGATTTTAGGTTTTCATTTGTTTGGTTTTCTAGTTTTACGGTATAGGGTTATACTACTTTCTAAATTTTGGGTTTTTAGGTTATAGGCTAAAAAAGTTTAGGGTCTTAGGATTCGAGGGTTTTAGTGTTTAATAGATAAAGGTTAGGGTTAAGGTTCACGGTTTAGGATTTCGAGGTTCGGTTTGTCGGTTTTAAGGTTTTTTCTTGTTTAGGGCTTATGGTCTAGTATTTAGGCATTGGGGTTTAAAGTGTTTATAGTTTGGGGTTTAGGGTTTTGGGGTTTCAATGTTAGGGTATTAGGGGTTTACTGTTTAGGGTTTAGGGTTTTAGGGTTTAGTGTTTAGGATTTAAAGGGTTTCAGGTTTAGGGTTTTAGGGTTTTGGGGTTTCAATGTTAGGGTTTTAGGTTTTCTATGTTAGGGTTCTACGGTACGGGGCCATACACTTTCTAAATTTACGGTATTAGGGTTTAGGCTAAAAAAAGTTTAAGGTTTTAGGATTCGAGGGTTTAGTGTTTAGTAGATAAAGCTTAGGGTTTGGGGTTCACGGTTTTGGATTTCAAGGTTTAGGGTTTTATGGTTTTACTTTTCACGGTTTAGGGTTTGGGGTTTTAGCGTTTAGAATTTCAAGGGCGTATGGCTTAGGGAGGTTTCAATGTCAGGGATTTAGAGTTTTTCTGTTTAGGGTTTAGGGATTAAGGTCTCGGGTTTAGAATTTCAAGGGTTTAGGGTTTTGGAGTTTCGATGTTAGAGTTTTTAGGTTTTCCTTGTTAGGGTTTTAGAGTTTTTCTTGTTTAGGGTTTAGGGTTTGGGCTTAGGATTTCGAGGCTTCGATGTTAGGGTTTTACGTTTTCTATGTTAGAGAGTTAGGGTTTTACTGTTTAGGGTTTAGTGTTTTAGGGTTTAGGATTTCATGGGTTTAGTGTTTAGGGTTTTAGGGCTTAGGATTTAGAATTTCAAGGGTATAGGGTCTAGTGTTTTGGGGTTTCAATGTTAAGGCTTTAGGTTTTCTACGTTAGATTTACGGTACACGTTATACGCTTTCTAAATTTAGGGTTTTAGGATTTTTGCCAAAAAATTTTTTGGTCTTTGGATTCGAGGGCTTAATGTTTAATCGATAAACGTTAGGTTTAGGGTTCACGGTATAGGATTTCGAGGTTTAGGGTTTAGAGTTTTAGGGTTACTAGCTTTGTTAAAGATTTAGTGTTTCACTATTTAGGGTTTAGGGTTTAGGATTGTTGGGTTCAAATATTAGGGTTTTAGGGTTTTTCTTGCTTAGGGTTTACGGTTTAGAGCTTAGGATTTCAATGGTTTAGGTTTTTTTTGGGTTTCAATGTTACGGTTTTCCTATTTAGGCTTTAGGGTTTAGGCTTTTTGGGTTTTGGGGTTTCAATTTTAGGGTAATAGGTTTTTACGTCTTAGGGTTTTATGGTATAGGGTTATCACTTTCTAAATTTAGGGCTTTAGTGTTTAGGCTAAAAGAGTTTAGGGTTTTAGGTTTCGAAGGTTTAGTGTTTAATAGATAAAGGTTTGGGTTTTGGGTTCACGGTTTTGGATTTTAAGGTTTAGGTTTTAGGGTTTTTTCTTGTTTAGGGTTTCGAGTTTTAGTGTTTATGGTTTTGGGCTTTCAATGTTAGGGTTTTGGGCTTTTTCTTGTTTAGGGTTTAGGGTTTAGAATTTCAAGGTTTAGGCTTTTGGGGGTTTTCGGTGTTAGATTTTTAGGTTTTCTATGTTAGAGTTTCAAAGTTTTTCTTGTTTAGGGTTTAGGGTTTAGGTTAAGGATTTTGGGGGTTTTCGATTTTAGGGTTTTAGGTTTTTTAATGTTAGGGTTTTTGGGTTTTTCTTGTTTAGGGTTTAGGGTTTAGAATTTCAAGGGCTTGGTTTAGGGTTTTGGTGTTTCAATATTAGGGTTTTAGGTTTTGTATGTTAGGGTTTAGGGTTTTACGGTATAGGGTTGTACACTTCCTAAATTTAGAGTTTTAGGTTTCGAGCCAAGGAAGTTTATGGTTTTAGGATTCGAGGGCTTAGTGTTTATTAGATAAAGGTTAGGGTTTGGGGTTCACGGTTTTAGATTTCATGGTTTAGGGTTCGGATTTTAGGGTTTTACGGTTTTGGGTTTAGGGCTTTAGGGTTTTACTTTTTAGGGTTAAGGGTTCGGGGGTTTACGGTGTAGGGTTTTGTTTTTTGGGTTTCAATGTTAGGGTTTTTGGTTTTGTATGTTAGGTTTTAGGGTTTTGCTGTTTAGGGTTATACACTTCCTAAATTTAGAGTTTTATGGCTTAGGCTAAAAAAGTTTAGGGTTTAGGCTTTTGGGGGTTTCAATGCTAGGGTTTTAGGTTTTTTATGTTGGGCTTTTATGCTCTTATTGTTTATGTTTAGGGGTTTAGGGTTTAGGATTTCAAGGGTTTTAGGGTTTAGAATTTCAAGGGTTTAACATTTCTTGTTTTCAATGTTAGGGTTTTGGGTTTTCTAGGTTAGGGTTTTACGGTATAGGGTTATCCACTTTCTAAATTTGGGGTTTTAGGGTTTAGGCTAAAAGAGTTTAGGGTTTTAGGATTTCAGAGTTTAGTGTTTAATAGATAAAGGTTAGGGTTTAGGGTTCACGGTTTAGGATTTCAATGTTTGGTGTTTGGGGTTTTGGAGTTTTATTGTTTAGCGTTTAGGGTTTTAGCGTTTAGGATTTCAAGGGTTTAGGGTTTTTGGATTTCAATGTTAGGGTTTTAGGGTTTTACTGTTTAGGGTTTAGGGTTTTGGGTTTGGAACTCAAGGGTTAGGGTTTTAGGGTTTCAGTGTTAGAGTTTTAGGTTTTTCCATGCTAGGGTTTTATGGTTTTTTCTTGCTTAGGGTTTACGAGTTTTAGGGTTTAAGATTTCAAGGGTTTAGGGTTTGGAATTTCAAGAGTACGGGGATTTATTCTTTCGCGGGTTCAATGTCAAGGTTTTACTATTTAGGGTTTAGGGTTTTGGGGTTTTAGGGTTTTGGATTTCAAGGGTTTAGGGTTTTGGGGTTTCAATGTTAGGGTTTTAGGTTTTCCATGTTAAGGTTTAGGGAATCTTCTGTTTAGGGTTTAAGGTTTCGGTTTAGCATTTTGGGGCTTTAACGTTAGGGGTTTAGGGTTTTACTTTTCAGGGTATAGGGTTTTGGGTTTTGAATGTTAGCGTTTTGGGGTTTTTAATATCTAGGGTTTAGGGTTTAAGGATTTAGGATCTCAAGGGTTTAGGGTTTATGGCTTTAGGGTTTAGGGTTTAGAATTTCAAAGGTTTAGGGTTTCGGGGTTTCAATGTTAGGATTTTAGGTTTTCATTTGTTTGGTTTTCTAGTTTTACGGTATAGGGTTATACACTTTCTAAATTTTGGGTTTTAGGTTATAGGCTAAAAAAGTTTAGGGTCTTAGGATTCGAGGGTTTAGTGTTTAATAGATAAAGGTTAGGGTTAAGGTTCACGGTTTAGGATTTAGAGGTTCAGTTTGTCGGTTTTAAGGTTTTACTGTTTAGGGCTTATGGTCTAGTATTTAGGCATTGGGGTTTAAAGTGTTTATAGTTTGGGGTTTAGGGTTTTGGGGTTTCAATGTTAGGGTATTAGGGGTTTACTGTTTAGGGTTTAGGGTTTTAGGGTTTAGTGTTTAGGATTTAAAGGGTTTCAGGTTTAGGGTTTTAGGGTTTTGGGGTTTCAATGTTAGGGTTTTAGGTTTTCTATGTTAGGGTTGTACGGTACGGGGCCATACACTTTCTAAATTTACGGTATTAGGGTTTAGGCTAAAAAAGTTTAAGGTTTTAGGATTCGAGGGTTTAGTGTTTAGTAGATAAAGCTTAGGGTTTGGGGTTCACGGTTTTGGATTTCAAGGTTTAGGGTTTTATGGTTTTACTTTTCACGGTTTAGGGTTTGGGGTTTTAGCGTTTAGAATTTCAAGGGCGTATGGCTTAGGGTTTTGAGGTTTCAATGTTAGGGATTTAGAGTTTTACGTTTAGGGTTTAGGGATTAAGGTCTCGGGTTTAGAATTTCAAGGGTTTAGGGTTTTGGAGTTTCGATGTTAGAGTTTTTAGGTTTTTCCTTGTTAGGGTTTTAGAGTTTTACTGTTTAGGGTTTAGGGTTTGGGCTTAGGATTTCGAGGCTTCGATGTTAGGGTTTTACGTTTTCTATGTTAGAGAGTTAGGGTTTTACTGTTTATGGTTTAGTGTTTTAGGGTTTAGGATTTCATGGGTTTAGTGTTTAGGGTTTTAGGGCTTAGGATTTAGAATTTCAAGGGTATAGGGTCTAGTGTTTTTGGGTTTCAATGTTAAGGCTTTAGGTTTTCTACGTTAGATTTACGGTATACGTTATACGCTTTCTAAATTTAGGGTTTTAGGATTTTTGCGAAAAAAGTTTTTGGTCTTTGGATTCGAGGGCTTAATGTTCAATCGATAAACGTTAGGTTTAGGGTTCACGGTATAGGATTTCGAGGTTTAGGGTTTAGAGTTTTAGGGGTCTGCTGTTAAAGATTTAGTGTTTCACTATTTAGGGTTTAGGGTTTAGGATTGTTGGGTTCAAATGTTAGGGTTTTAGGGTTTTACTACTTAGGGTTTACGGTTTAGAGCTTAGGATTTCAATGGTTTAGGTTTTTTTTGGTTTCAATGTTACGGTTTTACTATTTAGGCTTTAGGGTTTAGGCTTTTGGGTTTTGGGGTTTCAATTTTAGGGTAATAGGTTTTCTGTCTTAGGGTTTTATGGTATAGGGTTATGCACTTTCTAAATTTAGGGCTTTAGGGTTTAGGCTAAAAGAGTTTAGGGTTTTAGGTTTCGAAGGTTTAGTGTTTAATAGATAAAGGTTTGGGTTTTGGGTTCACGGTTTTGGATTTTAAGGTTTAGGTTTTAGGGTTTTACTGTTTAGGGTTTCGAGTTTTAGCGTTTATGGTTTTGGGTTTTCAATGTTAGGGTTTTGGGCTTTTATTGTTTAGGGTTTAGGGTTTAGAATTTCAAGGTTTAGGCTTTTGGGGTTTCAGTGTTAGATTTTTAGGTTTTCTATGTTAGAGTTTCAAAGTTTTACTGTTTAGGGTTTAGGGTTTAGCGTTTTGGGGCTTTAACGTTAGGGGTTTAGGGTTTTACTTTTTAGGGTATAGGGTTTAGAATGTTACCGTTTAGGGGTTTTTAATATCTAGGGTTTAGGCTTTAAGGATTTAGGAACTCAAGGGTTTAGGGTTTATGGCTTTAGGGTTTAGGGTTTAGAATTTCAAAGGTTTAGTGTTTTGGGGTTTCAATGTTAGGATTTTAGGTTTTCTTTTTGTTTGGTTTTTCGAGCTTTTTACGGCATAGGGTTATACACTTTCTAAATTTTGGGTTTTAGGTTATAGGCTAAAAAAGTTTAAGGTCTTAGGATTCGAGGGTTTAGTGTTTAATAGATAGAGGTTAGGGTTAAGGGTTCACGGTTTAGGATTTCGAGGTTTAGTTTGTCGGTTTTAAGGTTTTACTGTTTAGGGTTTATGGTTTATGGTCCAGTATTTAGGCATTGGGGTTTAAAGTGTTTATAGTTTGGGGTTTAGGGTTTTGGGGTTTCAATGTTAGGGTATTAGGGGTTTACTATTTAGGGTTTAGGGTTTTAAGGTTTAGTGTTTATAATTCAAAGGGTTTCAGGTTTAGGGTTTTAGGGTTTTGAGGTTTCAATGTTAGGGTTTTTGGTTTTCTATGTTAGGGTTCTACGGTACGGGGTTATACACTTTCTAAATTTACGGTATTAGGGTTTAGGCTAAAAAAGTTTAAGGTTTTAGGATTCGAGGGTTTAGTGTTTAGTAGATAAAGCTTAGGGTTTGGGGTTCACTGTTTTGGATTTCAAGGTTTAGGGTTTTATGGTTTTACTTTTAACGGTTTAGGGTTTGGGGTTTTTAGTGTTTAGAATTTCAAGGGCGTATGGCTTAGGGTTTTGAGGTTTCAATGTTAGG
This sequence comes from Catharanthus roseus, assembly GCA_028651295.1. Classification (NCBI taxonomy): domain Eukaryota; kingdom Viridiplantae; phylum Streptophyta; class Magnoliopsida; order Gentianales; family Apocynaceae; genus Catharanthus; species Catharanthus roseus. The sequence goes on along the minus strand of JAPQWS010000165.1, from coordinate 4,404,807 downwards.
GATTTAGAGTTTTACTGTTTAGGGTTTAGGGATTAAGGTCTCGGGTTTAGAATTTCAAGGGTTTAGGGTTTTCGAGTTTCAATGTTAGAGTTTTTAGGTTTTCCTTGTTAGGGTTTTAGGGTTTTACTGTTTAGGGTTTGGGCTTAGGATTTCGAGGCTTCGATGTTAGGGTTTTACGTTTTCTATGTTAGGGAGTTAGGGTTTTACTGTTTATGGTTTAGTGTTTTAGGGTTTAGGATTTCATGGGTTTAGTGTTTAGGGTTTTAGGGCTTAAGATTTAGAATTTCAAGGGTATAGGGTCTAGTGTTTTGGGGGTTTCAATGTTAAAGCTTTAGGTTTTCTACGTTAGATTTACGGTATACGTTATACGCTTTCTAAATTTAGGGCTTTAGGATTTTCGCCACAAAAGTTTTTACGTCTTTGGATTCGAGGGCTTAATGTTTAATCGATAAAGCGTTAGGTTTAGGGTTCACGGTATAGGATTTCGAGGTTTAGGGTTTAGAGTTTTAGGGTTACTGCTTTGTTAAAGATTTAGTGTTTCACTATTTAGGGTTCGGGGGTTTGAAGGATTTATGGTGTAGGGTTTAGGATTGTTGGGTTCAAATGTTAGGGTTTTTTCTTGCTTAGGGTTTACGGTTTAGAGCTTAGGATTTCAATGGTTTAGGTTTTTTTGGGTTTTCAATGTTACGGTTTTCCTATTTAGGCTTTAGGGTTTAGGCTTTTTGGGTTTTGGGGTTTCAATTTTAGGGTAATAGGTTTTTTACGTCTTAGGGTTTTATGGTATAGGGTTATCACTTTCTAAATTTAGGGCTTTAGTGTTTAGGCTAAAAGAGTTTAGGGTTTTAGGTTTCGAAGGTTTAGTGTTTAATAGATAAAGGTTTGGGTTTTGGGTTCACGGTTTTGGATTTTAAGGTTTAGGTTTTAGGGTTTTACTGTTTAGGGTTTCGAGTTTTAGTGTTTATGGTTTTGGGCTTTCAATGTTAGGGTTTTGGGCTTTTACTGTTTAGGGTTTAGGGTTTAGAATTTCAAGGTTTAGGCTTTTGGGGTTTCAGTGTTAGATTTTTAGGTTTTCTATGTTAGAGTTTCAAAGTTTTACTGTTTAGGGTTTAGGGTTTAGGTTAAGGATTTTGGGGTTTCGATTTTAGGGTTTTAGGTTTTTAATGTTAGGGTTTTTGGGTTTTTTCTTGTTTAGGGTTTAGGGTTTAGAATTTCAAGGGCTTGGTTTAGGGTTTTGGTGTTTCAATATTAGGGTTTTAGGTTTTTGTATGTTAGGGTTTAGGGTTTTACGGTATAGGGTTGTACACTTCCTAAATTTAGAGTTTTAGGTTTTCGAGGCCAAGGAAGTTTATGGTTTTAGGATTCGAGGGCTTAGTGTTTATTAGATAAAGGTTAGGGTTTGGGGTTCACGGTTTTAGATTTCATGGTTTAGGGTTCGGATTTTAGGGTTTTACGGTTTTGGGTTTAGGGCTTTAGGGTTTTACTTTTAGGGTTAAGGGTTCAGGGTTTACGGTGTAGGGTTTTGTTTTTTTGGGTTTCAATGTTAGGGTTTTTGGTTTTGTATGTTAGGTTTTAGGGTTTTGCTGTTTAGGGTTATACAACTTCCTAAATTTAGAGTTTTATGGCTTAGGCTAAAAAAGTTTAGGGTTTAGGCTTTTGGGGGTTTCAATGCTAGGGTTTTAGGTTTTTTATGTTGGGCTTTTATGCTCTTATTGTTTATGTTTAGGGGTTTAGGGTTTAGGATTTCAAGGGTTTTAGGGTTTAGAATTTCAAGGGTTTAACATTTCTTGTTTTCAATGTTAGGGTTTTGGGTTTTCTAGGTTAGGGTTTTACGGTATAGGGTTATCCACTTTCTAAATTTGGGGTTTTAGGGTTTAGGCTAAAAGAGTTTAGGGTTTTAGGATTTCAGAGTTTAGTGTTTAATAGATAAAGGTTAGGGTTTAGGGTTCACGGTTTAGGATTTCAATGTTTGGTGTTTGGGGTTTTGGAGTTTTACTGTTTAGCGTTTAGGGTTTTAGCGTTTAGGATTTCAAGGGTTTAGGGTTTTTGGGGTTTCAATGTTAGGGTTTTAGGGTTTTACTGTTTAGGGTTTAGGGTTTTGGGTTTAGAATTCAAGGGTTAGGGTTTTAGTGTTTCAGTGTTAGAGTTTTAAGTTTTCCATGCTAGGGTTTTATGGTTTTACTGCTTAGGGTTTACAGTTTTAGGGTTTTAAGATTTCAAGGGTTTAGGGTTTGGAATTTCAAAGTGCGGGATTTATTCTTTCGCGGGTTCAATGTCGAGGTTTTTACTATTTAGGGTTTAGGGTTTTAGGGTTTTAGGGTTTTGGATTTCAAGGGTTTAGCGTTTTGGGGTTTTCAATGTTAGGGTTTTAGGTTTTCCATGTTAAGGTTTTGGGAATCTTTCGTTTAGGGTTTAAGGTTTCGGTTTAGCGTTTTGGGGCTTTAACGTTAGGGGTTTAGGGTTTTTACTTTTTTAGGGTATAGGGTTTTGGGTTTTTGAATGTTAGCGTTTTCGGGTTTTTAATATCTAGGGTTTAGGCTTTAAGGATTTAGGATATCAAGGGTTTAGGGTTTATGGCTTTAGGGTTTAGGGTTTAGAATTTCAAAGGTTTAGGGTTTCGGGGGTTTCAATGTTAGGATTTTAGGTTTTCATTTGTTTGGTTTTCTAGTTTTACGGTATAGGGTTATACAACTTTCTAAATTTTTGGGTTTTTAGGTTATAGGCTAAAAAAGTTTAGGGTCTTAGGATTCGAGGGTTTAGTGTTTAATAGATAAAGGTTAGGGTTAAGGTTCACGGTTTAGGATTTCGAGGTTCGGTTTGTCGGTTTTTAAGGTTTTTCTTGTTTAGGGCTTATGGTCTAGTATTTAGGCATTGGGGTTTAAAGTGTTTATAGTTTGGGGTTTAGGGTTTTGGGGGTTTCAATGTTAGGGTATTAGGGGGTTTCTTGTTTAGGGTTTAGGGTTTTAGGGTTTAGTGTTTAGGATTTAAAGGGTTTCAGGTTTAGGGTTTTAGGGTTTTGGGGTTTCAATGTTAGGGTTTTAGGTTTTCTATGTTAGGGTTCTACGGTACGGGGCCATACACTTTCTAAATTTACGGTATTAGGGTTTAGGCTAAAAAAGTTTAAGGTTTTAGGATTCGAGGGTTTAGTGTTTAGTAGATAAAGCTTAGGGTTTGGGGTTCACGGTTTTGGATTTCAAGGTTTAGGGTTTTATGGTTTTACTTTTCACGGTTTAGGGTTTGGGGTTTTAGCGTTTAGAATTTCAAGGGCGTATGGCTTAGGGAGGTTTCAATGTCAGGGATTTAGAGTTTTTTTTTGTTTAGGGTTTAGGGATTAAGGTCTCGGGTTTAGAATTTCAAGGGTTTAGGGTTTTGGAGTTTCGATGTTAGAGTTTTTAGGTTTTCCTTGTTAGGGTTTTAGAGTTTTACTGTTTAGGGTTTAGGGTTTGGGCTTAGGATTTCGAGGCTTCGATGTTAGGGTTTTACGTTTTCTATGTTAGAGAGTTAGGGTTTTACTGTTTAGGGTTTAGTGTTTTAGGGTTTAGGATTTCATGGGTTTTAGTGTTTAGGGTTTTAGGGCTTAGGATTTAGAATTTCAAGGGTATAGGGTCTAGTGTTTTGGGGTTTCAATGTTAAGGCTTTAGGTTTTCTACGTTAGATTTACGGTACACGTTATACGCTTTCTAAATTTAGGGTTTTAGGATTTTTGCCAAAAAATTTTTTGGTCTTTGGATTCGAGGGCTTAATGTTTAATCGATAAACGTTAGGTTTAGGGTTCACGGTATAGGATTTCGAGGTTTAGGGTTTAGAGTTTTAGGGTTCTGCTGTTAAAGATTTAGTGTTTCACTATTTAGGGTTTAGGGTTTAGGATTGTTGGGTTCAAATATTAGGGTTTTAGGGTTTTACTGCTTAGGGTTTACGGTTTAGAGCTTAGGATTTCAATGGTTTAGGTTTTTTTTGGTTTCAATGTTACGGTTTTCCTATTTAGGCTTTAGGGTTTAGGCTTTTGGGTTTTGGGGTTTCAATTTTAGGGTAATAGGTTTTCTGTCTTAGGGTTTTATGGTATAGGGTTATCACTTTCTAAATTTAGGGCTTTAGTGTTTAGGCTAAAAGAGTTTAGGGTTTTAGGTTTCGAAGGTTTAGTGTTTAATAGATAAAGGTTTGGGTTTTGGGTTCACGGTTTTGGATTTTAAGGTTTAGGTTTTAGGGTTTTACTGTTTAGGGTTTCGAGTTTTAGTGTTTATGGTTTTGGGCTTTCAATGTTAGGGTTTTGGGCTTTTACTGTTTAGGGTTTAGGGTTTAGAATTTCAAGGTTTAGGCTTTTGGGGTTTTCGGTGTTAGATTTTTAGGTTTTCTATGTTAGAGTTTCAAAGTTTTTCTTGTTTAGGGTTTAGGGTTTAGGTTAAGGATTTTGGGGGTTTCGATTTTTAGGGTTTTAGGTTTTTTAATGTTAGGGTTTTTGGGTTTTTTCTTGTTTAGGGTTTAGGGTTTAGAATTTCAAGGGCTTGGTTTAGGGTTTTGGTGTTTCAATATTAGGGTTTTAGGTTTTGTATGTTAGGGTTTAGGGTTTTACGGTATAGGGTTGTACACTTCCTAAATTTAGAGTTTTAGGTTTCAGGCCAAGGAAGTTTATGGTTTTAGGATTCGAGGGCTTAGTGTTTATTAGATAAAGGTTAGGGTTTGGGGTTCACGGTTTTAGATTTCATGGTTTAGGGTTCGGATTTTAGGGTTTTACGGTTTTGGGTTTAGGGCTTTAGGGTTTTACTTTTTAGGGTTAAGGGTTCGGGGGTTTACGGTGTAGGGTTTTGTTTTTTTGGGTTTCAATGTTAGGGTTTTTGGTTTTGTATGTTAGGTTTTAGGGTTTTGCTGTTTAGGGTTATACACTTCCTAAATTTAGAGTTTTATGGCTTAGGCTAAAAAAGTTTAGGGTTTAGGCTTTTGGGGGTTTCAATGCTAGGGTTTTAGGTTTTTTATGTTGGGCTTTTATGCTCTTATTGTTTATGTTTAGGGGTTTAGGGTTTAGGATTTCAAGGGTTTTAGGGTTTAGAATTTCAAGGGTTTAACATTTCTTGTTTTTCAATGTTAGGGTTTTGGGTTTTCTAGGTTAGGGTTTTACGGTATAGGGTTATCCACTTTCTAAATTTGGGGTTTTAGGGTTTAGGCTAAAAGAGTTTAGGGTTTTAGGATTTCAGAGTTTAGTGTTTAATAGATAAAGGTTAGGGTTTAGGGTTCACGGTTTAGGATTTCAATGTTTGGTGTTTGGGGTTTTGGAGTTTTACTGTTTAGCGTTTAGGGTTTTAGCGTTTAGGATTTCAAGGGTTTAGGGTTTTTGGGGTTTTCAATGTTAGGGTTTTAGGGTTTTTTCTTGTTTAGGGTTTAGGGTTTTGGGTTTAGAATTCAAGGGTTAGGGTTTTAGTGTTTTCGGTGTTAGAGTTTTAAGTTTTTCCATGCTAGGGTTTTATGGTTTTTTCTTGCTTAGGGTTTACGAGTTTTAGGGTTTTAAGATTTCAAGGGTTTAGGGTTTGGAATTTCAAGGGTACAGGATTTATTCTTTCGCGGGTTCAATGTCAAGGTTTTACTATTTAGGGTTTAGGGTTTTAGGGTTTTAGGGTTTTGGATTTCAAGGGTTTAGCGTTTTGGGGTTTCAATGTTAGGGTTTTAGGTTTTCCATGTTAAGGTTTTGGGAATCTTGTTTAGGGTTTAAGGTTTCGGTTTAGCGTTTTGGGGCTTTAACGTTAGGGGGTTTAGGGTTTTACTTTTTTAGGGTATAGGGTTTTGGGTTTTGAATGTTAGCGTTTTCGGGGTTTTTAATATCTAGGGTTTAGGCTTTAAGGATTTAGGATATCAAGGGTTTAGGGTTTATGGCTTTAGGGTTTAGGGTTTAGAATTTCAAAGGTTTAGGGTTTTCGGGGGTTTCAATGTTAGGATTTTAGGTTTTCATTTGTTTGGTTTTCTAGTTTTACGGTATAGGGTTATACTACTTTCTAAATTTTGGGTTTTTAGGTTATAGGCTAAAAAAGTTTAGGGTCTTAGGATTCGAGGGTTTAGTGTTTAATAGATAAAGGTTAGGGTTAAGGTTCACGGTTTAGGATTTCGAGGTTCGGTTTGTCGGTTTTAAGGTTTTTTCTTGTTTAGGGCTTATGGTCTCGTATTTAGGCATTGGGGTTTAAAGTGTTTATAGTTTGGGGTTTAGGGTTTTGGGGTTTCAATGTTAGGGTATTAGGGGTTTACTGTTTAGGGTTTAGGGTTTTAGGGTTTAGTGTTTAGGATTTAAAGGGTTTCAGGTTTAGGGTTTTAGGGTTTTGGGGTTTCAATGTTAGGGTTTTAGGTTTTCTATGTTAGGGTTCTACGGTACGGGGCCATACACTTTCTAAATTTACGGTATTAGGGTTTAGGCTAAAAAAGTTTAAGGTTTTAGGATTCGAGGGTTTTAGTGTTTAGTAGATAAAGCTTAGGGTTTGGGGGTTCACGGTTTTGGATTTCAAGGTTTAGGGTTTTATGGTTTTACTTTTCACGGTTTAGGGTTTGGGGTTTTAGCGTTTAGAATTTCAAGGGCGTATGGCTTAGGGAGGTTTCAATGTCAGGGATTTAGAGTTTTTCTGTTTAGGGTTTAGGGATTAAGGTCTCGGGTTTAGAATTTCAAGGGTTTAGGGTTTTGGAGTTTCGATGTTAGAGTTTTTAGGTTTTCCTTGTTAGGGTTTTAGAGTTTTACTGTTTAGGGTTTAGGGTTTGGGCTTAGGATTTCGAGGCTTCGATGTTAGGGTTTTACGTTTTCTATGTTAGAGAGTTAGGGTTTTTTCTTGTTTAGGGTTTAGTGTTTTAGGGTTTAGGATTTCATGGGTTTAGTGTTTAGGGTTTTAGGGCTTAGGATTTAGAATTTCAAGGGTATAGGGTCTAGTGTTTTGGGGTTTCAATGTTAAGGCTTTAGGTTTTCTACGTTAGATTTACGGTACACGTTATACGCTTTCTAAATTTAGGGTTTTAGGATTTTTTGCCAAAAAATTTTTTGGTCTTTGGATTCGAGGGCTTAATGTTTAATCGATAAACGTTAGGTTTAGGGTTCACGGTATAGGATTTCGAGGTTTAGGGTTTAGAGTTTTAGGGTTCTGCTGTTAAAGATTTAGTGTTTCACTATTTAGGGTTTAGGGTTTAGGATTGTTGGGTTCAAATATTAGGGTTTTAGGGTTTTACTGCTTAGGGTTTACGGTTTAGAGCTTAGGATTTCAATGGTTTAGGTTTTTTTTGGTTTCAATGTTACGGTTTTCCTATTTAGGCTTTAGGGTTTAGGCTTTTGGGTTTTGGGGTTTCAATTTTAGGGTAATAGGTTTTCTGTCTTAGGGTTTTATGGTATAGGGTTATCACTTTCTAAATTTAGGGCTTTAGTGTTTAGGCTAAAAGAGTTTAGGGTTTTAGGTTTCGAAGGTTTAGTGTTTAATAGATAAAGGTTTGGGTTTTGGGTTCACGGTTTTGGATTTTAAGGTTTAGGTTTTAGGGTTTTTTTCTTGTTTAGGGTTTCGAGTTTTAGTGTTTATGGTTTTGGGCTTTCAATGTTAGGGTTTTGGGCTTTTTCTTGTTTAGGGTTTAGGGTTTAGAATTTCAAGGTTTAGGCTTTTGGGGTTTTCGGTGTTAGATTTTTAGGTTTTCTATGTTAGAGTTTCAAAGTTTTACTGTTTAGGGTTTAGGGTTTAGGTTAAGGATTTTGGGGTTTCGATTTTAGGGTTTTAGGTTTTTAATGTTAGGGTTTTTGGGTTTTACTGTTTAGGGTTTAGGGTTTAGAATTTCAAGGGCTTGGTTTAGGGTTTTGGTGTTTCAATATTAGGGTTTTAGGTTTTGTATGTTAGGGTTTAGGGTTTTACGGTATAGGGTTGTACACTTCCTAAATTTAGAGTTTTAGGTTTCAGGCCAAGGAAGTTTATGGTTTTAGGATTCGAGGGCTTAGTGTTTATTAGATAAAGGTTAGGGTTTGGGGTTCACGGTTTTAGATTTCATGGTTTAGGGTTCGGATTTTTAGGGTTTTACGGTTTTGGGTTTAGGGCTTTAGGGTTTTACTTTTTAGGGTTAAGGGTTCGGGGGTTTACGGTGTAGGGTTTTGTTTTTTTGGGTTTCAATGTTAGGGTTTTTGGTTTTTGTATGTTAGGTTTTAGGGTTTTCTTTGTTTAGGGTTATACACTTCCTAAATTTAGAGTTTTATGGCTTAGGCTAAAAAAAGTTTAGGGTTTAGGCTTTTGGGGGGTTTTCAATGCTAGGGTTTTAGGTTTTTTATGTTGGGCTTTTATGCTCTTATTGTTTATGTTTAGGGGTTTAGGGTTTAGGATTTCAAGGGTTTTAGGGTTTAGAATTTCAAGGGTTTAACATTTCTTGTTTTTCAATGTTAGGGTTTTGGGTTTTCTAGGTTAGGGTTTTACGGTATAGGGTTATCCACTTTCTAAATTTGGGGTTTTAGGGTTTAGGCTAAAAGAGTTTAGGGTTTTAGGATTTCGAGTTTAGTGTTTAATAGATAAAGGTTAGGGTTTAGGGTTCACGGTTTAGGATTTCAATGTTTGGTGTTTGGGGTTTTGGAGTTTTTCTTGTTTAGCGTTTAGGGTTTTAGCGTTTAGGATTTCAAGGGTTTAGGGTTTTTGGGGGTTTTCAATGTTAGGGTTTTAGGGTTTTTTCTTGTTTAGGGTTTAGGGTTTTGGGTTTAGAATTCAAGGGTTAGGGTTTTAGTGTTTTCGGTGTTAGAGTTTTAAGTTTTTCCATGCTAGGGTTTTATGGTTTTTCTTGCTTAGGGTTTACGGTTTTAGGGTTTTAAGATTTCAAGGGTTTAGGGTTTGGAATTTCAAGAGTGCAGGGATTTATTCTTTCGCGGGTTCAATGTCGAGGTTTTTACTATTTAGGGTTTAGGGTTTTAGGGTTTTAGGGTTTTGGATTTCAAGGGTTTAGCGTTTTGGGGTTTTCAATGTTAGGGTTTTAGGTTTTCCATGTTAAGGTTTTGGGAATCTTTCGTTTAGGGTTTAAGGTTTCGGTTTAGCGTTTTGGGGGCTTTAACGTTAGGGGTTTAGGGTTTTACTTTTTAGGGTATAGGGTTTTGGGTTTTGAATGTTAGCGTTTTCGGGTTTTTAATATCTAGGGTTTAGGCTTTAAGGATTTAGGATATCAAGGGTTTAGGGTTTATGGCTTTAGGGTTTAGGGTTTAGAATTTCAAAGGTTTAGGGTTTCGGGGTTTTCAATGTTAGGATTTTAGGTTTTCATTTGTTTGGTTTTCTAGTTTTACGGTATAGGGTTATACTACTTTCTAAATTTTGGGTTTTTAGGTTATAGGCTAAAAAAGTTTAGGGTCTTAGGATTCGAGGGTTTAGTGTTTAATAGATAAAGGTTAGGGTTAAGGTTCACGGTTTAGGATTTCGAGGTTCAGTTTGTCGGTTTTAAGGTTTTTTCTTGTTTAGGGCTTATGGTCTAGTATTTAGGCATTGGGGTTTAAAGTGTTTATAGTTTGGGGGTTTAGGGTTTTGGGGTTTCAATGTTAGGGTATTAGGGGGTTTCTTGTTTAGGGTTTAGGGTTTTAGGGTTTAGTGTTTAGGATTTAAAGGGTTTCGGGTTTAGGGTTTTAGGGTTTTGGGGGTTTCAATGTTAGGGTTTTAGGTTTTCTATGTTAGGGTTCTACGGTACGGGGCCATACACTTTCTAAATTTACGGTATTAGGGTTTAGGCTAAAAAAGTTTAAGGTTTTAGGATTCGAGGGTTTAGTGTTTAGTAGATAAAGCTTAGGGTTTGGGGTTCACGGTTTTGGATTTCAAGGTTTAGGGTTTTATGGTTTTACTTTTCACGGTTTAGGGTTTGGGGTTTTAGCGTTTAGAATTTCAAGGGCGTATGGCTTAGGGAGGTTTCAATGTCAGGGATTTAGAGTTTTTCTGTTTAGGGTTTAGGGATTAAGGTCTCGGGTTTAGAATTTCAAGGGTTTAGGGTTTTGGAGTTTCGATGTTAGAGTTTTTAGGTTTTCCTTGTTAGGGTTTTAGAGTTTTACTGTTTAGGGTTTAGGGTTTGGGCTTAGGATTTGAGGCTTCGATGTTAGGGTTTTACGTTTTCTATGTTAGAGAGTTAGGGTTTTTTCTTGTTTAGGGTTTAGTGTTTTAGGGTTTAGGATTTCATGGGTTTAGTGTTTAGGGTTTTAGGGCTTAGGATTTAGAATTTCAAGGGTATAGGGTCTAGTGTTTTGGGGTTTCAATGTTAAGGCTTTAGGTTTTCTACGTTAGATTTACGGTACACGTTATACGCTTTCTAAATTTAGGGTTTTAGGATTTTTGCCAAAAAATTTTTTGGTCTTTGGATTCGAGGGCTTAATGTTTAATCGATAAACGTTAGGTTTAGGGTTCACGGTATAGGATTTCGAGGTTTAGGGTTTAGAGTTTTAGGGTTACTAGCTTTGTTAAAGATTTAGTGTTTCACTATTTAGGGTTTAGGGTTTAGGATTGTTGGGTTCAAATATTAGGGTTTTAGGGTTTTTTCTTGCTTAGGGTTTACGGTTTAGAGCTTAGGATTTCAATGGTTTAGGTTTTTTTTGGGTTTCAATGTTACGGTTTTCCTATTTAGGCTTTAGGGTTTAGGCTTTTTGGGTTTTGGGGTTTCAATTTTAGGGTAATAGGTTTTTACGTCTTAGGGTTTTATGGTATAGGGTTATCACTTTCTAAATTTAGGGCTTTAGTGTTTAGGCTAAAAGAGTTTAGGGTTTTAGGTTTCGAAGGTTTAGTGTTTAATAGATAAAGGTTTGGGTTTTGGGTTCACGGTTTTGGATTTTAAGGTTTAGGTTTTAGGGTTTTTTTGTTTAGGGTTTCGAGTTTTAGTGTTTATGGTTTTGGGCTTTCAATGTTAGGGTTTTGGGCTTTTTCTTGTTTAGGGTTTAGGGTTTAGAATTTCAAGGTTTAGGCTTTTGGGGGTTTTCGGTGTTAGATTTTTAGGTTTTCTATGTTAGAGTTTCAAAGTTTTACTGTTTAGGGTTTAGGGTTTAGGTTAAGGATTTTGGGGTTTCGATTTTAGGGTTTTAGGTTTTTAATGTTAGGGTTTTTGGGTTTTACTGTTTAGGGTTTAGGGTTTAGAATTTCAAGGGCTTGGTTTAGGGTTTTGGTGTTTCAATATTAGGGTTTTAGGTTTTGTATGTTAGGGTTTAGGGTTTTACGGTATAGGGTTGTACACTTCCTAAATTTAGAGTTTTAGGTTTCAGGCCAAGGAAGTTTATGGTTTTAGGATTCGAGGGCTTAGTGTTTATTAGATAAAGGTTAGGGTTTGGGGTTCACGGTTTTAGATTTCATGGTTTAGGGTTCGGATTTTAGGGTTTTACGGTTTTGGGTTTAGGGCTTTAGGGTTTTACTTTTTAGGGTTAAGGGTTCGGGGGTTTACGGTGTAGGGTTTTGTTTTTTGGGTTTCAATGTTAGGGTTTTTGGTTTTGTATGTTAGGTTTTAGGGTTTTGCTGTTTAGGGTTATACACTTCCTAAATTTAGAGTTTTATGGCTTAGGCTAAAAAAGTTTAGGGTTTAGGCTTTTGGGGGTTTCAATGCTAGGGTTTTAGGTTTTTTATGTTGGGCTTTTATGCTCTTATTGTTTATGTTTAGGGGTTTAGGGTTTAGGATTTCAAGGGTTTTAGGGTTTAGAATTTCAAGGGTTTAACATTTCTTGTTTTCAATGTTAGGGTTTTGGGTTTTCTAGGTTAGGGTTTTACGGTATAGGGTTATCCACTTTCTAAATTTGGGGTTTTAGGGTTTAGGCTAAAAGAGTTTAGGGTTTTAGGATTTCAGAGTTTAGTGTTTAATAGATAAAGGTTAGGGTTTAGGGTTCACGGTTTAGGATTTCAATGTTTGGTGTTTGGGGTTTTGGAGTTTTATTGTTTAGCGTTTAGGGTTTTAGCGTTTAGGATTTCAAGGGTTTAGGGTTTTTGGATTTCAATGTTAGGGTTTTAGGGTTTTACTGTTTAGGGTTTAGGGTTTTGGGTTTGGAACTCAAGGGTTAGGGTTTTAGGGTTTCAGTGTTAGAGTTTTAGGTTTTCCATGCTAGGGTTTTATGGTTTTACTGCTTAGGGTTTACAGTTTTAGGGTTTAAGATTTCAAGGGTTTAGGGTTTGGAATTTCAAGGGTACAGGATTTATTCTTTCGCGGGTTCAATGTCAAGGTTTTACTATTTAGGGTTTAGGGTTTTGGGGTTTTAGGGTTTTGGATTTCAAGGGTTTAGGGTTTTGGGGTTTCAATGTTAGGGTTTTAGGTTTTCCATGTTAAGGTTTAGGGAATCTTTCGTTTAGGGTTTAAGGTTTCGGTTTAGCATTTTGGGGGCTTTAACGTTAGGGGTTTAGGGTTTTACTTTTTCAGGGGTATAGGGTTTTGGGTTTTTGAATGTTAGCGTTTTGGGGTTTTTTAATATCTAGGGTTTAGGGTTTAAGGATTTAGGATCTCAAGGGTTTAGGGTTTATGGCTTTAGGGTTTAGGGTTTAGAATTTCAAAGGTTTAGGGTTTCGGGGTTTCAATGTTAGGATTTTAGGTTTTCATTTGTTTGGTTTTCTAGTTTTACGGTATAGGGTTATACTACTTTCTAAATTTTGGGTTTTTAGGTTATAGGCTAAAAAAAGTTTAGGGTCTTAGGATTCGAGGGTTTAGTGTTTAATAGATAAAGGTTAGGGTTAAGGTTCACGGTTTAGGATTTAGAGGTTCAGTTTGTCGGTTTTAAGGTTTTACTGTTTAGGGCTTATGGTCTAGTATTTAGGCATTGGGGTTTAAAGTGTTTATAGTTTGGGGGTTTAGGGTTTTGGGGGTTTTCAATGTTAGGGTATTAGGGGTTTCTTGTTTAGGGTTTAGGGTTTTAGGGTTTAGTGTTTAGGATTTAAAGGGTTTCGGGTTTAGGGTTTTAGGGTTTTGGGGTTTCAATGTTAGGGTTTTAGGTTTTCTATGTTAGGGTTGTACGGTGCGGGGGCCATACACTTTCTAAATTTACGGTATTAGGGTTTAGGCTAAAAAAGTTTAAGGTTTTAGGATTCGAGGGTTTAGTGTTTAGTAGATAAAGCTTAGGGTTTGGGGGTTCACGGTTTTGGATTTCAAGGTTTAGGGTTTTATGGTTTTACTTTTCACGGTTTAGGGTTTGGGGTTTTAGCGTTTAGAATTTCAAGGGCGTATGGCTTAGGGTTTTGAGGTTTCAATGTTAGGGATTTAGAGTTTTACTGTTTAGGGTTTAGGGATTAAGGTCTCGGGTTTAGAATTTCAAGGGTTTAGGGTTTTGGAGTTTCGATGTTAGAGTTTTTAGGTTTTTCCTTGTTAGGGTTTTAGAGTTTTACTGTTTAGGGTTTAGGGTTTGGGCTTAGGATTTCGAGGCTTCGATGTTAGGGTTTTACGTTTTCTATGTTAGAGAGTTAGGGTTTTACTGTTTATGGTTTAGTGTTTTAGGGTTTAGGATTTCATGGGTTTAGTGTTTAGGGTTTTAGGGCTTAGGATTTAGAATTTCAAGGGTATAGGGTCTAGTGTTTTTGGGGTTTCAATGTTAAGGCTTTAGGTTTTCTACGTTAGATTTACGGTATACGTTATACGCTTTCTAAATTTAGGGTTTTAGGATTTTTTGCGAAAAAAAGTTTTTGGTCTTTGGATTCGAGGGCTTAATGTTCAATCGATAAACGTTAGGTTTAGGGTTCACGGTATAGGATTTCGAGGTTTAGGGTTTAGAGTTTTAGGGAGTGCTATTTGTTAAAGATTTAGTGTTTCACTATTTAGGGTTTAGGGTTTAGGATTGTTGGGTTCAAATGTTAGGGTTTTAGGGTTTTACTACTTAGGGTTTACGGTTTAGAGCTTAGGATTTCAATGGTTTAGGTTTTTTTGGGTTTTCAATGTTACGGTTTTTACTATTTAGGCTTTAGGGTTTAGGCTTTTGGGTTTTGGGGTTTCAATTTTAGGGTAATAGGTTTTTTACGTCTTAGGGTTTTATGGTATAGGGTTATGCACTTTCTAAATTTAGGGCTTTAGGGTTTAGGCTAAAAGAGTTTAGGGTTTTAGGTTTCGAAGGTTTAGTGTTTAATAGATAAAGGTTTGGGTTTTGGGTTCACGGTTTTGGATTTTAAGGTTTAGGTTTTAGGGTTTTTTCTTGTTTAGGGTTTCGAGTTTTAGCGTTTATGGTTTTGGGTTTTTCAATGTTAGGGTTTTGGGCTTTTTATTGTTTAGGGTTTAGGGTTTAGAATTTCAAGGTTTAGGCTTTTGGGGTTTCAGTGTTAGATTTTTAGGTTTTCTATGTTAGAGTTTCAAAGTTTTACTGTTTAGGGTTTAGGGTTTAGCGTTTTGGGGCTTTAACGTTAGGGGTTTAGGGTTTTACTTTTTAGGGTATAGGGTTTAGAATGTTACCGTTTAGGGGTTTTTAATATCTAGGGTTTAGGCTTTAAGGATTTAGGAACTCAAGGGTTTAGGGTTTATGGCTTTAGGGTTTAGGGTTTAGAATTTCAAAGGTTTAGTGTTTTGGGGTTTCAATGTTAGGATTTTAGGTTTTCTTTTGTTTGGTTTTCGACTTTTACGGCATAGGGTTATACACTTTCTAAATTTTGGGTTTTAGGTTATAGGCTAAAAAAGTTTAAGGTCTTAGGATTCGAGGGTTTAGTGTTTAATAGATAGAGGTTAGGGTTAAGGGTTCACGGTTTAGGATTTCGAGGTTTAGTTTGTCGGTTTTAAGGTTTTACTGTTTAGGGTTTATGGTTTATGGTCCAGTATTTAGGCATTGGGGTTTAAAGTGTTTATAGTTTGGGGTTTAGGGTTTTGGGGTTTCAATGTTAGGGTATTAGGGGTTTACTATTTAGGGTTTAGGGTTTTAAGGTTTAGTGTTTATAATTTAAAGGGTTTCAGGTTTAGGGTTTTAGGGTTTTGAGGTTTCAATGTTAGGGTTTTTGGTTTTCTATGTTAGGGTTCTACGGTACGGGGTTATACACTTTCTAAATTTACGGTATTAGGGTTTAGGCTAAAAAAGTTTAAGGTTTTAGGATTCGAGGGTTTAGTGTTTAGTAGATAAAGCTTAGGGTTTGGGGTTCACTGTTTTGGATTTCAAGGTTTAGGGTTTTATGGTTTTACTTTTAACGGTTTAGGGTTTGGGGTTTTTAGTGTTTAGAATTTCAAGGGCGTATGGCTTAGGGTTTTGAGGTTTCAATGTTAGGGATTTAGAGTTTTTTCTTGTTTAGGGTTTAGGGATTAAGGTCTCGGGTTTAGAATTTCAAGGGTTTAGGGTTTTCGAGTTTCAATGTTAGAGTTTTTAGGTTTTCCTTGTTAGGGTTTTAGAGTTTTACTGTTTAGGGTTTGGGCTTAGGATTTCGAGGCTTCGATGTTAGGGTTTTACGTTTTCTATGTTAGGGAGTTAGGGTTTTACTGTTTATGGTTTAGTGTTTTAGGGTTTAGGATTTCATGGGTTTAGTGTTTAGGGTTTTAGGGCTTAAGATTTAGAATTTCAAGGGTATAGGGTCTAGTGTTTTGGGGTTTCAATGTTAAAGCTTTAGGTTTTCTACGTTAGATTTACGGTATACGTTATACGCTTTCTAAATTTAGGGCTTTAGGATTTTCGCCACAAAAGTTTTCTGTCTTTGGATTCGAGGGCTTAATGTTTAATCGATAAACGTTAGGTTTAGGGTTCACGGTATAGGATTTCGAGGTTTAGGGTTTAGAGTTTTAGGGTTCTGCTTTTAAAGATTTAGTGTTTCACTATTTAGGGTTCAGGGTTTGAAGGATTTATGGTGTAGGGTTTAGGATTGTTGGGTTCAAATGTTAGGGTTTTAGGGTTTTACTGCTTAGGGTTTACGGTTTAGAGCTTAGGATTTCAATGGTTTAGGTTTTTTTTGGGTTTTCAATGTTACGGTTTTTACTATTTAGGCTTTAGGGTTTAGGGCTTTTTGGGTTTTGGGGTTTCAATTTTAGGGTAATAGGTTTTCTGTCATAGGGTTTTATGGTATAGGGTTATGCACTTTCTAAATTTAGGGCTTTAGGGTTTAGGCTAAAAGAGTTTAGGGTTTTAGGTTTCGAAGGTTTAGTGTTTAATAGATAAAGGTTTGGGTTTTGGGTTCACGGTTTTGGATTTTAAGGTTTAGGTTTTAGGGTTTTACTGTTTAGGGTTTCGAGTTTTAGTGTTTATGGTTTTGGGCTTTCAATGTTAGGGTTTTGGGCCTTTACTGTTTAGGGTTTAGGGTTTAGAATTTCAAGGTTTAGGCTTTTGGGGTTTCAGTGTTAGATTTTTAGGTTTTCTATGTTAGAGTTTCAAAGTTTTACTGTTTAGGGTTTAGGGTTTAGGTTAAGGATTTTGGGGTTTCGATTTTAGGGTTTTAGGTTTTTAATGTTAAGGTTTTTGGGTTTTACTGTTTAGGGTTTAGGGTTTAGAATTTCAAGGGCTTGGTTTAGGGTTTTGGTGTTTCAATATTAGGGTTTTAGGTTTTGTATGTTACGGTTTAGGGTTTTACGGTATAGGGTTATACACTTCCTAAATTTAGAGTTTTAGGTTTTAGGCCAAGGAAGTTTATGGTTTTAGGATTCGAGGGCTTAGTGTTTATTAGATAAAGGTTAGGGTTTGGGGTTCACGGTTTTAGATTTCATGGTTTAGGGTTCGGATTTTAGGGTTTTACGGTTTTGGGTTTAAGGCTTTAGGGTTTTACTTTTTAGGGTTAAGGGTTCGGGGTTTACGGTGTAGGGTTTTGTTTTTTGGGTTTCAATGTTAGGGTTTTTGGTTTTGTATGTTAGGTTTTAGGGTTTTGCTGTTTAGGGTTATACACTTCCTAAATTTAGAGTTTTATGGCTTAGGCTAAAAAAGTTTAGGGTTTAGGCTTTAGGCTTTTGGGGGTCTCAATGCTAGGGTTTTAGGTTTTTTATGTTGGGCTTTTATGCTCTTATTGTTTATGTTTAGGGGTTTAGGGTTTAGGATTTCAAGGGTTTAGGGTTTTAGGGTTTAGAATTTCAAGGGTTTAACATTTCTTGTTTTCAATGTTAGGGTTTTGGGTTTTCTAGGTTAGGGTTTTACGGTATAGGGTTATCCACTTTCTAAATTTGGGGTTTTAGGGTTTAGGCTAAAAGAGTTTAGGGTTTTAGGATTTCAGAGTTTAGTGTTTAATAGATAAAGGTTAGGGTTTAGGGTTCACGGTTTAGGATTTCAATGTTTGGTGTTTGGGGTTTTGGAGTTTTACTGTTTAGCGTTTAGGGTTTTAGCGTTTAGGATTTCAAGGGTTTAGGGTTTTTGGGGTTTCAATGTTAGGGTTTTAGGGTTTTACTGTTTAGGGTTTAGGGTTTTGGGTTTAGAATTCAAGGGTTAGGGTTTTAGTGTTTCAGTGTTAGAGTTTTAGGTTTTCCATGCTAGGGTTTTATGGTTTTACTGCTTAGGGTTTACAGTTTTAGGGTTTTAAGATTTCAAGGGTTTAGGGTTTGGAATTTCAAGGGTACAGGATTTATTCTTTCGCGGGTTCAATGTCAAGGTTTTACTATTTAGGGTTTAGGGTTTTAGGGTTTTAGGGTTTTGGATTTCAAGGGTTTAGGGTTTTGGGGTTTCAATGTTAGGGTTTTAGGTTTTCCATGTTAAGGTTTTGGGAATCTTCTGTTTAGGGTTTAAGGTTTCGGTTTAGCGTTTTGGGGCTTTAACGTTAGGGGTTTAGGGTTTTACTTTTTAGGGTATAGGGTTTTGGGTTTTGAATGTTAGCGTTTTCGGGTTTTTAATATCTAGGGTTTAAGCTTTAAGGATTTAGGATCTCAAGGGTTTAGGGTTTATGGCTTTAGGGTTTAGGGTTTAGAATTTCAAAGGTTTAGGGTTTCGGGGTTTCAATGTTAGGATTTTAGGTTTTCATTTGTTTGGTTTTCTAGTTTTACGGTATAGGGTTATACACTTTCTAAATTTTGGGTTTTAGGTTATAGGCTAAAAAAGTTTAGGGTCTTAGGGTTCGAGGGTTTAGTGTTTAATAGATAAAGGTTAGGGTTAAGGTTCACGGTTTAGGATTTCGAGGTTCAGTTTGTCGGTTTTAAGGTTTTACTGTTTAGGGCTTATGGTCTAGTATTTAGGCATTGGGGTTTAAAGTGTTTATAGTTTGGGGTTTAGGGTTTTGGGGTTTCAATGTTAGGGTAATAGGGGTTTACTGTTTAGGGTTTAGGGTTTTAGGGTTTAGTGTTTAGGATTTAAAGGGTTTCAGGTTTAGGGTTTTAGGGTTTTGGGGTTTCAATGTTAGGGTTTTAGGTTTTCTATGTTAGGGTTGTACGGTACGGGGCCATACACTTTCTAAATTTACGGTATTAGGGTTTAGGCTAAAAAAGTTTAAGGTTTTAGGATTCGAGGGTTTAGTGTTTAGTAGATAAAGCTTAGGGTTTGGGGTTCACGGTTTTGGATTTCAAGGTTTAGGGTTTTATGGTTTTACTTTTCACGGTTTAGGGTTTGGGGTTTTAGCGTTTAGAATTTCAAGGGCGTATGGCTTAGGGTTTTGAGGTTTCAATGTTAGGGATTTAGAGTTTTACTGTTTAGGGTTTAGGGATTAAGGTCTCGGGTTTAGAATTTCAAGGGTTTAGGGTTTTGGAGTTTCAATGTTAGAGTTTTTAGGTTTTCCTTGTTAGGGTTTTAGAGTTTTACTGTTTAGGGTTTGGGCTTAGGATTTCGAGGCTTCGATGTTAGGGTTTTACGTTTTCTATGTTAGGGAGTTAGGGTTTTACTGTTTATGGTTTAGTGTTTTAGGGTTTAGGATTTCATGGGTTTAGTGTTTAGGGTTTTAGGGCTTAGGATTTAGAATTTCAAGGGTATAGGGTCTTGTGTTTTGGGGTGTCAATGTTAAGGCTTTAGGTTTTCTATGTTAGATTTACGGTATACGTTATACGCTTTCTAAATTTAGGGTTTTAGGATTTTTGCCAAAAAAGTTTTTGGTCTTTGGATTCGAGGGCTTAATGTTCAATCGATAAACGTTAGGTTTAGGGTTCACGGTATAGGATTTCGAGGTTTAGGGTTTAGAGTTTTAGGGTTCTGCTGTTAAAGATTTAGTGTTTCACTATTTAGGGTTTAGGGTTTAGGATTGTTGGGTTCAAATGTTAGGGTTTTAGGGTTTTACTGCTTAGGGTTTACGGTTTAGAGCTTAGGATTTCAATGGTTTAGGTTTTTTTTGGTTTCAATGTTACGGTTTTACTATTTAGGCTTTAGGGTTTAGGCTTTTGGGTTTTGGGGTTTCAATTTTAGGGTAATAGGTTTTCTGTCTTAGGGTTTTATGGTATAGGGTTATGCACTTTCTAAATTTAGGGCTTTAGGGTTTAGGCTAAAAGAGTTTAGGGTTTTAGGTTTCGAAGGTTTAGTGTTTAATAGATAAAGGTTTGGGTTTTGGGTTCACGGTTTTGGATTTTAAGGTTTAGGTTTTAGGGTTTTACTGTTTAGGGTTTCGAGTTTTAGCGTTTATGGTTTTGGGTTTTCAATGTTAGGGTTTTGGGCTTTTACTGTTTAGGGTTTAGGGTTTAGAATTTCAAGGTTTAGGCTTTTGGGGTTTCAGTGTTAGATTTTTAGGTTTTCTATGTTAGAGTTTCAAAGTTTTACTGTTTAGGCTTTAGGGTTTAGCGTTTTGGGGCTTTGACGTTAGGGGTTTAGGGTTTTACTTTTTAGGGTATAGGGTTTAGAATGTTACCGTTTAGGGGTTTTTAATATCTAGGGTTTAGGCTTTAAGGATTTAGGAACTCAAGGGTTTAGGGTTTATGGCTTTAGGGTTTAGGGTTTAGAATTTCAAAGGTTTAGTGTTTTGGGGTTTCAATGTTAGGATTTTAGGTTTTCTTTGTTTGGTTTTCGACTTTTACGGCATAGGGTTATACACTTTCTAAATTTTGGGTTTTAGGTTATAGGCTAAAAAAGTTTAGGGTCTTAGGGTTCGAGGGTTTAGTGTTTAATAGATAAAGGTTAGGGTTAAGGGTTCACGGTTTAGGATTTCGAGGTTTAGTTTGTCGGTTTTAAGGTTTTACTGTTTAGGGTTTATGGTTTATGGTCCAGTATTTAGGCATTGGGGTTTAAAGTGTTTATAGTTTGGGGTTTAGGGTTTTGGGGTTTCAATGTTAGGGTATTAGGGGTTTACTATTTAGGGTTTAGGGTTTTAGGGTTTAGTGTTTAGGATTTAAAGGGTTTCAGGTTTAGGGTTTTAGGGTTTTGAGGTTTCAATGTTAGGGTTTTTGGTTTTCTATGTTAGGGTTCTACGGTACGGGGTTATACACTTTCTAAATTTACGGTATTAGGGTTTAGGCTAAAAAAGTTTAAGGTTTTAGGATTCGAGGGTTTAGTGTTTAGTAGATAAAGCTTAGGGTTTGGGGTTCACTGTTTTGGATTTCAAGGTTTAGGGTTTTATGGTTTTTACTTTTAACGGTTTAGGGTTTGGGGTTTTTAGTGTTTAGAATTTCAAGGGCGTATGGCTTAGGGTTTTGAGGTTTCAATGTTAGGGATTTAGAGTTTTACTGTTTAGGGTTTAGGGATTAAGGTCTCGGGTTTAGAATTTCAAGGGTTTAGGGTTTTGGAGTTTCAATGTTAGAGTTTTTAGGTTTTCCTTGTTAGGGTTTTAGAGTTTTTCTTTGTTTAGGGTTTGGGCTTAGGATTTCGAGGCTTCGATGTTAGGGTTTTACGTTTTCTATGTTAGGGAGTTAGGGTTTTACTGTTTATGGTTTAGTGTTTTAGGGTTTAGGATTTCATGGGTTTAGTGTTTAGGGTTTTAGGGCTTAAGATTTAGAATTTCAAGGGTATAGGGTCTAGTGTTTTGGGGTTTCAATGTTAAGGCTTTAGGTTTTCTACGTTAGATTTACGGTATACGTTATACGCTTTCTAAATTTAGGGCTTTTAGGATTTTTCGCCACAAAAGTTTTTACGTCTTTGGATTCGAGGGCTTAATGTTTAATCGATAAACGTTAGGTTTAGGGTTCACGGTATAGGATTTCGAGGTTTAGGGTTTAGAGTTTTAGGGTTACTGCTTTGTTAAAGATTTAGTGTTTCACTATTTAGGGTTCAGGGTTTGAAGGATTTATGGTGTAGGGTTTAGGATTGTTGGGTTCAAATGTTAGGGTTTTAGGGTTTTACTGCTTAGGGTTTACGGTTTAGAGCTTAGGATTTCAATGGTTTAGGTTTTTTTTGGTTTCAATGTTACGGTTTTACTATTTAGGCTTTAGGGTTTCAGGGCTTTTTGGGTTTTGGGGTTTCAATTTTAGGGTAATAGGTTTTCTGTCATAGGGTTTTATGGTATAGGGTTATGCACTTTCTAAATTTAGGGCTTTAGGGTTTAGGCTAAAAGAGTTTAGGGTTTTAGGTTTCGAAGGTTTAGTGTTTAATAGATAAAGGTTTGGGTTTTGGGTTCACGGTTTTGGATTTTAAGGTTTAGGTTTTAGGGTTTTACTGTTTAGGGTTTCGAG
The DNA here is from genome assembly GCA_028651295.1 of Catharanthus roseus. Classification (NCBI taxonomy): domain Eukaryota; kingdom Viridiplantae; phylum Streptophyta; class Magnoliopsida; order Gentianales; family Apocynaceae; genus Catharanthus; species Catharanthus roseus. The sequence continues at coordinate 4,383,468 of JAPQWS010000165.1, read as the reverse complement.
TTTTAGTGTTTATGGTTTTGGGCTTTCAATGTTAGGGTTTTGGGCCTTTACTGTTTAGGGTTTAGGGTTTAGAATTTCAAGGTTTAGGCTTTTGGGGTTTCAGTGTTAGATTTTTAGGTTTTCTATGTTAGAGTTTCAAAGTTTTACTGTTTAGGGTTTAGGGTTTAGGTTAAGGATTTTGGGGTTTCGATTTTAGGGTTTTAGGTTTTTTTAATGTTAGGGTTTTTGGGGTTTTTTCTTGTTTAGGGTTTAGGGTTTAGAATTTCAAGGGCTTGGTTTAGGGTTTTGGTGTTTCAATATTAGGGTTTTAGGTTTTGTATGTTACGGGTTTAGGGTTTTACGGTATAGGGTTATACAACTTCCCTAAATTTAGAGTTTTAGGTTTTAGGCCAAGGAAGTTTATGGTTTTAGGATTCGAGGGCTTAGTGTTTATTAGATAAAGGTTAGGGTTTGGGGTTCACGGTTTTAGATTTCATGGTTTAGGGTTCAGATTTTAGGGTTTTACGGTTTTGGGTTTAGGGCTTTAGGGTTTTACTTTTAGGGTTAAGGGTTCAGGGTTTACGGTGTAGGGTTTTGTTTTTTTGGGTTTCAATGTTAGGGTTTTTGGTTTTGTATGTTAGGTTTTAGGGTTTTGCTGTTTAGGGTTATACACTTCCTAAATTTAGAGTTTTATGGCTTAGGCTAAAAAAGTTTAGGGTTTAGGCTTTAGGCTTTTGGGGGTCTCAATGCTAGGGTTTTAGGTTTTTTATGTTGGGCTTTTATGCTCTTATTGTTTATGTTTAGGGGTTTAGGGTTTAGGATTTCAAGGGTTTAGGGTTTTAGGGTTTAGAATTTCAAGGGTTTAACATTTCTTGTTTTCAATGTTAGGGTTTTGGGTTTTCTAGGTTAGGGTTTTACGGTATAGGGTTATCCACTTTCTAAATTTGGGGTTTTAGGGTTTAGGCTAAAAGAGTTTAGGGTTTTAGGATTTCAGAGTTTAGTGTTTAATAGATAAAGGTTAGGGTTTAGGGTTCACGGTTTAGGATTTCAATGTTTGGTGTTTGGGGTTTTGGAGTTTTACTGTTTAGCGTTTAGGGTTTTAGCGTTTAGGATTTCAAGGGTTTAGGGTTTTTGGGGGTTTCAATGTTAGGGTTTTAGGGTTTTTTCTTGTTTAGGGTTTAGGGTTTTGGGTTTAGAATTCAAGGGTTAGGGTTTTAGTGTTTTCGGTGTTAGAGTTTTAAGTTTTTCCATGCTAGGGTTTTATGGTTTTTTCTTGCTTAGGGTTTACGGTTTTAGGGTTTTAAGATTTCAAGGGTTTAGGGTTTGGAATTTCAAAGTGCAGGGATTTATTCTTTCGCGGGTTCAATGTCAAGGTTTTACTATTTAGGGTTTAGGGTTTTAGGGTTTTAGGGTTTTGGATTTCAAGGGTTTAGCGTTTTGGGGTTTCAATGTTAGGGTTTTAGGTTTTCCATGTTAAGGTTTTGGGAATCTTCTGTTTAGGGTTTAAGGTTTCGGTTTAGCGTTTTGGGGCTTTAACGTTAGGGGTTTAGGGTTTTACTTTTTAGGGTATAGGGTTTTGGGTTTTGAATGTTAGCGTTTTCGGGTTTTTAATATCTAGGGTTTAGGCTTTAAGGATTTAGGATATCAAGGGTTTAGGGTTTATGGCTTTAGGGTTTAGGGTTTAGAATTTCAAAGGTTTAGGGTTTCGGGGTTTCAATGTTAGGATTTTAGGTTTTCATTTGTTTGGTTTTCTAGTTTTACGGTATAGGGTTATACACTTTCTAAATTTTGGGTTTTAGGTTATAGGCTAAAAAAGTTTAGGGTCTTAGGATTCGAGGGTTTAGTGTTTAATAGATAAAGGTTAGGGTTAAGGTTCACGGTTTAGGATTTCGAGGTTCAGTTTGTCGGTTTTAAGGTTTTACTGTTTAGGGCTTATGGTCTAGTATTTAGGCATTGGGGTTTAAAGTGTTTATAGTTTGGGGTTTAGGGTTTTGGGGTTTCAATGTTAGGGTATTAGGGGTTTACTGTTTAGGGTTTAGGGTTTTAGGGTTTAGTGTTTAGGATTTAAAGGGTTTCAGGTTTAGGGTTTTAGGGTTTTGGGGTTTCAATGTTAGGGTTTTAGGTTTTCTATGTTAGGGTTCTACGGTACGGGGCCATACACTTTCTAAATTTACGGTATTAGGGTTTAGGCTAAAAAAGTTTAAGGTTTTAGGATTCGAGGGTTTAGTGTTTAGTAGATAAAGCTTAGGGTTTGGGGTTCACGGTTTTGGATTTCAAGGTTTAGGGTTTTATGGTTTTACTTTTCACGGTTTAGGGTTTGGGGTTTTAGCGTTTAGAATTTCAAGGGCGTATGGCTTAGGGTTTTGAGGTTTCAATGTTAGGGTTTTAGAGTTTTTTTATGTTTAGGGTTTAGGGATTAAGGTCTCGGGTTTAGAATTTCAAGGGTTTAGGGTTTTGGAGTTTCGATGTTAGAGTTTTTAGGTTTTCCTTGTTAGGGTTTTAGAGTTTCTTGTTTAGGGTTTAGGGTTTGGGCTTAGGATTTCGAGGCTTCGATGTTAGGGTTTACGTTTTCTATGTTAGAGAGTTAGGGTTTTACTGTTTAGGGTTTAGTGTTTTAGGGTTTAGGATTTCATGGGTTTAGTGTTTAGGGTTTTAGGGCTTAGGATTTAGAATTTCAAGGGTATAGGGTCTAGTGTTTTGGGGTTTCAATGTTAAGGCTTTAGGTTTTCTACGTTAGATTTACGGTACACGTTATACGCTTTCTAAATTTAGGGTTTTAGGATTTTTGCCAAAAAAAATTTTTTTGGTCTTTGGATTCGAGGGCTTAATGTTTAATCGATAAACGTTAGGTTTAGGGTTCACGGTATAGGATTTCGAGGTTTAGGGTTTAGAGTTTTAGGGTTCTGCTGTTAAAGATTTAGTGTTTCACTATTTAGGGTTTAGGGTTTAGGATTGTTGGGTTCAAATATTAGGGTTTTAGGGTTTTACTTGCTTAGGGTTTACGGTTTAGAGCTTAGGATTTCAATGGTTTAGGTTTTTTTTGGGTTTTCAATGTTACGGTTTTCCTATTTAGGCTTTAGGGTTTAGGCTTTTTGGGTTTTGGGGTTTCAATTTTAGGGTAATAGGTTTTTACGTCTTAGGGTTTTATGGTATAGGGTTATCACTTTCTAAATTTAGGGCTTTAGTGTTTAGGCTAAAAGAGTTTAGGGTTTTAGGTTTTGAAGGTTTAGTGTTTAATAGATAAAGGTTTGGGTTTTGGGTTCACGGTTTTGGATTTTAAGGTTTAGGTTTTAGGGTTTTTTCTTGTTTAGGGTTTCGAGTTTTAGTGTTTATGGTTTTGGGCTTTCAATGTTAGGGTTTTGGGCTTTTACTGTTTAGGGTTTAGGGTTTAGAATTTCAAGGTTTAGGCTTTTGGGGTTTCAGTGTTAGATTTTTAGGTTTTCTATGTTAGAGTTTCAAAGTTTTACTGTTTAGGGTTTAGGGTTTAGGTTAAGGATTTTGGGGTTTCGATTTTAGGGTTTTAGGTTTTTAATGTTAGGGTTTTTGGGTTTTACTGTTTAGGGTTTAGGGTTTAGAATTTCAAGGGCTTGGTTTAGGGTTTTGGTGTTTCAATATTAGGGTTTTAGGTTTTGTATGTTAGGGTTTAGGGTTTTACGGTATAGGGTTGTACACTTCCTAAATTTAGAGTTTTAGGTTTCAGGCCAAGGAAGTTTATGGTTTTAGGATTCGAGGGCTTAGTGTTTATTAGATAAAGGTTAGGGTTTGGGGTTCACGGTTTTAGATTTCATGGTTTAGGGTTCGGATTTTAGGGTTTTACGGTTTTGGGTTTAGGGCTTTAGGGTTTTACTTTTAGGGTTAAGGGTTCAGGGTTTACGGTGTAGGGTTTTGTTTTTTTGGGTTTCAATGTTAGGGTTTTTGGTTTTGTATGTTAGGTTTTAGGGTTTTGCTGTTTAGGGTTATACACTTCCTAAATTTAGAGTTTTATGGCTTAGGCTAAAAAAGTTTAGGGTTTAGGCTTTTGGGGGTTTCAATGCTAGGGTTTTAGGTTTTTTATGTTGGGCTTTTATGCTCTTATTGTTTATGTTTAGGGGTTTAGGGTTTAGGATTTCAAGGGTTTTAGGGTTTAGAATTTCAAGGGTTTAACATTTCTTGTTTTCAATGTTAGGGTTTTGGGTTTTCTAGGTTAGGGTTTTACGGTATAGGGTTATCCACTTTCTAAATTTGGGGTTTTAGGGTTTAGGCTAAAAGAGTTTAGGGTTTTAGGATTTCAGAGTTTAGTGTTTAATAGATAAAGGTTAGGGTTTAGGGTTCACGGTTTAGGATTTCAATGTTTGGTGTTTGGGGTTTTGGAGTTTTATTGTTTAGCGTTTAGGGTTTTAGCGTTTAGGATTTCAAGGGTTTAGGGTTTTTGGGGTTTCAATGTTAGGGTTTTAGGGTTTTACTGTTTAGGGTTTAGGGTTTTGGGTTTGGAACTCAAGGGTTAGGGTTTTAGGGTTTTCGAGTGTTAGAGTTTTAGGTTTTTCCATGCTAGGGTTTTATGGTTTTTTCTTGCTTAGGGTTTACGAGTTTTAGGGTTTAAGATTTCAAGGGTTTAGGGTTTGGAATTTCAAGAGTACGGGGATTTATTCTTTTCGCGGGTTCAATGTCGAGGTTTTTACTATTTAGGGTTTAGGGTTTTGGGGTTTTAGGGTTTTGGATTTCAAGGGTTTAGGGTTTTGGGGGTTTCAATGTTAGGGTTTTAGGTTTTCCATGTTAAGGTTTAGGGAATCTTTCGTTTAGGGTTTAAGGTTTCGGTTTAGCGTTTTGGGGCTTTAACGTTAGGGGTTTAGGGTTTTACTTTTTTAGGGGTATAGGGTTTTGGGTTTTTGAATGTTAGCGTTTTGGGGTTTTTTAATATCTAGGGTTTAGGGCTTTAAGGATTTAGGATCTCAAGGGTTTAGGGTTTATGGCTTTAGGGTTTAGGGTTTAGAATTTCAAAGGTTTAGGGTTTCGGGGTTTCAATGTTAGGATTTTAGGTTTTCATTTGTTTGGTTTTCTAGTTTTACGGTATAGGGTTATACAACTTTCTAAATTTTGGGTTTTTAGGTTATAGGCTAAAAAAGTTTAGGGTCTTAGGATTCGAGGGTTTAGTGTTTAATAGATAAAGGTTAGGGTTAAGGTTCACGGTTTAGGATTTAGAGGTTCGGTTTGTCGGTTTTAAGGTTTTTTCTTGTTTAGGGCTTATGGTCTAGTATTTAGGCATTGGGGTTTAAAGTGTTTATAGTTTGGGGGTTTAGGGTTTTGGGGTTTTCAATGTTAGGGTATTAGGGGTTTCTTGTTTAGGGTTTAGGGTTTTAGGGTTTAGTGTTTAGGATTTAAAGGGTTTCAGGTTTAGGGTTTTAGGGTTTTGGGGTTTCAATGTTAGGGTTTTAGGTTTTCTATGTTAGGGTTGTACGGTACGGGGCCATACACTTTCTAAATTTACGGTATTAGGGTTTAGGCTAAAAAAGTTTAAGGTTTTAGGATTCGAGGGTTTAGTGTTTAGTAGATAAAGCTTAGGGTTTGGGGTTCACTGTTTTGGATTTCAAGGTTTAGGGTTTTATGGTTTTACTTTTAACGGTTTAGGGTTTGGGGTTTTAGTGTTTAGAATTTCAAGGGCGTATGGCTTAGGGTTTTGAGGTTTCAATGTTAGGGATTTAGAGTTTTACTGTTTAGGGTTTAGGGATTAAGGTCTCGGGTTTAGAATTTCAAGGGTTTAGGGTTTTGGAGTTTCGATGTTAGAGTTTTTAGGTTTTCCTTGTTAGGGTTTTAGAGTTTTACTGTTTAGGGTTTGGGCTTAGGATTTCGAGGCTTCGATGTTAGGGTTTTACGTTTTCTATGTTAGGGAGTTAGGGTTTTACTGTTTATGGTTTAGTGTTTTAGGGTTTAGGCTTTCATGGGTTTAGTGTTTAGGGTTTTAGGGCATAAGATTTAGAATTTCAAGGGTATAGGGTCTAGTGTTTTGGGGTTTCAATGTTAAGGCTTTAGGTTTTCTACGTTAGATTTACGGTATACGTTATACGCTTTCTAAATTTAGGGATTTCGGATTTTCGCCACAAAAGTTTTCTGTCTTTGGATTCGAGGGCTTAATGTTTAATCGATAAACGTTAGGTTTAGGGTTCACGGTATAGGATTTTGAGGTTTAGGGTTTAGAGTTTTAGGGTTCTGCTGTTAAAGATTTAGTGTTTCACTATTTAGGGTTCAGGGTTTGAAGGATTTATGGTGTAGGGTTTAGGATTGTTGGGTTCAAATGTTAGGGTTTTTGGGGTCTTTGCTTAGGGTTTACGGTTTAGAGCTTAGGATTTCAATGGTTTAGGTTTTTTTGGGTTTTCAATGTTACGGTTTTACTATTTAGGCTTTAGGGTTTAGGCTTTTTGGGTTTTGGGGTTTCAATTTTAGGGTAATAGGTTTTTACTGTCTTAGGGTTTTATGGTATAGGGTTATGCACTTTCTAAATTTAGGGCTTTAGGGTTTAGGCTAAAAAGAGTTTAGGGTTTTAGGTTTCGAAGGTTTAGTGTTTAATAGATAAAGGTTTGGGTTTTGGGTTCACGGTTTTGGATTTTAAGGTTTAGGTTTTAGGGTTTTTTCTTGTTTAGGGTTTCGAGTTTTAGTGTTTATGGTTTTGGGCTTTCAATGTTAGGGTTTTGGGCTTTTCTTGTTTAGGGTTTAGGGTTTAGAATTTCAAGGTTTAGGCTTTTGGGGTTTTCGGTGTTAGATTTTTAGGTTTTCTATGTTAGAGTTTCAAAGTTTTCTTGTTTAGGGTTTAGGGTTTAGGTTAAGGATTTTGGGGTTTTCGATTTTAGGGTTTTAGGTTTTTTAATGTTAGGGTTTTTGGGTTTTTCTTGTTTAGGGTTTAGGGTTTAGAATTTCAAGGGCTTGGTTTAGGGTTTTGGTGTTTCAATATTAGGGTTTTAGGTTTTTGTATGTTAGGGTTTAGGGTTTTACGGTATAGGGTTATACACTTCCTAAATTTAGAGTTTTAGGTTTTCGAGGCCAAGGAAGTTTATGGTTTTAGGATTCGAGGGCTTAGTGTTTATTAGATAAAGGTTAGGGTTTGGGGTTCACGGTTTTAGATTTCATGGTTTAGGGTTCGGATTTTAGGGTTTTACGGTTTTGGGTTTAGGGCTTTAGGGTTTTACTTTTTAGGGTTAAGGGTTCGGGGTTTTACGGTGTAGGGTTTTGTTTTTTGGGTTTCAATGTTAGGGTTTTTGGTTTTGTATGTTAGGTTTTAGGGTTTTGCTGTTTAGGGTTATACACTTCCTAAATTTAGAGTTTTATGGCTTAGGCTAAAAAAGTTTAGGGTTTAGGCTTTTGGGGGGTTTTCAATGCTAGGGTTTTAGGTTTTTTATGTTGGGCTTTTATGCTCTTATTGTTTATGTTTAGGGGGTTTAGGGTTTAGGATTTCAAGGGTTTAGGGTTTTAGGGTTTAGAATTTCAAGGGTTTAACATTTCTTGTTTTCAATGTTAGGGTTTTGGGTTTTCTAGGTTAGGGTTTTACGGTATAGGGTTATCCACTTTCTAAATTTGGGGTTTTAGGGTTTAGGCTAAAAGAGTTTAGGGTTTTAGGATTTGAGTTTAGTGTTTAATAGATAAAGGTTAGGGTTTAGGGTTCACGGTTTAGGATTTCAATGTTTGGTGTTTGGGGTTTTGGAGTTTTCTTGTTTAGCGTTTAGGGTTTTAGCGTTTAGGATTTCAAGGGTTTAGGGTTTTTGGGGGTTTCAATGTTAGGGGTTTTAGGGTTTTTTCTTGTTTAGGGTTTAGGGTTTTGGGTTTGGAACTCAAGGGTTAGGGTTTTTAGGGTTTTCGGTGTTAGAGTTTTAGGTTTTTCCATGCTAGGGTTTTATGGTTTTTTCTTGCTTAGGGTTTACGGTTTTAGGGTTTAAGATTTCAAGGGTTTAGGGTTTGGAATTTCAAGAGTACGGGGATTTATTCTTTTCGCGGGTTCAATGTCGAGGTTTTTACTATTTAGGGTTTAGGGTTTTGGGGTTTTAGGGTTTTGGATTTCAAGGGTTTAGGGTTTTGGGGGTTTCAATGTTAGGGTTTTAGGTTTTCCATGTTAAGGTTTTGGGAATCTTCGTTTAGGGTTTAAGGTTTCGGTTTAGCGTTTTGGGGCTTTAACGTTAGGGGGTTTAGGGTTTTACTTTTTTAGGGTATAGGGTTTTGGGTTTTGAATGTTAGCGTTTTGGGGTTTTTAATATCTAGGGTTTAGGCTTTAAGGATTTAGGATCTCAAGGGTTTAGGGTTTATGGCTTTAGGGTTTAGGGTTTAGAATTTCAAAGGTTTAGGGTTTCGGGGTTTCAATGTTAGGATTTTAGGTTTTCATTTGTTTGGTTTTCTAGTTTTACGGTATAGGGTTATACACTTTCTAAATTTTGGGTTTTAGGTTATAGGCTAAAAAAGTTTAGGGTCTTAGGATTCGAGGGTTTAGTGTTTAATAGATAAAGGTTAGGGTTAAGGTTCACGGTTTAGGATTTAGAGGTTCAGTTTGTCGGTTTTAAGGTTTTACTGTTTAGGGCTTATGGTCTAGTATTTAGGCATTGGGGTTTAAAGTGTTTATAGTTTGGGGTTTAGGGTTTTGGGGTTTCAATGTTAGGGTATTAGGGGTTTACTGTTTAGGGTTTAGGGTTTTAGGGTTTAGTGTTTAGGATTTAAAGGGTTTCAGGTTTAGGGTTTTAGGGTTTTGGGGTTTCAATGTTAGGGTTTTAGGTTTTCTATGTTAGGGTTCTACGGTACGGGGTCATACACTTTCTAAATTTACGGTATTAGGGTTTAGGCTAAAAAAAGTTTAAGGTTTTAGGATTCGAGGGTTTAGTGTTTAGTAGATAAAGCTTAGGGTTTGGGGTTCACGGTTTTGGATTTCAAGGTTTAGGGTTTTATGGTTTTACTTTTCACGGTTTAGGGTTTGGGGTTTTAGCGTTTAGAATTTCAAGGGCGTATGGCTTAGGGTTTTGAGGTTTCAATGTTAGGGATTTAGAGTTTTACTGTTTAGGGTTTAGGGATTAAGGTCTCGGGTTTAGAATTTCAAGGGTTTAGGGTTTTGGAGTTTCGATGTTAGAGTTTTTAGGTTTTCCTTGTTAGGGTTTTAGAGTTTTACTGTTTAGGGTTTAGGGTTTGGGCTTAGGATTTCGAGGCTTCGATGTTAGGGTTTTACGTTTTCTATGTTAGAGAGTTAGGGTTTTACTGTTTATGGTTTAGTGTTTTAGGGTTTAGGATTTCATGGGTTTAGTGTTTAGGGTTTTAGGGCTTAGGATTTAGAATTTCAAGGGTATAGGGTCTAGTGTTTTGGGGTTTCAATGTTAAGGCTTTAGGTTTTCTACGTTAGATTTACGGTATACGTTATACGCTTTCTAAATTTAGGGTTTTAGGATTTTTGCCAAAAAAGTTTTTGGTCTTTGGATTCGAGGGCTTAATGTTCAATCGATAAACGTTAGGTTTAGGGTTCACGGTATAGGATTTCGAGGTTTAGGGTTTAGAGTTTTAGGGTTCTGCTGTTAAAGATTTAGTGTTTCACTATTTAGGGTTTAGGGTTTAGGATTGTTGGGTTCAAATGTTAGGGTTTTAGGGTTTTACTGCTTAGGGTTTACGGTTTAGAGCTTAGGATTTCAATGGTTTAGGTTTTTTTTGGTTTCAATGTTACGGTTTTACTATTTAGGCTTTAGGGTTTAGGCTTTTGGGTTTTGGGGTTTCAATTTTAGGGTAATAGGTTTTCTGTCTTAGGGTTTTATGGTATAGGGTTATGCACTTTCTAAATTTAGGGCTTTAGGGTTTAGGCTAAAAGAGTTTAGGGTTTTAGGTTTCGAAGGTTTAGTGTTTAATAGATAAAGGTTTGGGTTTTGGGTTCACGGTTTTGGATTTTAAGGTTTAGGTTTTAGGGTTTTACTGTTTAGGGTTTCGAGTTTTAGCGTTTATGGTTTTGGGTTTTCAATGTTAGGGTTTTGGGCTTTTACTGTTTAGGGTTTAGAATTTCAAGGTTTAGGCTTTTGGGGTTTCAGTGTTAGATTTTTAGGTTTTCTATGTTAGAGTTTCAAAGTTTTACTGTTTAGGCTTTAGGGTTTAGCGTTTTGGGGCTTTGACGTTAGGGGTTTAGGGTTTTACTTTTTTAGGGTATAGGGTTTAGAATGTTACCGTTTAGGGGTTTTTTAATATCTAGGGTTTAGGCTTTAAGGATTTAGGAACTCAAGGGTTTAGGGTTTATGGCTTTAGGGTTTAGGGTTTAGAATTTCAAAGGTTTAGTGTTTTGGGGTTTCAATGTTAGGATTTTAGGTTTTCTTTTGTTTGGTTTTCGAGTTTTACGGCATAGGGTTATACACTTTCTAAATTTTGGGTTTTAGGTTATAGGCTAAAAAAAGTTTAGGGTCTTAGGGATTCGAGGGTTTAGTGTTTAATAGATAGAGGTTAGGGTTAAGGGTTCACGGTTTAGGATTTCGAGGTTTAGTTTGTCGGTTTTAAGGTTTTACTGTTTAGGGTTTATGGTTTATGGTCCAGTATTTAGGCATTGGGGTTTAAAGTGTTTATGGTTTGGGGTTTAGGGTTTTGGGGTTTCAATGTTAGGGTATTAGGGGTTTACTATTTAGGGTTTAGGGTTTTAGGGTTTAGTGTTTAGGATTTAAAGGGTTTCAGGTTTAGGGTTTTAGGGTTTTGAGGTTTCAATGTTAGGGTTTTTGGTTTTCTATGTTAGGGTTCTACGGTACGGGGTTATACACTTTCTAAATTTACGGTATTAGGGTTTAGGCTAAAAAAGTTTAAGGTTTTAGGATTCGAGGGTTTAGTGTTTAGTAGATAAAGCTTAGGGTTTGGGGTTCACTGTTTTGGATTTCAAGGTTTAGGGTTTTATGGTTTTACTTTTAACGGTTTAGGGTTTGGGGTTTTAGTGTTTAGAATTTCAAGGGCGTATGGCTTAGGGTTTTGAGGTTTCAATGTTAGGGATTTAGAGTTTTACTGTTTAGGGTTTATGGATTAAGGTCTCGGGTTTAGAATTTCAAGGGTTTAGGGTTTTGGAGTTTCAATGTTAGAGTTTTTAGGTTTTCCTTGTTAGGGCTTTAGAGTGTTACTGTTTAGGGTTTGGGCTTAGGATTTCGAGGCTTCGATGTTAGGGTTTTACGTTTTCTATGTTAGGGAGTTAGGGTTTTACTGTTTATGGTTTAGTGTTTTAGGGTTTAGGATTTCATAGGTTTAGTGTTTAGGGTTTTAGGGCTTAAGATTTAGAATTTCAAGGGTATAGGGTCTAGTGTTTTGGGGTTTCAATGTTAAGGCTTTAGGTTTTCTACGTTAGATTTACGGTATACGTTATGCGCTTTCTAAATTTAGGGCTTTAGGATTTTCGCCACAAAAGTTTTCTGTCTTTGGATTCGAGGGCTTAATGTTTAATCGATAAACGTTAGGTTTAGGGTTCACGGTATAGGATTTTGAGGTTTAGGGTTTAGAGTTTTAGGGTTCTGCTGTTAAAGATTTAGTGTTTCACTATTTAGGGTTCAGGGTTTGAAGGATTTATGGTGTAGGGTTTAGGATTGTTGGGTTCAAATGTTAGGGTTTTACTGCTTAGGGTTTACGGTTTAGAGCTTAGGATTTCAATGGTTTAGGTTTTTTTTGGTTTCAATGTTACGGTTTTACTATTTAGGCTTTAGGGTTTAGGCTTTTGGGTTTTGGGGTTTCAATTTTAGGGTAATAGGTTTTTACTGTCTTAGGGTTTTTATGGTATAGGGTTATGCACTTTCTAAATTTAGGGCTTTAGGGTTTAGGCTAAAAGAGTTTAGGGTTTTAGGTTTCGAAGGTTTAGTGTTTAATAGATAAAGGTTTGGGTTTTGGGTTCACGGTTTTGGATTTTAAGGTTTAGGTTTTTGGGTTTTACTGTTTAGGGTTTCGAGTTTTAGCGTTTATGGTTTTGGGTTTTCAATGTTAGGGTTTTGGGCTTTTCTTGTTTAGGGTTTAGGGTTTAGAATTTCAAGGTTTAGGCTTTTGGGGTTTCAGTGTTAGATTTTTAGGTTTTCTATGTTAGAGTTTCAAAGTTTTACTGTTTAGGCTTTAGGGTTTAGGTTAAGGATTTTGGGGTTTCGATTTTAGGGTTTTAGGTTTTTAATGTTAGGGTTTTTGGGTTTTACTGTTTAGGGTTTAGGGTTTAGAATTTCAAGGGCTTGGTTTAGGGTTTTGGTGTTTCAATATTAGGGTTTTAGGTTTTGTATGTTAGGGTTTAGGGTTTTACGGTATAGGGTTATACACTTCCTAAATTTAGAGTTTTAGGTTTTAGGCCAAGGAAGTTTATGGTTTTAGGATTCGAGGGCTTAGTGTTTATTAGATAAAGGTTAGGGTTTGGGGTTCACGGTTTTAGATTTCATGGTTTAGGGTTCGGATTTTAGGGTTTTACGGTTTTGGGTTTAGGGCTTTAGGGTTTTACTTTTAGGGTTAAGGGTTCAGGGTTTACGGTGTAGGGTTTTGTTTTTTTGGGTTTCAATGTTAGGGTTTTTGGTTTTGTATGTTAGGTTTTAGGGTTTTGCTGTTTAGGGTTATACACTTCCTAAATTTAGAGTTTTATGGCTTAGGCTAAAAAAGTTTAGGGTTTAGGCTTTTGGGGGTTTCAATGCTAGGGTTTTAGGTTTTTTATGTTGGGCTTTTATGCTCTTATTGTTTATGTTTAGGGGTTTAGGGTTTAGGATTTCAAGGGTTTAGGGTTTTAGGGTTTAGAATTTCAAGGGTTTAACATTTCTTGTTTTCAATGTTAGGGTTTTGGGTTTTCTAGGTTAGGGTTTTACGATATAGGGTTATCCACTTTCTAAATTTGGGGTTTTAGGGTTTAGGCTAAAAGAGTTTAGGGTTTTAGGATTTCAGAGTTTAGTGTTTTTTAGATAAAGGTTAGGGTTTAAGGTTCACGGTTTAGGATTTCAATGTTTGGTGTTTGGGGTTTTGGAGTTTTACTGTTTAGCGTTTAGGGTTTTAGCGTTTAGGATTTCAAGGGTTTAGGGTTTTTGGGGTTTCAATGTTAGGGTTTTAGGGTTTTACTGTTTAGGGTTTAGGGTTTTGGGTTTTGAACTCAAGGGTTAGGGTTTTAGGGTTTCAGTGTTAGAGTTTTAGGTTTTCCATGCTAGGGTTTTATGGTTTTACTGCTTAGGGTTTACAGTTTTAGGGTTTAAGATTTCAAGGGTTTAGGGTTTGGAATTTCAAGGGTACAGGATTTGTTCTTTCGCGGGTTCAATGTCAAGGTTTTACTATTTAGGGTTTAGGGTTTTGGGGTTTTGGATTTCAAGGGTTTAGGGTTTTGGGGTTTCAATGTTAGGGTTTTAGGTTTTCCATGTTAAGGTTTTGGGAATCTTCTGTTTAGGGTTTAAGGTTTCGGTTTAGCGTTTTGGGGTTTTAACGTTAGGGGTTTAGGGTTTTACTTTTTAGGGTATAGGGTTTTGGGTTTTGAATGTTAGCGTTTTGGGGTTTTTAATATCTAGGGTTTAGGCTTTAAGGATTTAGGATCTCAAGGGTTTAGGGTTTATGGCTTTAAAGTTTAGGATTTAGAATTTCAAAGGTTTAGGGTTTTTGGGTTTCCATGTTAGGATTTTAGGTTTTCTTTTGTTTGGTTTTCGAGTTTTACGGCACAGGGTTATACACTTTCTAAATTTTGGGTTTTAGGTTATAGGCTAAAAAAGTTTAGGGTCTTAGGATTCGAGGGTTTAGTGTTTAATAGATGAAGGTTAGGGTTAAGGGTTCACGGTTTAGGATTTCGAGGTTTAGTTTGTCGGTTTTAAGGTTTTACTGTTTAGGGTTTATGGTTTATGGTCTAGTATTTAGGCATTGGGGTTTAAAGTGTTTATAGTTTGGGGTTTAGGGTTTTGGGGTTTCATTGTTAGGGTATTAGGGGTTTACTGTTTAGGGTTTATGGTTTTAGGGTTTAGTGTTTAGGATTTAAAGGGTTTCAGGTTTAGGGTTTTAGGGTTTTGGGATTTCAATGTTAGGGTTTTAGGTTTTCTATGTTAGGGTTCTACGGTACGAGGTTATACACTTTCTAAATTTACGGTATTAGGGTTTAGGCTAAAAAAGTTTAAGGTTTTAGGATTCGAGGGTTTAGTGTTTAGTAGATAAAGCTTAGGGTTTAGGGTTCACTGTTTTGGATTTCAAGGTTTAGGGTTTTATGGTTTTACTTTTCACGGTTTAGGGTTTGGGGTTTTAGTGTTTAGAATTTCAAGGGCATATGGCTTAGGGTTTTCAGGTTTCAATGGTAGGGATTTAGAGTTTTACAGTTTAGGGTTTAGGGATTAAGGCCTCGGGTTTAGAATTTCAAGGGTTTAGGGTTTCGGAGTTTCAATGTTAGAGTTTTTAGGTTTTCCTTGTTAGGGTTTTAGAGTTTTGCTGTTTAGGGTTTAGGGTTTGGGCTTAGGATTTCGAGGCTTCGATGTTAGGGTTTTACGTTTTCTATGTTAGGGAGTTAGGGTTTTACTGTTTATGGTGTAGTGTTTTAGGGTTTAGGATTTCATGGGTTTAGTGTTTAGGGTTTTAGGGCTTAAGATTTAGAATTTCAAGGGTATAGGGTCTAGTGTTTTGGGGTTTCAATGTTAAGGCTTTAGGTTTTCTACGTTAGATTTACGGTATACGTTATACGCTTTCTAAATTTAGGGTTTTAGGATTTTCGCCACAAAAGTTTTCTGTCTTTGGATTCGAGGGCTTAATGTTTAATCGATAAACGTTAGGTTTAGGGTTCACGGTATAGGATTTCGAGGTTTAGGGTTTAGAGTTTTAGGGTTCTGCTGTTAAAGATTTAGTGTTTCACTATTTAGGGTTCAGGGTTTGAAGGATTTATGGTGTAGGGTTTAGGATTGTTGGGTTCAAATGTTAGGGTTTTAGGGTTTTCTGCTTAGGGTTTACGGTCTAGAGCTTAGGATTTCAATGGTTTAGGTTTTTTTTGGTTTCAATGTTACGGTTTTATAATTTAGGCTTTAGGGTTTAGGCTTTTGGGTTTTGGGGTTTCAATTTTAGGGTAATAGGTTTTCTGTCTTAGGGTTTTATGGTATAGGGTTATGCACTTTCTAAATTTAGGGCTTTAGGGTTTAGGCTAAAAGAGTTTAGGGTTTTAGGTTTCGAAGGTTTAGTGTTTAATAGATAAAGGTTTGGGTTTTGGGTTCACGGTTTTGGATTTTAAGGTTTAGGTTTTAGGGTTTTACTGTTTAGGGTTTCGAGTTTTAGCGTTTATGGTTTTGGGTTTTCAATGTTAGGGTTTTGGGCTTTTACTTTTAGGGTTTAGGGTTTAGAATTTCAAGGTTTAGGCTTTTGGGGTTTCAGTGTTAGATTTTTAGCTTTTCTATGTTAGAGTTTCAAAGTTTTACTGTTTAGGCTTTAGGGTTTAGGTTAAGGATTTTGGGGTGTCGATTTTAGGGTTTTAGGTTTTTAATGTTAGGGTTTTTGGGTTTTACTGTTTAGGGTTTAGGGTTTAGAATTTCAAGGGCTTGGTTTAGGGTTTTGGTGTTTCAATATTAGGGTTTTAGGTTTTGTATGTTAGGGTTTAGGGTTTTACGATATAGGGTTATACACTTCCTAAATTTAGAGTTTTAGGTTTTAGGCCAAGGAAGTTTATGGTTTTAGGATTCGAGGGCTTAGTGTTTATTAGATAAAGGTTAGGGTTTGGGGTTCACAGTTTTAGATTTCATGGTTTAGGGTTCAGATTTTAGGGTTTTACGGTTTTGGGTTTAGGGCTTTAGGGTTTTACTTTTAGGGCTTTAGGGTTTTACTTTTAGGGTTAAGGGTTCAGGGTTTACGGTGTAGGGTTTTGTTTTTTTGGGTTTCAATGTTAGGGTTTTTGGTTTTGTATGTTAGGTTTTAGGGTTTTGCTGTTTAGGGTTATACACTTCCTAAATTTAGAGTTTTATGGCTTAGGCTAAAAAAGTTTAGGGTTTAGGCTTTTGGGGGCTTCAATGCTAGGGTTTTAGGTTTTTTATGTTAAGCTTTTATGCTCTTATTGTTTATGTTTAGGGGTTTAGGGTTTAGGATTTCAAGGGTTTAGGGTTTTAGGGTTTAGAATTTCAAGGGTTTAACATTTCTTGTTTTCAATGTTAGGGTTTTGGGTTTTCTAGGTTAGGGTTTTACGGTATAGGGTTATCCACTTTCTAAATTTGGGGTTTTAGGGTTTAGGCTAAAAGAGTTTAGGGTTTTAGGATTTCAGAGTTTAGTGTTTAATAGATAAAGGTTAGGGTTTAGGGTTCACGGTTTAGGATTTCAATGTTTGGTGTTTGGGGTTATGGAGTTTTACTGTTTAGCGTTTAGGGTTTTAGCGTTTAGGATTTCAAGGGTTTAGGGTTTTTGGGGTTTCAATGTTAGGGTTTTAGGGTTTTACTGTTTAGGGTTTAGGGTTTTGGGTTTGGAACTCAAGGGTTAGGGTTTTAGGGTTTCAGTGTTAGAGTTTTAGGTTTTCCATGCTAGGGTTTTATGGTTTTACTGCTTAGGGTTTACAGTTTTAGGGTTTAAGATTTCAAGGGTTTAGGGTTTGGAATTTCAAGGGTACAGGATTTATTCTTCGCGGGTTCAATATCAAGGTTTTACTATTTAGGGTTTAGGGTTTCGGGGTTTTAGGGTTTTGGATTTCAAGGGTTTAGGGTTTTGGGGTTTCAATGTTAGTGTTTTAGGTTTTCCATGTCAAGGTTTTGGGAATCTTCTGTTTAGGGTTTAAGGTTTCGGTTTAGCGTTTTGGGGCTTTAACGTTAGGGGTTTAGGGTTTTACTTTTTAGGGTATAGGGTTTTGGGTTTTGAATGTTAGCGTTTTGGGGTTTTTAATATCTAGGGTTTAGGCTTTAAGGATTTAGGATCTCAAGGGTTTAGGGTTTATGGCTTTAGGGTTTAGGATTTCATGGGTTTAGTGTTTAGGGTTTTAAGGCTTAAGATTTAGAATTTCAAGGGTATAGGGTCTAGTGTTTTGGGGTTTCAATGTTAGGGCTTTAGGTTTTCTAAGTTAGACTTACGGTATACGTTATACGCTTTCTAAATTTAGGGTTTTAGGATTTTCGCCACAAAAGTTTTCTGTCTTTGGATTCGAGGGCTTAATGTTTAATCGATAAACGTTAGGTTTAGGGTTCACGGTATAGGATTTCGAGGTTTAGGGTTTAGAGTTTTAGGGTTCTGCTGTTAAAGATTTAGTGTTTCACTATTTAGGGTTCAGGGTTTGAAGGATTTATGGTGTACGGTTTAGGATTGTTGGGTTCAAATGTTAGGGTTTTACTGCGTAGGGTTTACGGTTTAGAGCTTAGGATTTCAATGGTTTAGGTTTTTTTTGGTTTCAATGTTACAGTTTTACTATTTAGGCTTTAGGGTTTAGGCTTTTGGGTTTTGGGGTTTCAATTTTAGGGTAATAGGTTTTCTGTCTTAGGGTTTTATGGTATAGGGTTATGCACTTTCTAAATTTAGGGCTTTAGGGTTTAGGCTAAAAGAGTTTAGGGTTTTAGGTTTCGAAAGTTTAGTGTTTAATAGATAAAGGTTAGGGTTTAGGGTTCAAGGTTTTGGATTTTAAGGTTTAGGTTTTAGGGTTTTACTGCTTAGGGTTTCGAGTTTTAGTGTTTATGGTTTTGGGTTTTCAATGTTAGGGTTTTGGGCTTTTACTGTTTAGGGTTTAGGGTTTAGAATTTCAAGGTTTAGGCTTTTGGGGTTTCAGTGTCAGATTTTTAGGTTTTCTATGTTAGAGTTTCAAAGTTTTACTGTTTAGGGTTTAGGGTGTAGGTTAAGGATTTTGGGGTTTCGATTTTAGGGTTTTAGGTTTTTAACGTTAGGGTTTTTGGGTTTTACTGTTTAGGGTTTAGAATTTCAAGGGCTTGGTTTAGGGTTTTGGTGTTTCAATATTAGGGTTTTAGGTTTTGTATGTTAGGGTGTAGGGTTTTTACGGTATAGGGTTATACACTTCCTAAATTTAGAGTTTTAGGTTTTAGGCCAAGGAAGTTTATGGTTTTAGGACTCGAGGGCTTAGTGTTTATTAGATAAAGGTTAGGGTTTGGGGTTCACGGTTTTAGATTTCATGGTTTAGGGTTTAGGTTTTAGGGTTTTACGGTTTTGGGTTTAGGGCTTTAGGGTTTTACTTTTTGGGTAAGGGGTTCAGGGTTTACGGTGTAGGGTTTTGTTTTTTTGGGTTTCAATGTTAGGGTTTTTGGTTTTGTATGTTAGGTTTTAGGGTTTTGCGGTTTAGGGTTATACACTTCCTAAATTTAGAGTTTTAGGGCTTAGGCTAAAAAAGTTTAGGGTTTAGGCTTTTGGGGGTTTCAATGCTAGGGTTTAGGTTTTTTATGTTGGGCTTTTATGGTCTTATTGTTTATGTTTAGGGGGTTTAGGGTTTAGGATTTCAAGGGTTTAGGGTTTTAGGGTTTAGAATTTCAAGGGTTTAACGTTTCTTGTTTTCAATGTTAGGGTTTTTGGTTTTCTAGGTTAGGGTTTTACAGTATAGGGTTATCCACTTCCAAAATTTGGGGTTTTAGGGTTTAGGCTAAAAGAGTTTAGGGTTTTCGGATTTCAGAGTTTAGTGTTTAATAGATAAAGGTTAGGGTTTAGGGTTCACAGTTTAGGATTTCAATGTTTGGTGTTTGGGGTATTGGAGTTTTACTGTTTAGTGTTTAGGGTTTTAGCGTTTAGGATTTCAAGGGTTCAGGGTTTTTGGGGTTTCAATGTTAGGGTTTTAGGGTTTAGGGTTTTGGGTTTAGAACTCAAGGGTTAGGGTTTTAGGGTTTCAGTGTTAGAGTTTTAGGTTTTCCATGCTAGGTTTTTATGGTTTTACTGCTTAGGGTTTACAGTTTTATGGTTTAAGATTTCTAGCGTTTAGGGTTTTGGGGTTTCAAAGTTAGGGTTTTAGGTTTTCCATGTTAAGGTTTTGGGAATCTTCTGTTTAGGGTTTAATGTTTCGGTTTAGCGTTTTGGGGCTTTACCGTTAGGGGTTTAGGGTTTTACTTTCTAGTGTATAGGGTTTTGGGTTTTGAATGTTACCGTTTTGGGGTTTTTAATATCTAGGGTTTAGGCTTTAAGGATTTAGGATCTCAAGGGTTTAGGGTTTATGGCTTTAGGGTTTAGGGTTTAGAATTTCAAAGGTTTAGGGTTTTGGGGTTTCAATGTTAGGATTTTAGGTTTTCTTTTGTTTGGTTTTCGAGTTTTACGGCATAGGGTTATACACTTTCTAAATTTTGGGTTTTAGGTTATAGGCTAAAAAAGTTTAGGGTCTTAGGATTCGAGGGTTTAGTGTTTAATAGATAAAGGTTAGGGTTAAGGGTTCACGGTTTAGGATTTCGAGGTTTAGTTTGTCGGTTTTAAGGTTTTACTGTTTAGGGTTTATGGTTTATGGTCTAGTATTTTGGCATTGGGGTTTAAAGTGTTTATAGTTTGGGGTTTAGGGTTTTGAGGTTTCAATGTTAGGGTGTTAGGGGTTTACTGTTTAGGGTTTAGGGTTTTAGGGTTTAAGGTTTACGATTTAAAGGGTTTCAGGTTTAGGGTTTTAGGGTTTTGGGGTTTCAATGTTAGGGTTTTAGGTTTTCTATGTTAGGGTTCTACGGTACGGGGTTATACACTTTCTAAATTTACGGTATTAGGGTTTAGGCTAAAAAAGTTTAAGGTTTTAGGATTCGAGGGTTTAGTGTTTAGTAGACAAAACTTAGGGTTTGGGGTTCACGGTTTTGGATTTCAAGGTTTAGGGTTTTATGGTTTTACTTTTCACGGTTTAGGGTTTGGGATTTTAGCGTTTAGAATTTCAAGGACGTATGGCTTAGGGTTTTGAGGTTTCAATGTAAGGGATTTAGAGTTTTACTGTTTAGGGTTTAGAGATTAAAGTCTCGGGTTTAGAATTTCAGGGGTTTAGGGTTTTGGAGTTTCAATGTTAGAGTTTTTAGATTTTCCTTGTTAGGGTTTTAGAGTTTTACTGTTTAGGGTTTAGGGTTTGGGCTTAGGATTTCGAGGCTTCGATGTTTGGGTTTTACGTTTTCTATGTTAGAGAGTTAGGGTTTTACTGTTTATGGTTTAGTGTTTTAGGGTTTAGGATTTCATGGGTATAGTGTTTAGGGTTTTAGGGCTTAGGATTTAGAATTTCAAGGGTATAGGGTCTAGTGTTTTGGGGTTTCAATGTTAAGGCTTTAGGTTTTCTACGTTAGATTTACGGTATACGTTAACGCTTTCTAAATTTAGGGTTTTAGGAATTTTACCATAAAAGTTTTTGGTCTTTGGATTCGAGGGCTTAATGTTTAATCGATAAACGTTAGGTTTAGGGTTCACGGTATAGGATTTTGAGGTTTAGCGTTTAGAGTTTTAGGGTTCTGCTGTTAAAGATTTAGTGTTTCACTATTTAGGGTTTAGGGTTTGAAGGATTTATGGTGTAGGGTTTGGGATTGTTGGGTTCAAATGTTAGGGTTTTAGGGTTTTACTGCTTAGGGTTTACGGTTTAGAGCTTAGAATTTCAATGGTTTAGGTTTTTTTGGTTTCAATGTTACGGTTTTACTATTTAGGCTTTAGGGTTTAGGCTTTTGGGTTTTGGGGTTTCAATTTTAGGGTAATAGGTTTTCTGTCTTACGGTTTTATGTTATAGGGTTATGCACTTTCTAAATTTAGGGTTTTAGGGTTTAGGCTAAAAGAGTTTTGGGTTTTAGGTTTCGAAGGTTTAGTGTTTAATAGATAAAGGTTAGGGTTTAGGGTTCACGGTTTTGGATTTTAAGGTTTAGGTTTTAGGGTTTTACTGTTTAGGGTTTCGAGTTTTAGTGTTTACGGTTTTGGGCTTTCAATGTTAGGGTTTTGGGCTTTTACTGTTTAGGGTTTAGGGTTTAGAATTTCAAGCTTTAGGCTTTTGGGGTTTCAGTGTTAGATTTTTAGGTTTTCTATGTTAGAGTTTCAAAGTTTTACTGTTTAGGGTTTAGGGTTTAGGTTAAGGATTCTGGGGTTTCGATTTTAGGGTTTTAGGTTTTTAACGTTAGGGTTTTTGGGTTTTACTGTTTAGGGTTTAGAATTTCAAGGGCTTGGTTTAGGGTTTTGGTGTTTCAATATTAGGGTTTTAGGTTTTGTATGTTAGGGTTTAGGGTTTTACGGTATAAGGTTATACACTTCCTAAATTTAGAGTTTTAGGTTTTAGGCCAAGGAAGTTTATGGTTTTAGGATTCGAGGGCTTAGTGTTTATTAGATAAAGGTTAGGGTTTGGGGTTCACGGTTTTAGATTTCATGGTTTAGGGTTCAGGTTTTAGTGTTTTACGGTTTTGGGTTTAGGGCTTTAGGGTTTTACTTTTAGGGTTAAGGGTTCAGGGTTTACGGTGTAGGGTTTTGTTTTTTTTGGGTTTCAATGTTAGGGTTTTTGGTTTTGTGTGTTAGGTTTTAGGGTTTTGCGGTTTTGGGTTATACACTTCCTGAATTGAGAGTTTTAGGGCTTGGGCTGAAAAAGTTTAGGGTTTAGGCTTTTGGGGGTGTCAATGCTAGGGTTTTAGGTTTTTTATGTTGGGCTTTTATGGTCTTATTGTTTATGTTTCGGGGTTTAGGGTTTAGGATTTCAAGGGTTTAGGGTTTTAGGGTTTAGAATTTCAAGGGTTTAACGTTTCTTGTCTTCAGTGTTAGGGTTTTTGGTTTTCCAGGTTAGGGTTTTACGGTATAGGGTTATCCACTTTCTAAATTTGGGGTTTTAGGGATTAGGCTAAAAGAGTTTAGGGTTTTAGGATTTCAGAGTTTAGTGTTTAATAGGTTAAGGTTAGGGTTTAGGGTTCACGGTTTAGGATTTCAATGTTTGGTGTTCGGGGTTTTGGAGTTTTACTGTTTAGCGTTTAGGGTTTTAGCGTTTAGGATTTCAAGGGTTTAGGGTTTTTGAGGTTTCAATGTTAGGGTTTTAGGGTTTTACTGTTTAGGGTTTTGGGTTTTAGGTTTAGAACTCAAGGGTTAGGGTTCTAGGGTTTCAGTGTTAGAGTTTTAGGTTTTCTATGCTAGGGTTTTATGGTTTTACTGCTTAGGGTTTACAGTTTTAGATTTTAAGATTTCAAGGGTTTAGGGTTTGGAATTTCAAGGGTACAGGATTTATTGTTTCGCGGTTTCAATGTCAAGGTTTTACTATTTAGGGTTTAGGGTTTTAGGGTTTTAGGGTTTTGGATTTCAAGGGTTTAGGGTTTTGGGGTTTCAATGTTAGGGTTTTAGGTTTTCCATGTTAAGGTTTTGGGAATCTTCTGTTTAGGGTTTAAGGTTTCGGTTTAGCGTTTTGGGGCTTTAACGTTAGGGGTTTGGGGTTTTACTTTTTAGGGTATAGGGTTTTGGGTTTTGAATGTTACCGTTTTTGGGTTTTTAATATCTAGGGTTTAGCTTTAAGGATTTAGGATCCCAAGGGTTTAGGGTTTATGGCTTTAGGGTTTAGGGTTTAGAATTTCAAAGGTTTAGGGTTTTGGGGTTTCAATGTTAGGATTTTAGGTTTTCTTTTGTTTGGTTTTCGAGTTTTACGGTATAGGGTTATACACTTTCTAAATTTTGGGTTTTAGGTTATTGGCTAAAAGAGTTTAGGGTCTTAGGATTCGAGGGTTTAGTGTTTAATAGATAAAGGTTAGGGTTAAGGGCTCACGGTTTAGGATTTCGAGGTTTAGTTTGTCGGTTTTAAGGTTTTACTGTTTAGGGTTTATGATTTATGGTCTAGTATTTAGGTATTGGGGTTTAAAGTGTTTATAGTTTGGGGTTTAGGGTTTTGGGGTTTCAATGTTAGGGTATTAGGGGTTTACTGTTTAGGGTTTAGGGTTTTAGGGTTTAGTGTTTAGGATTTAAAGTGTTTCAGGTTAAGAGTTTTAGGGTTTTGGGGTTTCAATGTTAGGGTTTTAGGTTTTCTATGTTAGGGTTCTACGGTACGGGGTTATACACTTTCTAAATTTACGGTATTAGGGTTTAGGCTAAAAAAGTTTAAGGTTTGAGGATTCAAGGGTTTACTGTTTAGTAGATAAAGCTTAGGGTTTGGGGTTCACGGTTTTGGATTTCAAGGTTCAGGGTTTTATGGTTTTACTTTTCACGGTTTAGGGTTTGGGGTTTTAGCGTTTAGAATTTCGAGGGCGTATGGCTTAGGGTTTTGAGGTTTCAATGTAAGGGATTTAGAGTTTTACTGTTTAGGGTTTAGAGATTAAGGTCTCGGGTTTAGAATTTCAAGGGTTTATGGTTTTGGAGTTTCAATGTTAGAGTTTTTAGGTTTTCCTTGTTAAGGTTTTAGAGTTTTACTGTTTAGGGTTTAGGGTTTGGGCTTAGGATTTCGAGGCTTCGATGTTTGGGTTTTACGTTTTCTATGTTAGAGAGTTAGGGTTTTACTGTTTATGGTTTAGTGTTTTAGGGTTTAGGATTTCATGGGTTTAGTGTTTAGGGTTTTAGGGCTTAGGATTTAGAATTTCAAGGGTATAGGGTCTAGTGTTTTGGGGTTTCAATGTTAAGGCTTTAGGTTTTCTACGTTAGATTTACGGTATACGTTATACGCTTTCTTAATTTGGGGTTTTAGGAATTTTGCCAAAAAAGTTTTTGGTCTTTGGATTCGAGGGCTTAATGTTTAATCGATAAACGTTAGGTTTAGGGTTCACGGTATAGGATTTCGAGGTTTAGGGTTTAGAGTTTTAGGGTTCTGCAGTTAAAGATTTAGTGTTTCACTATTTAGGGTTTAGGGTTTGAAGGATTTATAGTGTGGGGTTTAGGATTGTTGGGTTCAAATGTTAGGGTTTTAGGGTTTTACTGCTTAGGGTTTACGATTTAGAGCTTAGGATTTCAATGGTTTAGGTTTTTTTGGTTTCAATGTTACGGTTTTACTATTTAGGCTTTAGGGTTTAGGCTTTTGGGTTTTGGGGTTTCAATTTTAGGGTAATAGGTTTTCTGTCTTACAGTTTTATGTTATAGGGTTATGCACTTTCTAAATTCAGGGTTTTAGGGTTTAGGCTAAAAGAGTTTAGGGTTTTTGGTTTCGAAGGTTTAGTGTTTAATAGATAAAGGTTAGGGTTTAGGGTTCACGGTTTTGGATTTTAAGGTTTAGGTTTTAGGGTTTTACTGTTTAGGGTTTCGAGTTTTAGTGTTTATGGTTTTGGGCATTCAATGTTAGGGTTTTGGGCCTTTACTGTTTAGGGTTTAGAATTTCAAGGTTTAGGCTTTTGGGGTTTCAATGTTAGAGTTTTAGGTTTTCTATGTTAGAGTTTCAAAGTTTTACTGTTTAGGGTTTGGGGTTTAGGTTAAGGATTTTGGGGATTCGATTTTAGGGTTTTAGGTTTTTAACGTTAGGCTTTTTGGGTTTTACTGTTTAGGGTTTAGAATTTCAAGGGCTTGGTTTAGGGTTTTGGTGTTTCAATATTAGGGTTTTAGGTTTTTTATGTTAGGGTTTAGGGTTTTACGGTATAGGGTTATACACTTCCTAAATTTAGAGTTTTAGGTTTTAGGCCAAGGAAGTTTATGGTTTTAGGATTCGAGGGCTTAGTGTTTATTAGATAAAGGTTAGGGTTTGGGGTTCACGGTTTTAGATTTCATGGTTTAGGGTTCAGGTTTTAGGGTTTTACGATTTTGGGTTTAGGGCTTTAGGGTTTTACTTTTAGGGTTAAGGGTTCAGGGTTTACGGTGTAGGGTTTTGTTTTTTTTTGGGTTTCAATGTTAGGGTTTTTGGTTTTGTATGTTAGGTTTTAGGGTTTTGCGGTTTAGGGTTATACACTTCCTAAATTTAGAGTTTTAGGGCTTAGGCTGAAAAAGTTTAGGGTTTAGGCTTTTGGGGGTTTCAATGCTAGGGTTTTAGGTTTTTTATGTTGAGCTTTTATGGTCTTATTGTTTATGTTTAGGGGTTTAGGGTTTAGGATTTCAAGGGTTTAGGGTTTTAGGGTTTGGAATTTCAAGGGTTTAACGTTTCTTGTTTTCAATGTTAGGGTTTTTGGTTTTCTAGGTTAGGGTTTTACGGTATATGGTTATCCACTTTCTAAATTTGGGGTTTTAGGGTTTAGGCTAAAAGAGTTTAGGGTTTTAGGATTTCAAAGTTTAGTGTTTAATAGATAAAGGTTAGGGTTTTGGGTTCACGGTTTAGGATTTCAATGTTTGGTGTTCGGGGTTTTGGAGTTTTACTGTTTAGCGTTTAGGGTTTTAGCGTTTAGGATTTCAAAGGTTTAGGGTTTTTGGGGTTTCAATGTTAGGGTTTTAGGGTTTTACTGTTTAGGGTCTAGGGTTTTGGGTTTAGAACTCAAGGGTTAGGGTTTTAGGGTTTCAGTGTTAGAGTTTTAGGTTTTCCATGCTAGGGTTTTATGGTTTTACTGCTTAGGGTTTACAGTTTTAGGGTTTAAGATTTCAAGGGTTTAGGGTTTGGAATTTCAAGGGTACAGGATTTATTGTTTCGCGGTTTCAATGTCAAGGTTTTACTATTTAGGGTTTAGGGTTTTAGGGTTTTAGGGTTTTGGATTTCAAGGGTTTAGGGTTTTGGGGTTTCAATGTTAGGGTTTTAGGTTTTCCATGTTAAGGTTTTGGGAATCTTCTGTTTAGGGTTTAAGGTTTCGGTTTAGCGTTTTGGGGCTTTAACGTTAGGGGTTTGGGGTTTTACTTTTTAGGGTATAAGGTTTTGGGTTTTGAATGTTACCGTTTTTGGGTTTTTAATATCTAGGGTTTAGCTTTAAGGATTTAGGATCTCAAGGGTTTAGGGTTTATGGCTTTAGGGTTTAGGGTTTAGAATTTCAAAGGTTTAGGGTTTTGGGGTTTCAATGTTAGGATTTTAGGTTTTCTTTTGTTTGGTTTTCGAGTTTTACGGTATAGGGTTATACACTTTCTAAATTTTGGGTTTTAGGTTATTGGCTAAAAGAGGTTAGGGTCTTAGGATTCGAGGGTTTAGTGTTTAATAGATAAAGGTTAGGGTTAAGGGCTCACGGTTTAGGATTTCGAGGTTTAGTTTGTCGGTTTTAAGGTTTTACTGTTTAGGGTTTATGATTTATGGTCTAGTATTTAGGTATTGGGGTTTAAAGTGTTTATAGTTTGTGGTTTAGGGTTTTGGGGTTTCAATGTTAGGGTATTAGGGGTTTACTGTTTAGGGTTTAGGGTTTTGGGGTTTAGTGTTTAGGATTTAAAGGGTTTCAGGTTTAGGGTTTTAGGGTTTTGGGGTTTCAATGTTAGGGTTTTAGGTTTTCTATGTTAGGGTTCTACGGTACGGGGTTATACACTTTCTAAATTTACGGTATTAGGGTTTAGGCTAAAAAAGTTTAAGGTTTTAGGATTCAAGGGTTTACTGTTTAGTAGATAAAGCTTAGGGTTTGGGGTTCACGGTTTTGGATTTCAAGGTTTAGGGTTTTATGGTTTTACTTTTCACGGTTTAGGGTTTGGGGTTTTAGCGTTTAGAATTTCAAGGGCGTATGGCTTAGGGTTTTGAGGTTTCAATGTAAGGGATGTAGAGTTTTACTGTTTAGGGTTTAGAGATTAAGGTATCGGGTTTAGAATTTCAAGGGTTTATGGTTTTGGAGTTTCAATGTTAGAGTTTTTAGGTTTTCCTTGTTAGGGTTTTAGAGTTTTACTGTTTAGGGTTTAGGGTTTGGGCTTAGGATTTCGAGGCTTCGATGTTTGGGTTTTACGTTTTCTATGTTAGAGAGTTAGGGTTTTACTGTTTATGGTTTAGTGTTTTAGGGTTTAGGATTTCATGGGTTTAGTGTTTAGGGTTTTAGGGCTTAGGATTTAGAATTTCAAGGGTATAGGGTCTAGTGTTTTGGGGTTTCAATGTTAAGGCTTTAGGTTTTCTACGTTAGATTTACGGTATACATTATACGCTTTCTTAATTTAGGGTTTTAGTAATTTTACCAAAAAAGTTTTTGGTCTTTGGATTCGAGGGCTTAATGTTTAATCGATAAACGTTAGGTTTAGGGTTCACGGTATAGGATTTCGAGGTTTAGGGTTTAGAGTTTTAGGGTTCTGCTGTTAAAGTTTTAGTGTTTCACTATTTAGGGTTTAGGGTTTGAAGGATTTATAGTGTGGGGTTTAGGATTGTTGGGTTCAAATGTTAGGGTTTTAGGGTTTTACTGCTTAGGGTTTACGGTTTAGAGCTTAGGATTTCAATGGTTTAGGTTTTTTTGGTTTCAATGTTACAGTTTTACTATTTAGGCTTTAGGGTTTAGGCTTTTGGGTTTTGGGGTTTCAATTTTAGGGTAATAGGTTTTCTGTCTTACAGTTTTATGTTATAGGGTTATGCACTTTCTAAATTCAGGGTTTTAGGGTTTAGGCTAAAAGAGTTTAGGGTTTTTGGTTTCGAAGGTTTAGTGTTTAATAGATAAAGGTTAGGGTTTAGGGTTCACGGTTTTGGATTTTAAGGTTTAGGTTTTAGGGTTTTACTGTTTAGGGTTTCGAGTTTTAGTGTTTATGGTTTTGGGCTTTCAATGTTAGGGTTTTGGGCCTTTACTGTTTAGGGTTTAGAATTTCAAGGTTTAGGCTTTTGGGGTTTCAATGTTAGATTTTTAGGTTTTCTATGTTAGAGTTTCAAAGTTTTACGTTTAGGGTTTGGGGTTTAGGTTAAGGATTTTGGGGATTCGATTTTAGGGTTTTAGGTTTTTAACGTTAGGCTTTTTGGGTTTTACTGTTTAGGGTTTAGAATTTAAAGGGCTTGGTTTAGGGTTTTGGTGTTTCAATATTAGGGTTTTAGGTTTTGTATGTTAGGGTTTAGGGTTTTACGGTATAGGGTTATACAACTTCCCTAAATTTAGAGTTTTAGGTTTTAGGCCAAGGAAGTTTATGGTTTTAGGATTCGAGGGCTTAGTGTTTATTAGATAAAGGTTAGGGTTTGGGGTTTACGGTTTTAGATTTCATGGTTTAGGGTTCAGGTTTTAGGGTTTTACGGTTTTGGGTTTAGGGCTTTAGGGTTTTACTTTTAGGGTTAAAGGTTCAGGGTTTACGGTGTAGGGTTTTGTTTTTTTTGGATTTCAATGTTAGGGTTTTTGGTTTTTGTATGCTAGGTTTTAGGGTTTTGCGGTTTAGGGTTATACACTTCCTAAATTTAGAGTTTTAGGGCTTAAGTTTGAAAAAAGTTTGGGGTTCGGGCTTGTTGGGGGTTTCAATGCTAGGGTTTTAGGTTTTTTTATGTTGGGCTTTTTATGGTCTTATTGTTTATGTTTAGGGGGTTTAGGGTTTAGGATTTCAAGAGTTTAGGGTTTAGAATTTCAAGGGTTTAACATTTCTTGTTTTCAATGTTAGGGTTTTTGGTTTTCTAGGTTAGGGTTTTACGGTATCGGGTTATCCACTTTCTAAATTTGGGGTTTTAGGGTTTAGGCTAAAAGAGTTTAAGGTTTTAGGATTTCAGAGTTTAGTGTTTAATAGATAAAGGTTAGGGTTTAGGGTTCACGGTTTAGGATTTCAATGTTTGGTGTTTGGGGTTTTGGAGTTTTACTGTTTAGTGTCTACGGTTTTAGCGTTTACGATTTCAAGGGTTTAGGGTTTTTGGGGTTTCAATGTTAGGGTTTTAGGGTTTTACTGTTTAGGGTTTAGGGTTTTGGGTTTAGACCTCAAGGGTTAGGGTTTTAGGGTTTCAGTGTTAGAGTTTTAGGTTTTCCATGCTAGGGTTTTATGGTTTTACTGCTCAGGGTTTACAGTTTTAGGGTTTAAGATTTCAAGGGTTTAGGGTTTGGAATTTCAAGCGCGTATGGCTTAGAGTTTTGAAGTTTCAATGTCAAGGGTACAGGATTTATTGTTTCGCGGTATCAATGTCAAGGTTTTACTATTTAGGGTTTAAGGTTTTAGGGTTTTAGGGTTTTGGATTTCAAGGGTTTAGGGTTTTGGGGTTGCAAAGTTAGGGTTTAAGGTTTTCCATGTTAAGGTTTTGGGAATCTTCTGTTTAGGGTTTAAGGTTTCGGTTTAGCATTTTGGGGGCTTTAACGTTAGGGGTTTAGGGTTTTACTTTTTTAGGGTATAGGGTTTTGGGTTTTGAATGTTACCGTTTTTAGGGGTTTTTTAATATCTAGGGTTTAGGCTTTAAGGATTTAGGATCTCAAGGGTTTAGGGTTTATGGCTTTAGGGTTTAGCGTTTAGAATTTCAAAGGTTTAGGGTTTTGGGGTTTCAATGTTAGGATTTTAGGTTTTCTTTTGTTTGGTTTTCGAGTTTTACGGTATAGGGTTATACACTTTCTAAATTTTGGGTTTTAGGTTATAGGCTAAAATAGTTTAGGGTCTTAGGATTCGAGGGTTTAGTGTATAATAGATAAAGGTTAGGGTTAAGGGTTCACGGTTTAGGATTTCGAGGTTTAGTTTGTCGGTTTTAAGGTTTTACTGTTTAGGGTTTATGGTTTGTGGTCTAGTATTTAGGCATTGGGGTTTAAAGTGTTTATAGTTTGGGGTTTAGGGTTTTGGGGTTTCAATGTTAGGGTATTAGGGGTTTACTGTTTAGGGTTTACGGTTTTAGGGTTTAGTGTTTAGGATTTAAAGGGTTTCAGGTTTAGGGTTTTGGGGTTTCAATGTTAGGGTTTTAGGTTTTCTACGTTAGGGTTCTACGGTACGGGGTTATACACTTTCTAAATTTACGGTATTAGGGTTTAGGCTAAAAAAGTTTAAGGTTTTAGGATTCGAGGGTTTAGTGTTTAGTAGATAAAGCTTAGGGTTTAGGGTTCACGGTTTTGGATTTCAAGGTTTAGGGTTTTATGGTTTTACTTTTCACGGTTTAGGGTTTGGGGTTTTAGCGTTTAGAATTTCAAGGGCGTATGGCTTAGAGTTTTGAAGTTTCAATGTTAGGGATTTAGAGCTTTACTGTTTAGGGTTTAGGGATTAAGGTCTCGGGTTTAGAATTTCAAGGGTTTAGGGTTTTGGAGCTTCAATGTTAGAGTTTTTAGGTTTTCCTTGTTAAGGTTTTAGAGTTTTACTGTTTAGGGTTTACGGTTTGGGCTTAGGATTTCGAGGCTTCGATGTTTGGGTTTTACGTTTTCTATGTTAGAGAGTTAGGGTTTTACTGTTTATGGTTTAGTGTTTTAGGGTTTAGGATTTCATGGGTTTAGTGTTTAGGGTTTTAGGGCTTAGGATTTAGAATTTCAAGGGTATAGGGTCTAGCGTTTTGGGATTTCAATGTCAAGGCTTTAGGTTTTCTACGTTAGATTTATGGTATACGTTATACGCTTTCTAAATTTAGGGTTTTAGGAATTTTGCCAAAAAAGTTTTTGGTCTTTGGATTCGAGGGCTTAGTGTTTAATCGATAAACGTTAGGTTTAGGGTTCACGGTATAGGATTTCGAGGTTTAGGGTTTAGAGTTTTGGGGTTCTGCTGTTAAAGATTTAGTGTTTCTCTATTTAGGGTTTAGGGTTTGAAGGATTTATAGTGTGGGGTTTAGGATTGTTGGGTTCAAATGTTAGGGTTTTAGGGTTTTACTGCTTAGGGTTTACGGTTTAGAGCTTAGGATTTCAATGGTTTAGGTTTTTTTGGTTTCAATGTTACAGTTTTACTATTTAGGCTTTAGGGTTTAGGCTTTTGGGTTTTGGGGTTTCAATTTTAGGGTAATAGGTTTTCTGTCTTACAGTTTTATGTTATAGGGTTATGCACTTTCTAAATTCAGGGTTTTAGGGTTTAGGCTAAAAGAGTTTAGGGTTTTTGGTTTCGAAGGTTTAGTGTTTAATAGATAAAGGTTAGGGTTTAGGGTTCACGGTTTTGGATTTTAAGGTTTAGGTTTTAGGGTTTTACTGTTTAGGGTTTCGAGTTTTAGTGTTTATGGTTTTGGGCTTTCAATGTTAGGGTTTTGGGCCTTTACTGTTTAGGGTTTAGAATTTCAAGGTTTAGGCTTTTGGGGTTTCAATGTTAGATTTTTAGGTTTTCTATGTTAGAGTTTCAAAGTTTTACTGTTTAGGGTTTGGGGTTTAGGTTAAGGATTTTGGGGATTCGATTTTAGGGTTTTAGGTTTTTAACGTTAGGCTTTTTGGGTTTTACTGTTTAGGGTTTAGAATTTAAAGGGCTTGGTTTAGGGTTTTGGTGTTTCAATATTAGGGTTTTAGGTTTTGTATGTTAGGGTTTAGGGTTTTACGGTATAGGGTTATACACTTCCTAAATTTAGAGTTTTAGGTTTTAGGCCAAGGAAGTTTATGGTTTTAGGATTCGAGGGCTTAGTGTTTATTAGATAAAGGTTAGGGTTTGGGGTTTACGGTTTTAGATTTCATGGTTTAGGGTTCAGGTTTTAGGGTTTTACGGTTTTGGGTTTAGGGCTTTAGGGTTTTACTTTTAGGGTTAAAGGTTCAGGGTTTACGGTGTAGGGTTTTGTTTTTTTTGGATTTCAATGTTAGGGTTTTTGGTTTTGTATGCTAGGTTTTAGGGTTTTGCGGTTTAGGGTTATACACTTCCTAAATTTAGAGTTTTAGGGCTTAGGCTGAAAAAGTTTAGGGTTCAGGCTTGTTGGGGTTTCAATGCTAGGGTTTTAGGTTTTTTATGTTGGGCTTTTATGGTCTTATTGTTTATGTTTAGGGGGTTTAGGGTTTAGGATTTCAAGAGTTTAGGGTTTAGAATTTCAAGGGTTTAACATTTCTTGTTTTCAATGTTAGGGTTTTTGGTTTTCTAGGTTACGGTTTTACGGTATAGGGTTATCCACTTTCTAAATTTGGGGTTTTAGGGTTTAGGCTAAAAGAGTTTAAGGTTTTAGGATTTCAGAGTTTAGTGTTTAATAGATAAAGGTTAGGGTTTAGGGTTCACGGTTTAGGATTTCAATGTTTGGTGTTTGGGGTTTTGGAGTTTTACTGTTTAGTGTCTACGGTTTTAGCGTTTACGATTTCAAGGGTTTAGGGTTTTTGGGGTTTCAATGTTAGGGTTTTAGGGTTTTACTGTTTAGGGTTTAGGGTTTTGGGTTTAGACCTCAAGGGTTAGGGTTTTAGGGTTTCAGTGTTAGAGTTTTAGGTTTTCCATGCTAGGGTTTTATGGTTTTACTGCTCAGGGTTTACAGTTTTAGGGTTTAAGATTTCAAGGGTTTAGGGTTTGGAATTTCAAGCGCGTATGGCTTAGAGTTTTGAAGTTTCAATGTCAAGGGTACAGGATTTATTGTTTCGCGGTATCAATGTCAAGGTTTTACTATTTAGGGTTTAAGGTTTTAGGGTTTTAGGGTTTTGGATTTCAAGGGTTTAGGGTTTTGGGGTTGCAAAGTTAGGGTTTAAGGTTTTCCATGTTAAGGTTTTGGGAATCTTCTGTTTAGGGTTTAAGGTTTCGGTTTAGCATTTTGGGGCTTTAACGTTAGGGGTTTAGGGTTTTACTTTTTAGGGTATAGGGTTTTGGGTTTTGAATGTTACCGTTTTAGGGTTTTTAATATCTAGGGTTTAGGCTTTAAGGATTTAGGATCTCAAGGGTTTAGGGTTTATGGCTTTAGGGTTTAGCGTTTAGAATTTCAAAGGTTTAGGGTTTTGGGGTTTCAATGTTAGGATTTTAGGTTTTCTTTTGTTTGGTTTTCGAGTTTTACGGTATAGGGTTATACACTTTCTAAATTTTGGGTTTTAGGTTATAGGCTAAAATAGTTTAGGGTCTTAGGATTCGAGGGTTTAGTGTATAATAGATAAAGGTTAGGGTTAAGGGTTCACGGTTTAGGATTTCGAGGTTTAGTTTGTCGGTTTTAAGGTTTTACTGTTTAGGGTTTATGGTTTGTGGTCTAGTATTTAGGCATTGGGGTTTAAAGTGTTTATAGTTTGGGGTTTAGGGTTTTGGGGTTTCAATGTTAGGGTATTAGGGGTTTACTGTTTAGGGTTTACGGTTTTAGGGTTTAGTGTTTAGGATTTAAAGGGTTTCAGGTTTAGGGTTTTGGGTTTCAATGTTAGGGTTTTAGGTTTTCTACGTTAGGGTTCTACGGTACGGGGTTATACACTTTCTAAATTTACGGTATTAGGGTTTAGGCTAAAAAAGTTTAAGGTTTTAGGATTCGAGGGTTTAGTGTTTAGTAGATAAAGCTTAGGGTTTAGGGTTCACGGTTTTGGATTTCAAGGTTTAGGGTTTTATGGTTTTACTTTTCACGGTTTAGGGTTTGGGGTTTTAGCGTTTAGAATTTCAAGGGCGTATGGCTTAGAGTTTTGAAGTTTCAATGTTAGGGATTTAGAGCTTTACTGTTTAGGGTTTAGGGATTAAGGTCTCGGGTTTAGAATTTCAAGGGTTTAGGGTTTTGGAGCTTCAATGTTAGAGTTTTTAGGTTTTCCTTGTTAAGGTTTTAGAGTTTTACTGTTTAGGGTTTACGGTTTGGGCTTAGGATTTCGAGGCTTCGATGTTTGGGTTTTACGTTTTCTATGTTAGAGAGTTAGGGTTTTACTGTTTATGGTTTAGTGTTTTAGGGTTTAGGATTTCATGGGTTTAGTGTTTAGGGTTTTAGGGCTTAGGATTTAGAATTTCAAGGGTATAGGGTCTAGCGTTTTGGGATTTCAATGTCAAGGCTTTAGGTTTTCT
Organism: Catharanthus roseus; assembly: GCA_028651295.1. Classification (NCBI taxonomy): domain Eukaryota; kingdom Viridiplantae; phylum Streptophyta; class Magnoliopsida; order Gentianales; family Apocynaceae; genus Catharanthus; species Catharanthus roseus. Next base: position 4,350,207 of record JAPQWS010000165.1, on the reverse strand, counting down.
ACGTTAGATTTATGGTATACGTTATACGCTTTCTAAATTTAGGGTTTTAGGAATTTTGCCAAAAAAGTTTTTGGTCTTTGGATTCGAGGGCTTAGTGTTTAATCGATAAACGTTAGGTTTAGGGTTCACGGTATAGGATTTCGAGGTTTAGGGTTTAGAGTTTTGGGGTTCTGCTGTTAAAGATTTAGTGTTTCTCTATTTAGGGTTTAGGGTTTGAAGGATTTATGGTTTAGGGTTTAGGATTGTTGGGTTCAAATGTTAGGGTTTTAGGGTTTTACTGCTTAGGGTTTACGGTTTAGAGCTTAGGATTTCAATGGTTTAGTTTTTTTTTGGGTTCAATGTTACGGTTTTACTATTTAGGCTTTAGGGTTTAGGCTTTTGGGTTTTGGGGTTTCAATTTTAGGGTAATAGGTTTCCTGTCTTTGGGTTTTATGGTATAGGGTTATACACTTTCTAAATTTAGGGTTTTAGGGTTTAGGCTAAAAGAGTTTAGGGTTTTAGGTCTCGAAGGTATAGTGTTTAATAGATAAAGGTTAGGGTTTAGGGTTCACGGTTTTGGATTTTAAGGTTTAGGTTTTAGGGTTTTACTGTTTATGGTTTCGAGTTTTAGTGTTTATGGTTTTGGGCTTTCAATGTTAGGGTTTTGGGCTTTTACTCTTTAGGGTTTAGGGTTTAGAATTCCAAGGTTTAGGCTTTTGGGGTTTCAGTGTTAGATTTTTAGGTTTTCTATGTTAGAATTTCAAAGTTTTACTGTTTAGGGTTTAGGGTTTAGGTAAAGGATTTTGGGGTTTCGATTTTAGGGTTTTAGGTTTTTAATGTTAGGGTTTTTGGGTTTTACTGTTTAGGGTATAGGGTTTAGAATTTCAAGGGCTTGGTTTAGGGTTTTAGTGTTTCAATATTAGGGTTTTAGGTTTCGTATGTTAGGGTTTAGGGTTTTACGGTATAGGGTTATACACTTCCTAAATTTAGGGTTTTAGGTTTTAGGCCAAGGAAGTTTATGGTTGTAGGATTCGAGGGCTTAGTGTTTATTAGATAAAGGTTAGGGTTTGGGGTTCACGGTTTTATATTTAATGGTTTAGGGTTCAGATTTTAGGGTTTTACGGTTTTGGGTTTAGGGCTTTAGGGTTTTACTTTTAGGGTTAAGGGTTCAGGGTTTACGGAGTAGGGTTTTGTTTTTTGGGATTTCAATGTTAGGGTTTTTGGTTTTTGGTTATACATTTTTTAAATTTTGGGTTTTAGGTTATAGGCTAAAAAAGTTTAGGGCCTCAGGATTCGAGGGTTTAGTGTTTAATAGATAAAGGTTATTGTTAAGGGTTCACGGTTTAGGATTTCAAGGTTTAGGTTGTCGCTTTTAAGGTTTTACTGTTTAGGGTATATGGTTTATGGTCTAGTATTTGGACATTAGGGTTTAAAGTGTTTATAGTTTAGGGTTTAGGGTTTTGGGGTTTCAATGTTAGGGTATTAGGTGTTTACTGTTTAGGGTTTAGGGTTTTAGGGTTTAGTGTTTAGGATTTAAAGGGTTTCAGGTTTAGGGTTTTAGGGTTTTGGGGTTTCAATGTTAGGGTTTTAGGTTTTCTATGTTAGGGTTCTATGGTACGGGGTTATACACTTTCTATATTTACGGTATTAGGGTTTAGGCTAAAAAAGTTTAAGGTTTTAGCATTCGAGGGTTTAGTGTTTAGTAGATAAAGCTTAGGGTTTAGAGTTCACGGTTTAGAATTTCAATGTTTGGGGTTTGGGGTTTTGGAGTTTTACTGTTTAGCGTCTAGGGTTTTAGCGTTTAGGATTTGAAAGGTTTAGGGTTTTTGGGGTTTCAATGTATGGGTTTTAGGGTTTTACTGTTTAGTGTTTAGGGTTTTGGGTTTAAACTCAAGGGTTAGGGTTTTAGGGTTTCAGTGTTAGAGTTTTAGGTTTTCCATGCTAGGGTTTTATGGTTTTACTGCTTAGGGTTTACAGTTTTAGGGTTTAAGATTTCAAGGGTTTAGGGTTTAGCGTTTTGGGGTTTAGGGTTTTGAATTTCAAGGGTACAGGATTTATTGTTTCGCGGTTTCAATGTCAAGGTTTTACTATTTAGGGTTTAGGGTTTGAGGGTTTTTGGGTTTTGGATTTCAAGGGTTTAGGGTTTTGGGATTTCAATGTTAGGGTTTTAGGTTTTCCATGTTAAGGTTCTGACATTCTTCTGTTTAGGGTTTATGGTTTCGGTTTAGCGTTTTGGGTCTTCAACGTTAGGGGTTTAGGTTTTACTTTTTAGGGTATAGGGTTTTGGGCTTTGAATGTTAGCGTTTTGGGGTTTTTAATATTTAGGGTTTAGGCTTTAAGGATTTAGGATCTCAAGGGTTTAGGGTTTATGGCTTTAGGGTTTAGAATTTCAAAGGTTTAGGGTTTTGGGGTTTCAATGTTAGGATTTTAGGCTTTTTTTGTTTGGTTTTCGAGTTTTACGGTATAGGGTTATACACTTTCTAGATTTTGGGTTTTAGGTTATACGCTAAAAAAGTTTAGGGTCTTAGGATTCGAGGGTTTAGTGTTTAATAGATAAAGGTTAGGGTTAAGGGTTCACGGTTTAGGATTTCAAGGTTTAGGTTGTCGCTTTTAAGGTTTTACTGTTTAGGGTTTATGGTTTATGGTCTAGTATTTGGACATTAGGGTTTAAAGTGTTTATAGTTTAGGGTTCAGGGTTTTGGGGTTTCAATGTTAGTGTATTAGGTGTTTACTGTTTAGGGTTTAGGGTTTTAGGGTTTAGTGTTTAGGATTTAAAGGGTTTCAAGTTTAAGGTTTTAGGGTTTTGGGGTTTCAATGTTAGGGTTTTAGGTTTTCTATGTTAGGGTTCTACGGTACGGGGTTATACACTTTCTAAATTTACGGTATTAGGGTTTAGGCTAAAAAAGTTTAAGGTTTTAGCATTCGAGGGTTTAGTGTTTAGTAGAAAAAGCTTAGGGTTTAGGGTTCACGGTTTAGGATTTCAATGTTTGGGGTTTGGGGTTTTGGAGTTTTACTGTTTAGCGTCTAGGGTTTTAGCGTTTAGGATTTCAAGGGTTTAGGGTTTTTTGGGTTTTAATGTTTGGGTTTTAGGGTTTTACTGTTTAGGGTTTAGGGTTTTGGGTTTAACCTCAATGTTAGGATTTTAGGTTTTCTTTTGTTTGGTTTTCGAGTTTTACGATATATGGTTATACACTTTCTAAATTTTGGGTTTTAGGTTATTGGCTAAAAAAGTTTAGGGTCTTAGATTCGAGGGTTTAGTGTTTAATAGATAAAGGTTAGGGTAAAGGGTTTGCGGTTTAGGATTTCGAGGTTTTGGTTGTAGGTTTTATGGTTTAACTGTTTAGGGTTTATGGTTTAGGGTCTAGTATTTAGGAATTAGGGTTTAAAGTATTTATAGTTTAGGGTTTAGGGTTTTGGGGTTTCAATGTTAAGGTATTAGTTTAGGGTTTAGGGTTTTAGGGTTTCAATGTTAGAGTTTTTAGGTTTTCCTTGTTAGGTTTTTAGAGTTTTACTGTTTAGGGTTTACGGTTTGGGTTTAGGATTTCGAGGCTTCGATGTTAGGGTTTTACGTTTTCTATGTTAGAGTGATAGGGTTTTACTGTTTAGGGTTTAGGGTTTAGGATTTCATGGGTTTAGTGTTGCTTAGGATTTAGAATTTCAAGGGTATAGGGTCTAGTGTTTTGGGGTTTCAATGTTAGGGCTTTAGGTTTTCTATTTTACATTTATGGTATAGGGTTATACGCTTTCTAAATTTAGGGTTTTAGGATTTCGGCCAAAAAAGTTTTTGGTTTTCGGATTCGAGGGTTTAATGTTTAATGGATAAAGGTTAGGTTTAGGGTTCGCGGAATAGGATTTCGAGGTTTAGGGTTTAGAGTTTTAGGGTTCCACTGTTAAAGATTTAGTGTTTCACCATTTAGGGTTCAGGGTTTGAAGGATTTACTGTTTAGGGTTTAGGATTTTTGGGTTTAAATGTCAGGGTTTTAGGGTTTTACAGCTTCGGGTTTAGGGTTTAGAGTTTTGGATTTCAATGGTTTAGGTTTTTTTGGTTTCAATGTTAGGGTTTTACTATTTAGGGTTTAGCCTTTTGGGTTTTGGGGTTTCAATTTTAGGGTAATAGGTTTTCCGTGTTAGGGTTTTACGGTATAGGGTTATACACTTACTAAATTTAGGGTTTAGGCTAAAAGAGTTTAGGGTTTTAGGATTCGAAGGTTTAGTGTTTAATAGATAAAGGTTAGGGTTTAGGGTTCACGGTTTTGGATTTTAAGGTTTAGGGTTTAGGGTTTTACTGTTTAGGGTTTCGAGTTTTAGTTTTTATGATTTTGGGGTTTCAATGTTAGGGTTTAGGCTTTTACTGTTTAGGGTTTAAGGTTTAGAATTTCAAGGTATAGGCTTTTAGGGTATCAGTGTTAGATTTTTAGGTTTTCTATGTTAGTGTTTCAGGTTTTACTGTTTAGGGTTTAGGGTTTGGGTTAAGGATTTTGGAGTTTCGATTTAGGGTTTTAGGTTTTTATTTAGGGATTTTGGGTTTTACTGTTTAAGGTCTAGGGTATCGGGTTTAGGGTTTAGAATTTCAAGGGCTCGGTTTAGGGTTTTGGTGTTTCAATATTAGGGTTTTAGGTTTTGTATGTTAGGGTTTAGGGTTTTACGGTATAGGGTTATACACTTCCTAAATTTAGGGTTTTAGGTTTTAGGCCAAGGAAGTTTATGGTTTTAGGATTCGAGGGCTTAGTGTTTATTAGATAAAGGTTAGGGTTTGGGGTTCACGGTTTTATATTTCATGGTTTAGGGTTCAGATTTTAGGGTTTTACGGTTTTGGGTTTTGGGCTTTAGGGTTTTACTTTTAGGGTTAAGGGTTCAGGGTTTACGGAGTAGGGTTTTGTTTTTTGGGGTTTCAATGTTAGGGTTTTTGGTTTTGTATGTTAGGTTTTAGGGTTTTGCGGTTTAGGGTTATACACTTCCTAAATTTAGAGTTTTACGGCTTAGGCTAAAACAGTTTAGGGTTTAGGCTTTTGGGGGTTTCAATGCTACGGTTTTAGGTTTTTTTTGTTGGGCTTTGATGGTCTTATTGTTTATGTTTAGGGGTTTAGGGTTTAGGATTTCAAGGGTTTAGGCTTTTAGGGTTTAGAATTTCAAGGGTTTAACGTTTCTTGTTTTCAATGTTAAGGTTTTTGGTATTCTAGGTTAGGGTTTTACGGTATAGGGTTATACACTTTCTAAATTTGGGGTTTTAGGGTTTAGGCTAAAAGAGTTTAGGGTTTTAGGATTTCAGAGTTTAGTGTTTAATAGATAAAGGTTAGGGTTTAGGGTTCACGGCTTAGGATTTCAATGTTTGGTGTTTGGGGTTTCGGAGTTTTACTGTTTAGCGTTCAGGGTTTTAGCGTTTAGGATTTCAAGGGTTTAGGGTTTCTGGGGTTTCAATGTTAGGGTTTTAGGGTTTTGGGTTTAGAACTCAAGGGTTAAGGTTTTAGAGTTTCAGTGTTAGAGTTTCAAGTTTCCCATGCTAGGGTTTTATGGTTTTACTGCTTAGGGTTTACAGTTTTAGGGTTTAAGATTTCAAGGGTTTAGGGTTTAGGGTTTTGGGCTTTAGGGTTTGGAATTTCAAGGGTACAGGATTTATTGTTTCGCGGTCTCAATGTCAAGGTTTTACTATTTAGGGTTTAGGGTTTGAGGGTTTTAGGATTTTGGATTTCAAGGGTTTAGGGTTTCGGGGTTTCAATGTTAGGGTTTAGGTTCTCCATGTTAAGGTTTTGGGATTCTTCTGTTTAGGGTTTAAGGTTTCGGTTTAGCGTTTTGGGTCTTCAACGTTAGGGGTTTAGGGTTTTACTTTTTAGGGTATAGGGTTTTGGGTTTTGAATGTTAGCGTTTTGGGGTTTTTAATATTTAGAGTTTAGGCTTTAAGGATTTAGGATCTCAAGGGTTTAGGGTTTATGGCTTTAGGGTTTAGAATTTCAAAGGTTTAGGGTTTTGGGGTTTCAACGTTAGGATTTTAGGCTTTTTTTGTTTGGTTTTCGAGTTTTACGGTATAGGGTTATACACTTTCTAAATTTTGGGTTTTAGGTTATAGGCTAAAAAAGTTTAGGGTCTTAGGATTCGAGGGTTTAGTGTTTAATAGATAAAGGTTAGGGTTAAGAGTTCACGGTTTAGGATTTCAAGGTTTAGGTTGTCGGTTTTAAGGTTTTACTGTTTAGGGTTTATGGTTTATGGTCTAGTATTTGGCCATTAGGGTTTAAAGTGTTTATAGTTTAGGGTTTAGGGTTTTGGGGTTTCAATGTTAGGGTATTAGGTGTTTACTGTTTAGGGTTTAGGGTTTTAGGGTTTAGTGTTTAGGATTTTGGGGTTTTGGGGTTTCAATGTTTGGGTTTTAGGTTTTCTATGTTAGGGTTCTACGGTACGGGGTTATACACTTTCTAAATTTACGGTATTAGGGTTTAGGCTAAAAAAGTTTAAGGTTTTAGCATTCGAGGGTTTAGTGTTTAGTAGATAAAGCTTAGGGTTTAGGGTTCACGGTTTAGGATTTCAATGTTTGGGGTTTGGGGTTTTGGAGTTTTTCTATTTAGCGTCTAGGGTTTTACCGTTTTAGATTTCAAGGGTTTAGGGTTTTTGGGGTTTCAATGTTTGGGTTTTAGGGTTTTACCGTTTAGGGTTTAGGGTTTTGGGTTTAAACTCAAGGGTTAGGGTTTTAGGGTTTCAGTGTTAGAGTTTTAGGTTTTCCATGCTAGGGTTTTATGGTTTTACTGCTTAGGGTTTAGAGTTTTAGGGTTTAAGATTTCAAGGGTTTAGGGTTTAGCGTTTTGGGGTTTAGGGTTTTGAATTTCAAGGGTACAGGATTTATTGTTTCGCAGTTTCAATGTCAAGGTTTTACTATTTAGGGTTTAGGGTTTTAGGGTTTTAGGGTTTAGGATTTCAAGTGTTTAAGGTTTTGGGGTTTCAATGTTAGGGTTTTAGGTTTTCCATGTTAAGGTTTTGGGATTCGTCTATTTAGGGTTTAAGGTTTAAGGTTTCGGTTTAGCGTTTTGGGGCTTAAACGTTAGGGGTTTAGGGTTTTACTTTTTAGGGTATAGGGTTTTGGGTTTTGAATGTTAGCGTTTTGGGGTTTTTACTATTTAGGGTTTACGCTTTAGGGATTTAGGATCTAAAGGGTTTAGGGTTTATGGCTTTAGGGTTTAGGGTTTAGAATTTCAAGGGTTTAGGGTTTGGGGTTTCAATGTTAGGATTTTAGGTTTTCTTTTGTTTGGTTTTCGAGTTTTACGGTATATGGTTATACACTTTCTAAATTTTGGGTGTTAGGTTATATGCTAAAAAGGTTTAGGGTCTTAGGATTCGAGGGTTTAGTGTTTAATAGATAAAGGTTAGGGTAAAGGGTTTGCGGCTTAGGATTTCGAGGTTTTGGTTGTAGGCTTTATGGTTTAACTGTTTAGGGTTTATGGTTTAGGGTCTAGTATTTAGGAATTAGGGTTTAAAGTGTTTATAGTTTAGGGTTTAGGGTTTTGTGGTTTCAATGTTAGGGTATTAGTTTAGGGTTGAGGGTTTTAGGGTTTAGTGTTTGGGATTTAAATGGTTTAAGGTTTAGCGTTTTAGGGTTTTGGGGTTTCAATGTTAGGGTTTTAGGTTTTCTATGCTAGGGTTCTACGGTACGGGGTTATACACTTTCTAAATTTACGGTATTAGGGTTTAGGCTAAAAAAGTTTAGGGTTTTAGGATTCGAGGGTTTAGTGTTTAGTAGATAAAGCTTCGGTTTTGGATTTCAAGGTTTAGGGTTTTATGGTTTTACATTTCACGGTTTATGGTTTGGGGTTTTAGCGTTTAGAATTTCAAGGGCGTATGGTTTAGGGTTTTGAGGTTTCAATGTTAGGGTTTTAGAGTTTTACTGTTTAGGGTTTAGGGATTAAGGTCTCGGGTTTAGAATTTCAGGGGTTTAGGGTTTTGGAGTTTCAATGTTAGAGTTTTTAAGTTTTCCTTGTTAGGGTTTTTGAGTTTTACTGTTTAGGGTTTAAGGTTTGGGTTTGGGATTTTGAGGCTTCGATGTTAGAGTGATAGGGTTTTACTGTTTAGGGTGTAGGGTTTAGGATTTCATGGGTTTAGTGTTAAGGGTTTTAGGGCATAGGATTTAGAATTTCAAGGGTATAGGGTCTAGTGTTTTGGGGTTTCAATGTTAGGGCTTTAGGTTTTCTATTTTACATTTATGGTATAGGGTTATACGCTTTCTAAATTTAGGGTTTTAGGATTTCGGCCAAAAAAGTTTTTGGTTTTCGGATTCGAGGGCTTAATGTTTAATGGATAAAAGATAGGTTTAGGGTTCACGGAATAGGATTTTGAGGTTTAGGGTTGAGAGTTTTAGGATTCTACTGTTAAAGATTTAGTGTTTCACCATTTAGGGTTTAGGGTTTGAAGGATTTATGGTTTAGGGTTTAGGATTTTTGGGTTTAAATGTCAGGGTTTTAGGGTTTTACAGCTTCGGGTTTAGGGTTTAGGGTTTAGAGTTTAGGATTTCAATGGTTTAGGCTTTTTTGGTTTCAATGTTAGGGTTTTACTATTTAGGGTTTAGGGTTTTACGCTTTAGGGTTTAGCCTTTTGGGTTTTGGGGTTTCAATTTTAGGGTAATAGGTTTTCCGCGTAGGGTTTTACGGTATAGGGTTATACACTTTCTAAATTTAGGGTTTTAGGGTTTAGGCTAAAAGAGTTTAGGGTTTTAGGATTCGAAGGTTTAGTGTTTAATAGATAAAGGTTAGGGTTTAGGGTTCACGGTTTTGGATTTTAAGGTTTAGGGTTTAGGGTTTTACTGTTTAGGGTTTCGAGTTCTAGTGTTTATGGTTTTGGGGTTTCAATGTTAGGGTTTAGGCTCTTACTGTTTAGGGTTTAGGGTTTTAGAATTTCAGAGGTTTCAGGGCTTTTAGGGGTATCGGTGTTAGATTTTTAGGTTTTCTATGTTAGTGTTTTCGAGTTTTTCTTGTTTAGGGTTTATGGGTTTGGGTTAAGGATTTTGGGAGCTTTCGATGTTAGGGTTTTAGGTTTTTATGTTAGCGATTTTGGGGTTTTTTCTTGTTTAGGGTTTAGGGCATCGGGTTTAGGGTTTAGAATTTCAAGGGCTCGGTTTAGGGTTTTGGTGTTTCAATATTAGGGTTTTAGGTTTTGTATGTTAGGGTTTAGGGTTTTACGGTATAGGGTTATACACTTCCTAAATTTAGGGTTTTAGGTTTTAGGCCAAAGAAGTTTATGGTGTTTAGGATTTGAGGGCTTAGTGTTTATTAGATAAAGGTTAGGGTTTGGGGGTTCTCGGTTTTATATTTCATGGTTTAGGGTTCGATTTTAGGGTTTTCTACGATTTTGGGTTTAGGGCTTTAGGGTTTTTACTTTTTAGGGTTAAAGGGTTTAGGGGTTTATGGGTGTAGGGGTTTTTGTTTTTTGGGGTTTCAATGTTAGGGATTTCTTAGGTTTTGTATGTTAGGGTTTTAGGGTTTTGCGGTTTAGGGATATACACTTCCTAAATTTAGAGTTTTAGGGCTTAGGCTAAAACAGTTTAGGGTTTAGGCTTTTGGGGGTTTTAATGCTAGGGTTTTAGGTTTTTTTTGTTGGGCTTTGATGGTCTTATTGTTTATGTTTAGGGGTTTCGGGTTTAGGATTTCAAGGGTTTAGAATTTCAAGGGTCTAACGTTTCTTGTTTTCAATGTTAGGGTTTTTGGTTTTCTAGGTTAGGGTTTTACGGTATAGGGTTATACACTTTCTAAATTTGGGGTTTTAGGGTTTAGGCTAAAAGAGTTTAGGGTTTTGGGATTTCAGAGTTTAGTGTTTAATAGATAAAGGTTAGGGTTTAGGGTTCACGGCTTAGGATTTCAATGTTTGGTGTTTGGGGTTTTGGAGTTTCACTGTTTAGCATTTAGGGTTTTAGCGTTTAGGATTTCAAGGGTTTAGGGTTTTTGGGGTTTCAATGTTTGGATTTTAGGGTTTTACTGTTTAGGGTTTAGGGTTTTGGGTTTAGAACTCAAGGGTTAGGGTTTTAGGGTTTTAGTGTTAGAGTTTTAGGTTTTCCATGCTAGGGTTGTATGGTTTTAATGCTTAGGGTTTACAGTTTTTGGGTTTAAGATTTCAAGGGTTTAGGGTTTAGGGTTTGGGGTTTAGGGTTTGGAATTTCAAGGGTACAGCATTTATTGTTTCGCGGTTTCAATGTAAAGGTTTTACTATTTAGGGTTTAGGGTTTTAGGGTTTTAGGGTTTTGGATTTCAAGGGTTTAGGGTTTTGGGGTTTTAATGTTAGGGTTTCAGGTTTTCCATGTTAAGCTTTTGGGATTCTTCTGTTTAGGGTTTAACGTTTAAGGTTTTCGGTTTAGCGTTTTAGGGGTCTTGAACGTTAGGGGGTTTAGGGCTTTTTACTTTTTTAGGGTATAGGGTTTTGGGTTTTTGAATGTTAGCGTTTTTGGGGCTTTTTAATATCTAGGGTTTGGGCTTTAAGGATTTAGGATCTCAAGGGTTTAGGGTTTATGGGCTTTAGGGTTTAGAGTTTTCAGAAAGTTTTCAGGGTTAGGGGGTTTCAATGTTAGGATTTTAGGTTTTCTTTTGTTTGGTTTTCGAGTTTTACGGTATAGGGTTATACACTTTCTAAATTTTGGGTTTTAGGTTGTAGGCTAAAAAAGTTTAGGGTCTTAGGATTCGAGGGTTTAGTGTTTAATAGATAAAGGTTAGGGTTAAGGGTTCACGGTTTAGGATTTCAAGGTTTAGGTTGTCGCTTTTAAGGTTTTACTGTTTAGGGTTTATGGTTTATGGTCTAGTATTTGGCTATTAGGGTTTAAAGTTTTTATAGTTTAGGGTTTAGGGTTTTGGGGTTTCAAGGTTAGGGTATTAGTTTAGGGTTTAGGGTTTTAGGGTTTAGTGTTTGGGATTTAAATGGTTTAAGGTTTAGGGTTTTAGGGTTTTGGGTTTCAATGTTAGGGTTTTAGGTTTTCTATGTTAGAGTTCTACGGTACGGGGTTATACACTTTCTAAATTTACGGTATTAGGGTTTAGGCTAAAAAGGTTTAAGGTTTTAGCATTCGAGGGTTTAGTGTTTAGTAGATAAAGCTTAGGGTTTAGGGTTCACGGTTTAGGATTTCAATGTTTGGGGTTTGGGGTTTTGGAGTTTTACTGTTTAGCGTCTAGGGTTTTAGCGTTTAGGATTTCAAGGGTTTAGGGTTTTTGGGGTTTCAATGTTTGGGTTTTAGGGTTTTACTGTTTAGGGTTTAGGGTTTTGGGTTTAAACTCAAGGGTTAGGGTTTTAGGGTTTCAGTGTTAGAGTTTTAGGTTTTCCACGCTAGGGTTTTATGGTTTTACTGCTTAGGGTTTAGAGTTTTAGGGTTTAAGATTTCAAGGGTTTAGGGTTAGCGTTTTGGGGTTTAGGGTTTTGAATTTCAAGGGTACAGGATTTCTTGTTTCGCGGTTTCAATGTCCAGGTTTTACTATTTAGGGTTTAGGGTTTTAGGGTTTAGGATTTAAAAGGTTTAAGGTTTTAGGGTTTCAATGTTAGGGTTTTAGGTTTTCCATGTTAAGGTTTTGGGATTCTTCTGTTTAGGGTTTAAGGTTTAAGGTTTCGGTTTAGCGTTTTGGGGCTTCAACGTTAGGGGTTTAGGGTTTTACTTTTTGGGGTATAGGGTTTTGGGTTTTGAATGTTAGCGTTTTGGGGTTTTTACTATTTAGGGTTTAGGCTTTAAGGATTTAGGATCTAAAGGGTTTCGGGTTTATGGCTTTAGGGTTTAGGGTTTAGAATTTCAAGGGTTTAGGGTTTGGGGTTTCAATGTTAGGATTTTAGGTTTTCTTTTGTTTGGTTTGCGAGTTTTATGGTATATGGTTATACACTTTCTAAATTTTGGGTTTTAGGTTATAGGCTAAAAAAGTTTAGGGTCTTAGGATTCGGGGGTTTAGTGTTTAATAGATAAAGGTTAGGGTAAAGGGTTTGCGGTTTAGGATTTCGAGGTTTTGGTTGTAGGTTTTATGGTTTAACTATTTAGGGTTTATGGTTTAGGGTCTAGTATTTAGGAATTAGGGTTTAAAGTGTTTATAGTTTAGGGTTTAGGGTTTTGGGGTTTCAATGTTAGGGTATTAGTTTAGGGTTTAGGGTTGTAAGGTTTAGTGTTTGGGATTTAAATGGTTTAAGGTTTAGGGTTTTAGGGTTTTGGGGTTTCAATGTTAGGGTTTTAGGTTTTCTATGTTAGGGTTCTACGGTACGGGGTTATACACTTTCTAAATTTACGGTATTAGGGTTTAGGCTAAAAAAGTTTAGGGTTTTAGGATTCGAGGATTTAGTGTTTAGTAGATAAAGCTTAGGGTTTAGGGTTCACGGTTTTGGATTTCAAGGTCTAGGGTTTTATGGTTTTACATTTCACGGTTTATGGTTTGGGGTTTTAGCGTTTAGAATTTCAAGGGCGTATGGTTTAGGGTTTTGAGGTTTCAATGTTAGGGTTTTAGAGTTTTACTGCTTAGGGTTTAGGGATTAAGGTCTCGGGTTTAGAATTTCAGGGGTTTAGGGTTTTGGAATTTCAATGTTAGAGTTTTTAGGTTTTCCTTGTTAGGGGTTTAGAGTTTTACTGTTTGGGGTTTACGGTTTGGGTTTAGGATTTTGAGGCTTCGATGTTAGGGTCTTACGTTTTCTATGTTAGAGTGATAGGGTTTTACTGTTTAGGGTTTAGGGTTTTAGGGTTTAGGATTTCATGGGCTTAGTGTTAAGGGTTTTAGGGCTTAGGATTTAGAATTTCAACGGTATAGGGTCTAGTGTTTTGGGGTTTCAATGTTAGGGCTTTAGGTTTTCTATTTTACATTTACGGTATAGGGTTATACGCTTTCTAAATTTAGGGTTTTAGGATTTCGGCCAAAAAAGTTTTTGGTTTTCGGATTCGAGGGCTTAATGTTTAATGGATAAAGGTTAGGTTTAGGGTTCACGGAATAGGATTTCGAGGTTTAGGGTTTAGAGTTTTAGGGGTCTACTGTTAAAGATTTAGTGTTTCACCATTTAGGGTTTAGGGTTTGAAGGATTTATGGTTTAGGGTTTAGGATTTTTGGGTTTAAATGTCAGGGTTTTAGGGTTTTACAGCTTCGGGTTTAGGGTTTAGAGTTTAGGATTTCAATGGTGTAGGTTTTTTGGGTTTCAATGTTAGGGTTTTACTATTTAGGGTTTAGGGTTTAGGGTTTTACGCTTTAGGGTTTAGCCTTTTGGGTGTTGGGGTTTCAATTTTGGGGTAATAGGTTTTCCGTGTTAGGGTTTTACGGTATAGGGTTATACACTTTCTAAATTTAGGGTTTTAGGGTTTAGGCTAAAAGAGTTTAGGGTTTAGGATTCGAAGGTTTAGTGTTTAATAGACAAAGGTTAGGGTTTAGGGTTCGCAGTTTTTGATTTTAACGTTTAGGGTTTATGGTTTTACTGTTTAGGGTTTCGAGTTTTAGTCTTTATGGTTTTGGGGTATCAATGTTGGGGTTTAGGCTTTTACTGTCTAGGGTTTAGGTTTTAGAATTTCAAGGTTTAGGCTTTTGGGGTTTCAGTGTTAGATTTTTAGGTTTTCCATGTTAGGGTTTCAGAGTTTTACTGTTTAGGGTTTATGGTTTAGGTTAAGGATTTTGGGGCTTCGATGTTAGGGTTTTAGGTTTTTAATGTTAGGGTTTTGGGGTTTTACTGTTAGGGTTTAGGGTATCGGGTTTAGGGTTTAGAATTTCAAGGGCTTAGTTTAGGGTTTTGGTGTTTCAATATTAGGGTTTTAGGTTTGGTATGTTAGGGTTTAGGGTTTTACAGTATAGGGTGATACAACTTCCCTAAATTTAGGGTTTTTAGGCCAAAAGAAGTTTATGGTTTTAGGATTCGAGTGCTTAGTGTTTATTAGATAAAGGTTAGGGTTTGGGGTTCTCGGTTTTATATTTCATGGTTTAGGGTTCAGATTTTAGGGTTTTACTGTTTCGGGTTTAGGGCTTTAGGGTTTTACTTTTAGGGTTAAAGGTTTAGGGTTTAACGGTGTAGGGTTTTTTGTTTTTTGGGGTTTCAATGTTAGGACTTTAGGTTTTTGTATGTTAGGGTTTTAGGGTTTTGCAGTTTAGGGATATACACTTCCTAAATTTAGAGTTTTAGGGCCTAGGCTAAAAAAGTTTAGGGTTTAGGCTTTTGGGGGTTTCAATGCTAGGGTTTTAGGTTTTTTATGTTGGGCTTTTATGGTCTTATTGTTTATGTTTAGGGGTTTAGGGTTTAGGATTTCAAGGGTTTAGGGTTTTAGGGTTTAGAATTTCAAGGGTTTAACGTTTCTTGTTTTCAATGTTAGGGTTTTTGGTTTTCTCGGTTAGGGTTTTACGGTATAGGGTTATATACTTTCTAAATTTGGGGTTTTAGGGTATAGGCTAAAAGAGTTTAGGGTTTCAGGATTTCAGAGTTTAGTGTTTAATAGATAAAGGTTAGGGTTTAGGGTTCACGGCTTAGGATTTCAATGTTTGGTGTTTGGGGTTTTGGAGTTTTACTGTTTAGCATTTAGGGTTTTAGCGTTTAGGATTTCAAGGGTTTAGGGTTTTTGGGGTTTCAATGTTAGGATTTTAGGGTTTTACTGTTTAGGGTTTAGGGTTTTGGGTTTAGAACTCAAGGGTTAGGGTTTTAGGGTTTCAGTGTTAGAGTTTTAGGTTTTCCATGCTAGGGTTTTATGGTTTTACTGCTTAGGGTTTACAGTTTTAGGGTTTAAGATTTCAAGGGTTTAGGGTTTGGAATTTCAAGGGTACAGGATTCATTGTTTCGCGGTTTCAATGTCAAGGTTTTACTATTTAGGGTTTACGGTTTTAGGGTTTTAGGGTTTTGGATTTCAAGGGTTTAGGGTTTTGGGGTTTCAATATTAGGGTTTCAGGTTTTCCATGTTAAGCTTTTGGGATTCTTCCGTTTAGGGTTTAAGGTTTAAGGTTTCGGTTTAGCGTTTTAGGGCTTCAACGTTAGGGGTTTAGGGTTTTACTTTTTAGGGTATAGGGTTTTGGGTTTTGAATGTTAGCTTTTTGGGGTTTTTAATGTCTAGGGTTTAGGCTTTAAGGATTTAGGATCTCAAGGGTTTAGGGTTTATGGCTTTAGGGTTTAGGGTTTAGAATTTCAAGGGTTTAGGGTTTTGGGGTTTCAATGTTAGGATTTTAGGTTTTCTTTTGTTTGGTTTTCGAGTTTTACGGTATAGGGTTATACACTTTCTAAATTTTGGGTTTTAGGTTACAGGCTAAAAGAGTTTAGGGTCTTAGGATTCGAGGGTTTAGTGTTTAATAGATAAAGGTTAGGGTTAAGAGTTCACGGTTTAGAATTTCGAGGTTTAGGTTGTAGGTTTTAGGGTTTTAATGTTTAGGGTTTACGGTTTAGGGTCTAGTATTTAGGCATTGGGGTTTAAAGTGTTTATAGTTTAGGGTTTTGGGGTTTCAATGTTAGGGTATTAGGGGTTTACTGTTTAGGGTTTAGGGGTTTAGGGTTTAGTGTTTAGAATTTAAAGGGTTTGAGGTTTAGGGTTTTAAGGTTTTGGGGTTTCAATGTTAGGGTTTTAGGTTTTCTATGTTACGGTTCCACGGTATGGGGTTATACACTTTCTAAATTTACGGTATTAGGGTTTAGGCTAAAAAAGTTTAAGGTTTTAGGATTCGAGGGTTTAGTGTTTAGTAGATAAAGCTTAGGGTTTAGGGTTCACGGTTTTGGATTTCAAGGTTTAGGGTTTTATGGTTTTATTTTCATGGTTTAGGGTTTGGGGTTTTAGCGTTTAGAATTTCAAGGGCGTATGGTTTAGGGTTTTGAGGTTTCAATGTTAGTGTTTTAGAGTTTTACTGTTTAGGGTTTAGGGATTAAGGTCTCGGGTTTAGAATTTCAAGGGTTAAGGGTTTTGGAGTTTCAATGTTAGGGTTTTTGATTTTCCTTGTTAGGGTTTTAGAGTTTTACTGTTTAGGGTTTGGGTTTAGGATTTCGTGGCTTCGATGTTAGGGTTTTACGTTTTCTATGTTAGAGTGTTAGGGTTTTACTGTTTATGGTTTAGTGTTTTAGGGTTTAGGATTTCATGGGATTAGTGTTTAGGGTTTTAGGGCTTAGGATTTAGAATTTCAAGGGTATAGGGTCTAGTGTTTTGGGGTTTCAATGTTAGGGCTTTAGGTTTTCTAGGTTACATTTACGGTATACGGTTATACGCTTTCTAAATTTGGGGTTTTAGGATTTTTGCCAAAAAAGGTTTTGGTCTTTGGATTCGAGGGCTTAATGTTTAATCGATAAACGTTGGGTTTAGGGTTCACGGTATAGGATTTTGAGGTTTAGGGTTTAGGGTTTTAGGGTTCTGCTGTTAAAGATTTAGTGTTTCACAGTTTAGGGTTTAGGGTTTGAATTATTTTATGGTTCAGGGTTTAGGATTTTTGGGTTCAAATTTTAGGGTTTTAGGGTTTTACAGCTTAGGGTTTAGGGTTTAGAGTTTAGGATTTTAATGGTTTAGGTTTTTTTGGTTTCAATGTTAGGGTTTTACTGTTTAGGGTTTAGGGTTTTACGCTTTAGGGTTTGGCCTTTTGGGTTTTGGGGTTTCAATTTTAGGGTAATAGGTTTTCTGTGTTAGGGTTTTTCTGTATAGGGTTATGCACTTTCTAAATTTAGGGTTTTAGGGTTTAGGCTAAAAGAGTTTAGGGTTTAGGATTCGAAGGTTTAGTGTTTAATAGATAAAGGTTAGGATTTTAACGTTTAGGGTTCGCAGTTTTGGATTTTAACGTTTAGGGTTTATGGTTTTACTGTTTAGGGTTTCGAGTTTTAGTCTTTATAGTTTTGGGGTTTCAATGTTGGGGTTTAGGCTTTTACTGTCTAGGGTTTAGGTTTTAGAATTTCAAGGTTCTGGCTTTTGGGGTTTCAGTGTTAGATTTTTAGGTTTTCCATGTTAGGGTTTTAGAGTTTTACTGTTTAGGGTTTATGGTTTAGGTTAAGGATTATGGGGCTTCGATGTTAGGGTTTTAGGTTTTTAATGTTAGGGTTTTGGGGTTTTACTGTTAGGGTTTAGGGTATCGGGTTTAGGGTTTAGAATTTCAAGGGCTCGGTTTAGGGTTTTGGTGTTTCAATATTAGGGTTTTAGGTTTTTTTATGTTAGGGTTTAGGGTTTTACGGTATAGGGTTATACACTTCCTAAATTTAGGGGTTTTAGGTTTTAGGCCAAGGAAGTTTATGGTTTTAGGATTCGAGGGCTTAGTGTTTATTAGATAAAGGTTAGGGTTTGGGGTTCATGGTTTTATGTTTCATGGTTTAGGGTTCAGATTTTAGGGTTTTACGGTTTTGGGTTTAGGGCTTTAGGGTTTTTACTTTTAGGGTTAAAGGGTTTAGGGTTTACGAAGTAGGGTTTTGTTTTTTGGGGTTTCAATGTTAGGGTTTTTGGTTTTGTATGTTAGGTTTTAGGGTTTTGCGGTTTAGGGTCATACACTTCCTAAATTTAGAGTTTTAGGGCTTCGGCTAAAACAGTTTAGGGTTTAGGCTTTTGGGGGTTTAGAATTTCAAGGGTTTAACGTTTCTTGTTTTCAATGTTAGGGTTTTTGGTTTTCTAGGTTAGGGTTTTACGGTATAGGGTTATGCACTTTCTAAATTTGGGATTTTAGGGTTTAGGCTAAAAGAGTTTAGGGTTTTAGGATTTCAGAGTTTAGTGTTTAATAGATAAAGGTTAGGGTTTAGGGTTCACGGCTTAGGATTTCAATGTTTGGTGTTTGGGGTTTCGGAGTTTTACTGTTTAGCGTTTAGGGTTTTAGCGTTTAGGATTTCAAGGGTTTAGGGTTTTTGGGGTTTCAATGTTAGGGTTTTAGGGTTTTAGTGTTTAGGGTTTGGGGTTTTGGGTTTAGAACTCAAGGGTTAGAGTTTTACGGTTTCAGTGTTAGAGTTTTAGGTTTTCCATGCTAGGGTTTTATGGTTTTACTGCTTAGGGTTTACAGTTTTAGGGTTTAAGATTTCAAGGGTTTAGGGTTTAGGGTTTTGGGGTTTAGGGTTTGGAATTTCAAGGGTACAGGATTTATTGTTTCGCGGTTTCAATGTCAAGGTTTTACTATTTAGGGTTTAGGGTTATAAGGTTTTGGATTTCAAGGGTTTAGGGTTTTGGGGTTTCAATGTTAGGGTTTTAGGTTTTCCATGTTAAGGTTTTGGGATTCTTATGTTTAGGGTTTAAGGTTTAAGGTTTCAGTTTAGCGTTTTGGGGCTTCAACATTAGGGGTTTAGGGTTTTACTTTTTAGGGTATAGGGTTTTGGGTTTTGAATGTTAGCGTTTTGGGGTTTTTACTATTTAGGGTTTAGGCTTTAAGGATTTAGGATCTAAAGGGTTTAGGGTTTATGGCTTTAGGGTTTAGGGTTTAGAATTTCAAGGGTTTAGGGTTTGGGGTTTCAATGTTAGGATTTTAGGTTTTCTTTTGTTTGGTTTTCGAGTTTTACGGTATATGGTTATACACTTTCTAAATTTTGGGTTTTAGGTTATAGGCTAAAAAAGTTTAGGGTCTTAGGATTCGAGGGTTTAGTGTTTAATAGATAAAGGTTAGGGTAAAGGGTTTGCAGTTTAGGGTTTCGTGGTTTTGGTTGTAGGTTTTATGGTTTAACTGTTTAGGGTTTAGGGTTTAGTGTCTAGTATTTAGGAATGTGGGTTTTTAGTGTTTGTAGTTTAGGGTTTGGGGTTTTAGGGTTTTAGGGTTTAGCGTTTGGGATTTAAATGGTTTAAGGTTTAGGGTTTTAGGGTTTCGGGGTTTCAATGTTAGGGTTTTAGGTTTTCTATGTTAGGGTTCTACGGTACGGGGTTATACACTTTCTAAATTTACGGTATTAGGGTTTAGGCTAAAAAAGTTTAGGGTTTTAGGATTCGAGGGTTTAGTGTTTAGTAGATAACGCTTAGGGTTTAGGGTTCACGGTTTTGGATTTCAAGGTTTAGGGTTTTATGGTTTTACATTTCACGGTTTATGGTTTGGGGTTTTGGCGTTTAGAATTTCAAGGGCTAATGGTTTAGGGTTTTGAGGTTTCAATATTAGGGTTTTTGAGTTTTACTGTTTAGGGTTTAGGGATTAGGGTCTCGGGTTTAGAATTTCAGGGGTTTAGGATTTTGGAGTTTCAATGTTAGAGTTTTTAGGTTTTCCTTGTTAGGGTTGTAGTGTTTTACTGTTTAGGGTTTACGGTTTGGGTTTAGGATTTCGAAGCTTCGATGTTAGGGTTTTACGTTTTCTATGTTAGAGTGATAGGGTTTTACTGTTTAGGGTTTAGGGTTTAGGATTTCATGGGTTTAGTGTTAAGGGTTTTAGGGCTTAGAATTTAGAATTTCAAGGGTATAGGGTCTAGTGCTTTGGGGTTTCAATGTTAGGGCTTTAGTTTTTCTATTTTACATTTACGGTATAGGGTTATACGCTTTCTAAATTTAGGGTTTTAGGATTTCGGCCAAAAAAGTTTTTGGTTTTCGGATTCGAGGGCTTAATGTTTAATGGATAAAGGTTAGGTTTAGGGTTCACGGAATAGGATTTCGAGGTTTAGGGTTTAGAGTTTTAGGGTTCTACTGTAAAAGATTTAGTGTTTCACCATTTAGGGTTTAGGGTTTGAAGGATTTATGGTTTAGGGTTTAGGATTTTTGGGTTTAAATGTCAGGGTTTTTGGGTTTTACAGCTTCGGGTTTAGGGTTTAGAGTTTAGGATTTCAATGGTTTAGGTTTTTTTGGTTTCAATTTTAGGGTTTCACTATTTACGGTTTAGGGTTTAGGGTTTTACGCTTTAGGGTTTAGGCTTTTGGGTTTTGGGGTTTCAATTTTAGGGTAATAGGTTTTCTGTGTTAGGGTTTTTCTGTATAGGGTTATGCACTTTCTAAATTTAGGGTTTCAGGGTTTAGGCAAAAAGAGTTTAGGGTTTAGGATTCGAAGGTTTAGTGTTTAATAGATAAAGGTTAGGGTTTAGGGTTTGCAGTTTTGGATTTTAAGGATTATGGTTTATGGTTTTACTCTTTAGGGTTTCGAGTTTTAGTCTTTATGGTTTTGGGGTTTCAATGTTAGGATTTAGGCATTTACTGTTTAGGGTTTAGGTTTAAGAATTTCAAGGTTTAGGCTTTTGGGGTTTCAGTGTTAGATTTTTAGGTTTTCCATGTTAGGCTTTCAGAGTTTTACTGTTTAGGGTTTATGGTTTAGGTTATGGATTTTGGGGCTTCGATGTTAGGGTTTTAGGTTTTTAATGTTAGGGTTTTGGGGTTTTACTGTTTAGGGTTTAGGGTATCGGGTTTAAGGTTTAGAATTTCAAGGGCTTAGTTTAGGGTTTTGGTGTTTCAATATTAGGGTTTTAGGTTTTGTATGTTAGGGTTTAGGGTTTTACGGTATAGGATTATACACGTCCTAAATTTGGGGTTTT
Source organism: Catharanthus roseus (assembly GCA_028651295.1). Classification (NCBI taxonomy): domain Eukaryota; kingdom Viridiplantae; phylum Streptophyta; class Magnoliopsida; order Gentianales; family Apocynaceae; genus Catharanthus; species Catharanthus roseus. The sequence goes on along the minus strand of JAPQWS010000165.1, from coordinate 4,329,922 downwards.
AGGCCAAAGAAGTTTATGGTTTTAGGATTCGAGCGCTTAGTGTTTATTAGATAAAGGTTAGGGTTTGGGGTTCTCGGTTTTAGATTGCATAGTTTATGGTTCAGATTTTAGGGTTTTACGGTTTCGGGTTTAGGGCTTTAGGGTTTTACTTTAAGGTTAATGGTTTAGGGTATATGGTGTAGGGTTTTTGTTTTTTGGGTTTCAATGTTAGGGCTTTAGGTTTTGTATGTTAGTGTTTTAGGGTTTTGCAGTTTAGAGATATACACTTCCTAAATTCAGAGTTTTAGGGCCTAGGCTAAAAAAGTTTAGGGTTTAGGCTTTTGGGGGTTTCAATGCTAGGGTTTTAGGTTTTTTATGTTGGGCTTTTATGGTCTTATTGTTTATGTTTAGGGGTTTAGGGTTTAGGATTTCAATTGTTTAGGATTTTAGGGTTTAGAATTTCAAGGGTTTAACGGTTCTTGTTTCCAATGTTAGGGTTTTTGGCTTTCTAGGTTAGGATTTTACGGTATAGGGTTATACACTTTCTAAATTTGGGGTTTTAGGGTATAGGCTAAAAGAGTTTATGGTTTTAGGATTTCAGAGTTTAGTGTTTAATAGATAAAGGTTAGGGTTTAGGGTTCACGGTTTAGGATTTCAATGTTTGGTGTTTGGGGTTTTGGAGTTTTACTGTTTAGCATTTAGGGTTTTAGCGTTTAGGATTTCAAGGGTTTAGGGTTTTTGGGGTTTCAATGTTAGGGTTTTAGGGTTTTACTGTTTAAGGTTTAGGGTTTTGGGTTTAGAACTCAAGGGTTAGGGTTTTAGGGTTTCAGTGTTAGAGTTTTAGGTTTTCCATGCTAGGGTTTTATGGTTTTACTGCTTAGGGTTTACAGTTATAGGGTTTAAGATTTCAAGGGTTTAGGGTTTGGAATTTCAAGGGTACAGGATTTATTGCTTCGCGGTTTCAATGTCAAGGTTTTACTATTTAGGGTTTAGGGTTTTAGGGTTTTAGGGTTTTGTATTTCAAGGGTTTAGGGTTTTGGGGTTTCAATGTTAGGGTTTTAGGTTTTCCATGTTAAGGTTTTGGGATCTTCTGTTTAGGGCTTAAGGTTTCGGTTTAGCGTTTTGGGGCTTTAACGTTAGGGGTTTAGGGTTTTACTTTTTAGGGTATAGGGTTTTGGGTTTTGAATGTTAGCGTTTTGGGGTTTTTAATATCTAGGGTTTAGGCTTTAAGCATTTAGGATCTCAAGTTTAGGGTTTACGGCTTTAGGGTTTAGGGTTTAGAATTTCAAAGGTTTAGGGTTTTGGGGTTTCAATGTTAGGATTTTAGGTTTTCTTTTGTTTGGTTTTCGAGTTTTACGGTATAGGGTTATACACTTTCTAAATTTTGGGTTTTAGGTTATAGGCTAAAAAAGTTTAGGGTCTTAGGATTCGAGGGTTTAGTGTTTTATAGATAAAGGTTAGGGTTAAGGGTTCACGGTTTAGGATTTCGAGGTTTAGTTTGTCGGTTTTAAGGTTTTACTGTTTAGGGTTTATGGTTTATGGTCTAGTATTTAGGCATTGGGGTTTAAAGTGTTTATAGTTTGGGGTTTAGGGTTTTGGGGTTTCAATGTTAGGGTCTTAGGGGCTTACTGTTTCGGGTTTAGGGTTTTAGGGTTTAGTGTTTAGGATTTAAAGGGTTTCAGGTTTAGAGTTTTTGGGTTTTGGGGTTTCAATGTTAGGGTTTCAGGTTTTCTATGTTAGGGTTCTAGGATACGGGGTTATACACTTTCTAAATTTACGGTATTAGGGTTTAGGCTAAAAAAGTTTAGGGTTTTAGGATTCGAGGATTTAGTGTTTAGTAGATAAAGCTTAGGGTTTAGGGTTCACGGTTTTGGATTTCAAGGTCTAGGGTTTTATGGTTTTACATTTCACGGTTTATGGTTTGGGGTTTTAGCGTTTAGAATTTCAAGGGCGTATGGTTTAGGGTTTTGAGGTTTCAATGTTAGGGTTTTAGAGTTTTACTGTTTAGGGTTTAGGGATTAAGGTCTCGGGTTTAGAATTTCCGGGGTTTAGGGTTTTGGAGTTTCAATGTTAGAGTTTTTAGGTTTTCCTTGTTAGAGTTTTAGAGTTTTACTGTTTAGGGTTTACGGTTTGGGTTTAGGATTTCGAGGCTTCGATGTTAGGGTTTTACGTTTTCTATGTTAGAGTGATAGGGTTTTACTGTTTAGGGTTTAGGGTTTTAGGGTTTAGGATTTCATGGGTTTAGTGTTAAGGGTTTTAGGGCTTAGGATTTAGAATTTCAACGGTTTAGGGTCTAGTGTTTTGGGGTTTCAATGTTAGGGCTTTAGGTTTTCTATTTTACATTTACGGTATAGGGTTATACGCTTTCTAAATTTAGGGTTTTAGGATTTCGGCCAAAAAAGTTTTTGTTTTTCGGATTCGAGGGCTTAATGTTTAATGGATAAAGGTTAGGTTTAGGGTTCACGGAATAGGATTTCGAGGTTTAGGGTTTAGAGTTTTAGGGATCTACTGTTAAAGATTTAGTGTTTCGCCATTTAGGGTTTAGGGTTTGAAGGATTTATGGTTTAGGGTTTAGGATTTTTGGGTTTAAATGTCAGGGTTTTAGGGTTTTACAGCTTCGGGTTTAGGGTTTAGAGTTTAGGATTTCAATGGTTTAGGTTTTTTTTGTTTCAATGTTAGGGTTTTACTATTTACGGTTTAGGGTTTAGGGTTTTACGCTTTAGGGTTTAGGCTTTTGGGTTTTGGGGTTTCAATTTTAGGGTAATAGGTTTTCTGTGTTAGGGTTTTTCTGTATAGGGTTATGCACTTTCTAAATTTAGGGTTTTAGGGTTTAGGCTAAAAGAGTTTAGGGTTTAGGATTCGAAGGTTTAGTGTTTAATAGATAAAGGTTAGGGTTTAGGGTTCGCAGTTTTGGATTTTATGGTTTAGGGTTTATGGTTTTACTGTTTAGGGTTTCGAGTTTTAGCCTTTATGGTTTTGGGGTTTCAATGTTAAGGTTTAGGCATTTACTGTTTAGGGTTTAGGTTTTAGAATTTCAAGGTTTAGGCTTTTGGGGTTTCAGTGTTAGATTTTTAGGTTTTCCATGTTAGGGTTTCAGAGTTTTACTGTTTAGGGTTTATGGTTTAGGTTAAGGATTTTTGGGCTTCGATGTTAGGGTTTTAGGTTTTTAATGTTAGGGTTTTGGGGTTTTACTGTTAGGGTTTAGGGTATCGGGTTTAGGGTTTAGAATTTCAAGGGCTTAGTTTAGGGTTTTGGTGTTTCAATATTAGGGTTTTAGGTTTGGTATGTTAGGGTTTAGGGTTTTACGGTATAGGGTGATACACTTCCTAAATTTAGGGTTTTAGGCCAAAGAAGTTTATGGTTTTAGGATTCGAGTGCTTAGTGTTTATTAGATAAAGGTTAGGGTTTGGGGTTCTCGGTTTTATATTTCATGGTTTAGGGTTCAGATTTTAGGGTTTTACTGTTTCGGGTTTAGGGCTTTAGGGTTTTACTTTTAGGGTTAAAGGTTTAGGGTTAACGGTGTAGGGTTTTTGTTTTTTGGGTTTCAATGTTAGGACTTTAGGTTTTGTATGTTAGGGTTTTAGGGTTTTGCAGTTTAGGGATATACACTTCCTAAATTTAGAGTTTTAGGGCCTAGGCTAAAAAAGTTTAGGGTTTAGGCTTTTGGGGGTTTCAATGCTAGGGTTTTAGGTTTTTTATGTTGGGCTTTTATGGTCTTATTGTTTATGTTTAGGGGTTTAGGGTTTAGGATTTCAAGGGTTTAGGGTTTTAGGGTTTAGAATTTCAAGGGTTTAACGTTTCTTGTTTTCAATGTTAGGGTTTTTGGTTTTCTCGGTTAGGGTTTTACGGTATAGGGTTATATACTTTCTAAATTTGGGGTTTTAGGGTATAGGCTAAAAGAGTTTAGGGTTTCAAGATTTCAGAGTTTAGTGTTTAATAGATAAAGGTTAGGGTTTTAGGTTTTGTATGTTAGGGTTTAGGGTTTTACGGTATAGGATTATACACTTCCTAAATTTAGGGTTTTAGGCCAAAGAAGTTTATGGTTTTAGGATTCGAGCGCTTAGTGTTTATCAGATAACGGTTAGGGTTTGGGGTTCTCGGTTTTAGATTGCATAGTTTAGGGTTCAAATTTTAGGGTTTTATGGTTTCGGGTTTAGGGCTTTAGGGTTTTACTTTTAGGGTTAAGGGTTTAGGGTTTACGGTGTAGGGTTTTTGTTTTTTGGGTTTCAATGTTAGGGCTTTAGGTTTTGTATGTTAGACTTTTAGGGTTTTGCAGTTTAGAGATATACACTTCCTAAATTTAGAGTTTTAGGGCCTAGGCTAAAAAAGTTTAGGGTTTAGGCTTTTGGGGGTTTCAATGCTAGGGTTTTAGGTTTTTTATGTTGGGGTTTTATGGTCTTATTGTTTATGTTTAGGAGTTTAGGGTTTAGGATTTCAATTGTTTAGGGTTTTAGGGTTTAGAATTTCAAGGGTTTCACGGTTCTTGTTTTCAATGTTAGGGTTTTTGGTTTGTTAGGTTAGGGTTTTACGGTATAGGGTTATACACTTTCTAAATTTTGGGTTTTAGGGTATAGGCTAAAAGAGTTTAGGGTTTTAGGATTTCAGAGTTTAGTGTTTAATAGATAAAGGTTAGGGTTTAGGGTTCACGGTTTAGGATTTCAATGTTTGGTGTTTGGGGTTTTGGAGTTTTACTGTTTAGCATTTAGGGTTTTAGCGTTTAGGATTTCAAGGGTTTAGGGTTTTTGGGGTTTCAATTTTAGGGTTTTATGGTTTTACTGTTTAGGGTTTAGGGTTTTGGGTTTAGAACTCAAGGGTTAGGGTTTTAGGGTTTCAGTGTTAGAGTTTTAGGTTTTCCATGCTAGGGTTTTATGGTTTTACTGCTTAGGGTTTACAGTTTTAGGGTTTAAGATTTCAAGGGTTTAGGGTTTGGAATTTCAAGGGTACAGGATTTATTGCTTCGCGGTTTCAATGTCAAGGTTTTACTATTTAGGGTTCAGGGTTTTAGGGTTTAAGGGTTTTGGATTTCAAGGGTTTAGGGTTTTGGGGTTTCAATGTTAGGGTTTTAGGTTTTCCATGTTAAGCTTTTGGGATTCTTCTGTTTAGGGTTTAAGGTTTAAGGTTTCGGTTTAGCGTTTTAGGGCTTCCACGCTAGAAGTTTAGCGTTTTACTTTTTAGGGTATAGGGTTTTGGGTTTTGAATGTTAGCGTTTTGGGGTTTTTACTATTTAGGGTTTAGGCTTTAAGGATTTAGGATCTCAAGGGTTTAGGGTTTATGGCTTTAGGGTTTAGGGTTTAGAATTTCAAGGGTTTAGGGTTTTGGGGTTTCAATGTTAGGATTTTAGGTTTTCTTTTGTTTGGTTTTCGAGTTTTACGGTATAGGGTTATACACTTTCTAAATTTTAGGTTTTGGGTTACAGGCCGAAAAAGTTTAGGGTCTTAGGATTCGAGGGTTTAGTGTTTAATAGATAAAGGTTAGGGTTAAGAGTTCACGGTTCAGGATTTCGAGGTTTAGGTTGTAGGTTTTAGGGTTTTAATGTTTAGGGTTTACGGTTTAGGGTCTAGTATTTAGGCATTAGGGTTTAAAGTGTTTATAGTTTATGGTTTTGGGGTTTCAATGTTAGGGTATTAGGGGTTTACTGTTTAGGGTTTAGGGTTTTTGGGTTTAGTGTTTAGAATTTAAAGGGTTTGAGGTTTAGGGTTTTAAGGTTTTGGGGTTTCAATGTTAGGGTTTTAGGTTTTCTATGTTAGGGTTCCACGGTATGGGGTTATACACTTTCTAAATTTACGGTATTAAGGTTTAGGCTAAAAAAGTTTAAGGTTTTAGGATTCGAGGGTTTAGCGTTTAGTAGATAAAGCTTAGGGTTTAGGGTTCACAGTTTTGGATTTCAAGGTTTAGGCTTTTATGGTTTTACTTTTCATGGTTTAGGGTTTGGGGTTTTAGCGTTTAGAATTTCTAGGGCGTATGGTTTAGGGTTTTGAGGTTTCAATGTTAGGGTTTTAGAGTTTTACTGTTTAGGGTTTAGGGATTAAGGTCTCGGGTTTAGAATTTCAAGGGTTAAGGGTTTTGGAGTTTCAATGTTAGAGTTTTTGATTTTCCTTGTGAGGGTTTTAGAGTTTTACTGTTTAGGGTTTAGGGTTTGGGTTTAGGATTTCGTGGCTTCGATGTTAGGATTTTACGTTTTCTATGTTAGAGTGTTAGGGTTTTACTGTTTATGGTTTAGTGTTTTAGGGTTTAGGATTTCATGGGATTAGTGTTTAGGGTTTTAGGGCTAAGGATTTAGAATTTCAAGGGTATAGGGTCTAGTGTTTGCGGGTTTCCATGTTAGGGCTTTAGGTTTTCTACGTTACAATTACGGTATACGGTTATACACTTTCTAAATTTGGGGTTTTAGGATTTTTGCCAAAAAAGGTTTTGGTCTTTGGATTCGAGGGCTTAATGTTTAATCGATAAACGTTGGGATTAGGGTTCACGGTATAGGATTTTGAGGTTTAGGGTTTCGGGTTTTAGGGTTCTGCTGTTAAAGATTTAGTGTTTCACGGTTTAGGGTTTAGGGTTTGAACGATTTATGGTTTAGGGTTTAGGATTTTTGGGTTCAAATGTTAGGGTTTTAGGGTTTTACAGCTTAGGGTTTAGGGTTTAGAGTTTAGGATTTCAATGGTTTAGGTTTTTTTGGTTTCAATGTTAGGGTTTTACTATTTAGGATTTAGGGTTTTACGCTTTAGGGTTTAGCCTTTTGGGTTTTGGGGTTTAGGGTTTAGGGTAATAGGTTTTCTGAGTTAGGGTTTTACGGTATAGAGTTATACACTTTCTAAATTTAGGGTTTAGGGCTTAGGCTAAAAGAGTTTAGGGTTTTAGGATTCGAAGGTTTAGTGTTTAATAGGTAAAGGTTAGGGTTTAGGGTTCACGGTTTTGGATTTTAAGGTTTAGGTTTTAGGGTTTTACTGTTTAGGGTTTCGAGTTTTAGTGTTTATGGTATTGGGCTTTCAATGTTAGGGTTTTGGGCTTTTACTGTTTAGGGTTTAGGGTTTAGAATTTCAAGGTTTAGGCTTTTGGGGTTTCAGTGTTAGATTTTTAGGTTTCCTATGTTAGGGTTTCAAAGTTTTACTGTTTAGGGTTTAGGGTTTAGGTTAAGGATTTTGGGGTTTCGATTTTAGGGTTTTAGGTTTTTAATGTTAGGGTTTTTGGATTTTACTGTTTAGGGTATTTCAAGGGCTTTGTTTAGGGTTTTGGTGTTTCAATATTAGGGTTTTAGGTTTTGTATGTTAGGGTTTAGGGTTTTGCGGTATAGGGTTATACACTTCCTAAATTTTGGGTTTTAGGTTTTAGGCCAAAGAAGTTTATGAATTTAGGATTCGAGGGCTTAGTGTTTATTAGATAAAGGTTAGGGTTTGGGGTTCACGGTTTTAGATTTCATGGTTTAGGGTTCAGATTTTAGGGTTTTACGGATTTGGGTTTTGGGCTTTAGGGTTTTACTTTTAGGGTTAAGGGTTCAGGGTTTACAGTGTAGGGTTTTTTTTTTGGGGTTTCAATGTTAGGGTTTTTGGTTTTGTATGTTAGGTTTGAGGGTTTTGCGGTTTAGGGTTATACACGTCCTAAATTTAGAGTTTTAGGGGTTAGGCTAAAACAGTTTAGGGTTTAGGCTTTTGGGGGTTTCAATGCTACGGTTTTAGGTTTTTTTTTGTTGGGCTTTTATGGTCTTATTGTTTACGTTTAGGGGTTTAGGGTTTAGGATTTCAAGTGTTTAGGGTTTTAGGGTTTAGAATTTCAAGGGTTTAACGTTTCTTGTTTTCAATGTGAGGTTTTTGGTTTTCTAGGTTAGGGTTTTACGGTATAGGGTTATCCACTTTCTAAATTTGGGGTTTTAAGGTTTAGGCTAAAAGAGTTTAGCGTTTTAGGATTTCAGAGTTTAGTGTTTAATAGATAAAGGTTAGGGTTTAGGGTTCACGGTTTAGGATTTCAATGTTTGGTGTTTGGGGTTTTGGAGTTTTACTGTTTTGCGTTTAGGATTTCAAGGGTTTAGGGTTTTTGGGGTTTCAATGTTAGGGTTTTAGGGTTTTACTGTTTAGGGTTTAGGGTTTTGGGTTTAGAACTCAAGGGTTAGGGTTTTAGGGTTTCAGTGTTAGAGTTTTAGGTTTTCCATGCTAGGGTTTTATGGTTTTACTGCTTAGGGTTTACAGTTTTAGGGTTTAAGATTTCAAGGGTTTAGGGTTTGGAATTTCAAGGGTACAGGATTTATTGTTTCGCGGGTTCAATGTCAAGGTTTTACTATTTAGGGTTTTGGGTATTAGGGTTTTAGGGTTTTGGATTTCAAAGGATTAGGGTTTTGGGGTTTCAATGTTAGGGTTTTAGGTTTTCCATGTTAAGGTTTTGGGAATCTTCTATATAGGGTTTAAGGTTTCGGTTTAGCGTTTTGGGGCTTTAACGTTAGGGGTTTAAGGTTTTACCTTTTAGGGTATAGGGTTTTGGGTTTTGAATGTTAGCATTTTGGGGTTTTTAATATCTAGGGTTTAGGCTTTAAGGATTTAGGATCTCAAGGATTTAGGGTTTATGGCTTTAGGGTTTAGGGTTTAGAATTTCAAAGGTTTAGGGTTTTGGGGTTTCAATGTTAGGATTTTAGGTTTTCTTTTGTTTGGTTTTCTAGTTTTACGGTATAGGGTTATACACTTTCTAAATTTTGGGTTTTAGGTTATAGGCTAAAAAAGTTTAGGGTCTTAGGATTCGAGGGTTTAGTGTTTAATAGATAAAGGTTAGGGTTAAGGGTTCACGGTTTAGGATTTCGAGGTTTAGTCTGTCGGTTTTAAGGTTTTAATGTTTAGGGCTTATGGTCTAGTATTTAGGCATTGGGGTTTAAAGTGTTTATAGTTTGGGGTTTAGGGTTTTGGGGTTTCAATGTTAGGGTATTAGGGGTTTACTATTTAGGGTTTAGGGTTTTAGGGTTTAGTGTTTAGGATTTAAAGGGTTTCAGGTTTAGGGTTTTAGGGTTTCAATGTTAGGGTTTTAGGTTTTCTATGTTAGGGTTCTACGGTACGGGGTTATACACTTTCTAAATTTACGGTATTAGGGTTTAGGCTAAAAAAGTTTAAGGTTTTAGGATTCGAGGGTTTAGTGTTTAGTAGAAAAAGCTTAGGGTTTGGGGTTCACGGTTTTGGATTTCAAGGTTTAGGGTTTTATGGTTTTACTTTTCACGGTTTAGGGTTTGGGGTTTTAGCGTTTAGAATTTCAAGGGCGTATGGCTTAGTGTTTTGAGGTTTCAATGTTAGGGATTTAGAGTTTTACTGTTTAGGGTTTAGGGATTCAGGTCTCGGGTTTAGAATTTCAAGGGTTTAGGGTTTTGGAGTTCGCTGTTAGAGTTTTTAGGTTTTCCTTGTTAGGGTTTTAGAGTTTTACTGTTTCGGGTTTAGGGTTTGGGCTTAGGATTTCGAGGCTTCGATGGTAGGGTTTTACGTTTTCTATGTTAGAGAGTTAGGGTTTTACTGTTTATGGTTTAGTGTTTTAGGGTTTAGGATTTCATGGGTTTAGTGTTTAGGGTTTTAGTGCTTAGCATTTAGAATTTCAAGGGTATAGGGTCTAGTGTTTTGGGGTTTCATTGTTAAGGCTTTAGGTTTTCTACGTTAGATTTACGGTATACGTTATACGCTTTCTAAATTTAGGGTTTTAGGATTTTTGCCAAAAAATTTTTTGGTCTTTGGATTCGAGGGCTTAATGTTTAATCGATAAACGTTAGGTTTAGGGTTCACGGTATAGGATTTCGAGGTTTAGGGTTTAGAGTTTTAGGGTTCTGCTGTTAAAGATTTAGTGTTTCACTATTTAGGGTTTAGGGTTTGAAGGATTTATGGTTTAGGGTTTAGGATTGTTGGGTTCAAATGTTAGGGTTTTAGGGTTCTACTACTTAGGGTTTACGGTTTAGAGCTTAGGATTTCAATGGTTTAGGTTTTTTTTGGTTTCAATGTTACGGTTTTACTATTTAGGCTTTAGGGTTTAGGCTTTTGGGTTTTGGGGTTTCAATTTTAGGGTAATAGGTTTCTGTCTTAGGGTTTTATGGTATAGGGTTATGCATTTTCTAAATTTAGGGCTTTAGGGTTTAGGCTAAAAGAGTTTAGGGTTTTAGGTTTCGAAGGTTTAGTGTTTAATTGATAAAGGTTTGGGTTTTGGGTTCACGGTTTTGGATTTTAAGGTTTAGGTTTTAGGGTTTTACTGTTTAGGGTTTCGAGTTTTAGTGTTTATTATTTTGGGCTTTCAATGTTAGGGTTTTGGGCTTTTACTGTTTAGGGTTTAGGGTTTAGAATTTCAAGATTTAGGCTTTTAGGGTTTCAGTGTTAGATTTTTAGGTTTTCTATGTTAGAGTTTCAAAGTTTTACTGTTTAGGGTTTAGGGTCTACGTTAAGGACTTTGGGATTTCGATTTTAGGGTTTTAGGTTTTTAATGTTAGGGTTTTTGGGTTTTACTGTTTAGGGTTTAGGGTTTAGAATTTCAAGGGCTTGGTTTAGGGTTTTGGTGTTTCAATATTAGGGTTTTAGGTTTTGTATGTTAGGGTTTAGGGTTTTACGGTGCTGGGTTATACACTTCCTAAATTTACAGTTTTAGGTTTTAGGCCAAGGAAGTTTATGGTTTTTAGGATTCTAGGGCTTAGTGTTTATTAGATAAAGGTTAGGGTTTGGGGTTCACGGTTTTAGATTTCATGGTTTAGGGTTTAGATTTTAGGGTTTTACGGTTTTGGGTTTAGGGCTTTAGGGTTTTACTTTTAGGGTTAAGGGTTCAGGGTTTACGGTGTAGGGTTTTGTTTTTTTGGGTTTCAATGTTAGGGTTTTTGGTTTTTGTATGTTAGGTTTTAGGGTTTTGCGGTTTAGGGTTATACACTTCCCAAAATTTAGAGTTTTAGGGCTTAGGCTAAAAAAAGTTTAGGGTTTAGGCTTTTGGGGGTTTCAATGCTAGGGTTTTAGGTTTTTTATTTGGGCTTTTATGCTCTTATTGTTTATGTTTAGGGGTTTAGGGTTTAGGATCTCAAGGGTTTAGGGTTTAGAATTTCAAGGGTTTAACATGTCTTGTTTTCAATGTTAGGGTTTTTGGTTTTCTAGGTTAGGGTTTTACGGTATAGGGTTATCCACTTTCTAAATTTGGGGTTTTAGGGTTTAGGCTAAAAGAGTTTAGGGTTTTAGGATTTCAGAGTTTACTGTTTAATAGATAAAGGTTAGGGTTTAGGGTTCACGGTTTAGGATTTCAATGTTTGGTGTTTGGGGTTTTGGAGTTTTACTGTTTAGCGTTTAGGGTTTTAGCGTTTAGGATTTCAAGGGTTTAGGGTTTTTGGGGTTGCAATGTTAGGGTTTTAGGGTTTTACTGTTTAGGGTTTAGAACTCAAGGGTTAGGGTTTTAGGGTTTCAGTGTTAGAGTTTTAGGTTTTCCATGCTAGGGTTTTATGGTTTTACTGCTTAGGGTTCACAGTTTTAGGGTTTAAGATTTCAAGGGTTTAGGGTTTGGAATTTCAAGGGTACAGGATTTATTCTTTCGCGGGTTCAATGTCAAGGTTTTACTAATTAGGGTTTAGGGTTTTAGGGTTTTAGGGTTTTGGATTTCAAGGGTTTAGGGTTTTTGGGTTTCAACGTCAGGGTTTTAGGTTTTCCATGTTAAGGTTTTGGGAATCTTCTGTTTAGGGTTTAAGGTTTCGGTTTAGCGTTTTGGGGATTTAACTTTAGGGGTTTAGGGTATAGGGTTTTGGGTTTTGAATGTTAGCGTTTTGGGGTTTTTAATATCTAGGGTTTAGGCTTTAAGGATTTAGGATCTCAAGGGTTCAGGGTTTAGGGTTTAGGGTTTAGAATTTCAAAGGTTTAGGGTTTCGGGGTTTCAATGTTAGGATTTTAGGTTTTCTTTTGTTTGGTTTTCCAGTTTTACGGTATAGGGTTATACACTTTCTAAATTTTGGGTTTCAGGTTATAGGCTAAAAAAGTTTAGGGTTTTAGGATTCGAGGGTTTAGTGTTTAATAGATAAAGGTTAGGGTTAGGGGTTCACGGTTTAGGATTTCGAGGTTTAGTTTGTCGGTTTTAAGGTTTTACTGTTTAGGGTTTATGGTCTAGTATTTAGGCATTGGGGTTTAAAGTGTTTATAGTTTGGGGTTTAGGGTTTTGGGGTTTCAATGTTAGGGTATTAGGGGTTTACTGTTTAGGGTTTACGGTTTTAGGGTTTAGTGTTTAGGATTTAAAGGGTTTCAGGTTTAGGGTTTTAGGGTTTTGGGGTTTCAATGTTAGGGTTTTAGGTTTTCTACGTTAGGGTTCTACGGTACGGGGTTATACACTTTCTAAATTTACGGTATTAGGGTTTAGGCTAAAAAAGTTTAAGGTTTTAGGATTCGAGGGTTTAGTGTTTAGTAGATAAAGCTTAGGGTTTGGGGTTCACGGTTTTGGATTTCAAGGTTTAGGGTTTTATGGTTTTACTTTTTACGGTTTAGGGTTTGGGGTTTTAGCGTCTAGAATTTCAAGGGCGTATGGCTTAGGGTTTTGAGGTTTCAATGTTAGAGATTTAGAGTTTTACTGTTTACGGTTTAGGGATTAAGGTCTCGGGTTTAGAATTTCAAGGGTTTAGGGTTTTGGAGTTTCAATGTTAGAGTTTTTAGGTTTTCCTTGTTAGAGTTTTAGAGTTTTACTGTTTAGGGTTTAGGGTTTGGGCTTAGGATTTCGAGGCTCCGATGTTAGGGTTTTACGTTTTCTATGTTAGAGAGGTAGGGTTTTACTGTTTATGGTTTAGTGTTTTATGGTTTAAGATTTCATGGGTTTAGTGTTTAGGGTTTTAGGGCTTAGGATTTAGAATTTCAAGGGTATAGGGTCTAGTGTTTTGGGGTTTCAATGTTAAGGCTTTAGGTTTTCTACGTTAGATTTACGGTATACGTTATACGCTTTCTAAATTTAGGGTTTTAGGATTTTTGCCAAAAAAGGTTTTGGTCTTTGGATTCGAGGGCTTAATGTTTAATCGATAAACGATAGGTTTAGGGTTCACGGTATAGGATTTCGAGGTTTAGGGTTTAGAGTTTTAGGGTTCTGCTGTTAAAGATTTAGTGTTTCACTATTTAGGGTTCAGGGTTTGAAGGATTTATGGTTTAGGGTTTAGGATTGTTGGGTTCAAATATTAGGGTTTTAGGGTTTTACTGCTTAGGGTTTACGGTTTAGAGCTTTGGATTTCAATGGTTTAGGTTTTTTTTGGTTTCAATGTTACGGTTTTACTATTTAGGCTTTAGGGTTTAGGCTTTTGGGTTTTGGGGTTTCAATTTTAGGGTAATAGGTTTTCTGTCTTAGGGTTTTATGGTATAGGGTTATGCACTTTCTAAATTTAGGGTTTTAGGGTTTAGGCCAAAAGAGTTTAGGGTTTTAGGTTTTGAAGGTTTAGTGTTTAATAGATAAAGGTTTGGGTTTTGGGTTCACGGTTTTGGATTTTAAGGTTTAGGTTTTAGGGTTTTACTGTTTAGGGTTTCGAGTTTTAGTGTTTATGGTTTTGGGCTTTTAAATGTTAGAGTTTTGGGCTTTTACTGTTTAGGGTTTAAGGTTTAGAATTTCCAGGTTTAGGCTTTTGGGGTTTCAGTGTTAGATTTTTAGGTTTTCTATGTTAGAGTTTCAAAGTTTTACTGTTTAGGGTTTAGGGTTTAGGTTAAGGATTTTGGGGTTTCGATTTTAGGGTTTTAGGTTTTTAATGTTAGGGTTTTTGGGTTTTACTGTTTAGGGTTTAGGGTTTAGAATTTGAAGGGCTTGGTTTAGGGTTTTGGTGTTTCAATATTAGGGTTTTAGGTTTTGTATGTTAGGGTATAGGGTTTACGGTATAGGGTTATACACTTCATAAATTTAGAGTTTTAGGTTTTAGGCCAAGGAAGTTTATGGTTTTAGGATTCGAGGGCTTAGTGTTTATTAGATAAAGGTTAGGGTTTGGGGTTCACGGTTTTAGATTTCATGGCTTAGGGTTCAGATTTTAGGGTTTTACGGTTTTGGGTTTAGGGCTTTAGGGTTTTACTTTTAGGGTTAAGGGTTCAGGGTTTACGGTGTAGGGTTTTGTTTTTTTGGGTTTCAATGTTAGGGTTTTTGGTTTTGTATGTTAGGTTTTAGGGTTTTGCGGTTTAGGGTTATACACTTCCAAAATTTAGAGTTTTAGGGCTTAGGCTAAAAAAGTTTAGGGTTTAGGCTTTTGGGGGTTTCAATGCTAGGGTTTTAGGTTTTTTATTTGGGCTTTTATGCTCTTATTGTTTATGTTTAGGGGTTTAGGGTTTAGGATTTCAAGGGTTTAGGGTTTAGAATTTCAAGGGTTTAACATTTCTTGTTTTCAATGTTAGGGTTTTTGGTTTTCTAGGTTTGGGTTTTACGGTATAGGGTTATCCACTTTCTAAATTTGGGGTTTTAGGGTTTAGGCTAAAAGAGTTTAGGGTTTTAGGATTTCAGAGTTTACTGTTTAATAGATAAAGGTTAGGGTTTAGGGTTCACGGTTTAGGATTTCAATGTTTGGTGTTTGGGGTTTTGGAGTTTTACTGTTTAGCGTTTAGGGTTTTAGCGTTTAGGATTTCAAGGGTTTAGGGTTTTTGGGGTTTCAATGTTAGGGTTTTAGGGTTTTACTGTTTAGGGTTTAGAACTCAAGGGTTAGGGTTTTAGGGTTTCAGTGTTAGAGTTTTAGGTTTTCCATGCTAGGGTTTTATGGTTTTACTGCTTAGGGTCAGTTTTAGGGTTTAAGATTTCAAGGGTTTAGGGTTTGGAATTTCAAGGGTACAGGATTTATTCTTTTGCGGGTTCAATGTCAAGGTTTTACTATTTAGGGTTTAGGGTTTTAGGGTTTTAGGGTTTTGGATTTCAAGGGTTTAGGGTTTTTCGGTTTCAATGTTAGGGTTTTAGGTTTTCCATGTTAAGGTTTTGGGAATCTTCTGTTTAGGGTTTAAGGTTTCGGTTTAGCGTTTCGGGGCTTTAACGTTAGGGGTTTAGGGTTTTACTTTTTAGGGTATAGGGTTTTGGGTTTTGAATGTTAGCGTTTTGGGGTTTTTAATATCTAGGGTTTAGGCTTTAAGGATTTAGGATCTCAAGGGTTCAGGGTTTAGGGTTTAGGGTTTAGAATTTCAAAGGTTTAGGGTTTCGGGGTTTCAATGTTAGGATTTTAGGTTTTCTTTTGTTTGGTTTTCTAGTTTTACGGTATAGGGTTATACACTTTCTAAATTTTGGGTTTTAGGTTACAGGCTAAAAAAGTTTAGGGTCTTAGGATTCGAGGGTTTTGTGTTTAATAGATAAAGGTTAGGGATAAGGGTTCACGGTTTAGGATTTCGAGGTTTAGTTTGTCGGTTTTAAGGTTTTACTATTTAGGGTTTATGGTCTAGTATTTAGGCATTGGGGTTTAAAGTGTTTATAGTTTGGGGTTTAGGGTTTTGGGGTTTCAATGTTAGGGTATTAGGGGTTTACTATTTAGGGTTTAGGGTTTTAGGGTTGAGTGTTTAGGATTTAAAGGGTTTCAGGTTTAGGGTTTTAGGGTTTTGGGGTTTCAATGTTAGGGTTTTAGGTTTTCTATGTTAGGGTTCTACGGTACGGGGTTATACACTTTCTAAATTTATGGTATTAGGGTTTAGGCTAAAAAAGTTTAAGGTTTTAGGATTCGAGGGTTTAGTGTTTAGTAGATAAAGCTTAGGGTTTGGGGTTCACGGTTTTGGATTTCAAGGTTTAGGGTTTTATGGTTTTACTTTTCACGGTTTAGGGTTTGGGGTTTTAGCGTTTAGAATTTCAAGGGCGTATGGCTTAGGGTTTTGAGGTTTCAATGTTAGAGATTTAGAGTTTTACTGTTTAGGGTTTAGGGATTAAGGTCTCGGGTTTAGAATTTCAAGGGTTTAGGGTTTTGGAGTTTCAATGTTAGAGTTTTTAGGTTTTCCTTGTTAGGGTTTTAGAGTTTTACTGTTTAGGGTTTAGGGTTTGGGCTTAGGATTTCGAGGCTTCGATGGTAGGGTTTTACGTTTTCTATGTTAGAGAGTTAGGGTTTTACTGTTTATGGTTTAGTGTTTTAGGGTTTAGGATTTCATGGGTTTAGTGTTTAGTGTTTTAGGGCTTAGGATTTAGAATTTCAAGGGTATAGGGTCTAGTGTTTTGGGGTTTCAATGTTAAGGCTTTAGGTTTTCTACGTTAGATTTACGGTATACGTTATACGCTTTCTAAATTTAGGGTTTTAGGATTTTTGCCAAAAAATTTTTTGGTATTTGGATTCGAGGGCTTAATGTTTAATCGATAAACGTTAGGTTTAGGGTTCACGGTATAGGATTTCGAGGTTTAGGGTTTAGAGTTTTAGGCTTCTGCTGTTAAAGATTTAGTGTTTCACTATTTAGGGTTTAGGGTTTGAAGGATTTATGGTTTAGGGTTTAGGATTGTTGGGTTCTAATGTTAGGGTTTTAGGGTTTTACTGCTTAGGGTTTACGGATTAGAGCTTAGGATTTCAATGGTTTAGGTTTTTTTTTGGTTTCAATGTTACGGTTTTACTATTTAGGCTTTAGGGTTTAGGCTTTTGGGTTTTGGGGTTTCAATTTTAGGGTAATAGGTTTTCTGTCTTAGGGTTTTATGGTATAGGGTTATGCACTTTCTAAATTTAGGGTTTAGGCCAAAAGAGTTTAGGGTTTTAGGTTTCGAAGGTTTAGTGTTTAACAGATAAAGGTTTGGGTTTTGGGTTCACGGTTTTGGATTTTAAGGTTTAGGTTTTAGGGTTTTACTGTTTAGGGTTTCGAGTTTTAGTGTTTATGGTTTTGAGCTTTTAAATGGTAGGGTTTTGGGCTTTTACTGTTTAGGGTTTAGGGTTTAGAATTTCCAGGTTTAGGCTTTTGGGGTTTCAGTGTTAGATTTTTAGGTTTTCTATGTTAGAGTTTCAAAGTTTTACTGTTTAGGGTTTAGGGTTTAGGTTAAGGATTTTGGGGTTTCGATTTTAGGGTTTTAGGTTTTTAATGTTAGGGTTTTTGGGTTTTACTGTTTAGGGTTTAGGGTTTAGAATTTGAAGGGCTTGGTTTAGGGTTTTGGTGTTTCAATATTAGGGTTTTAGGTTTTGTATGTTAGGGTTTAGGGTTTTACGGTATAGGGTTATACACTTCCTAAATTTAGAGTTTTAGGTTTTAGGCCAAGGAAGTTTATGGTTTTAGGATTCGAGGGCTTAGTGTTTATTAGATAAAGGTTAGGGTTTGGGGTTCACGGTTTTAGATTTCCTGGTTTAGGGTTCAGATTTTAGGGTTTTACGGTTTTGGGTTTAGGGCTTTAGGGTTTTACGGTGTAGGGTTTTGTTTTTTTGGGTTTCAATGTTAGGGTTTTTGGTTTTGTATGTTAGGTTTTAGGGTTTTGCGGTTTAGGGTTATACACTTCCAAAATTTAGAGTTTTAGGGCTTAGGCTAAAAAAGTTTAGGGTTTAGGCTTTTGGGGGTTTCAATGCTAGGGTTTTAGGTTTTTTATTTGGGCTTTTATGCTCTTATTGTTTATGTTTAGGGGTTTAGGGTTTAGGATTTCAAGGGTTTAGGGTTTAGAATTTCAAGGGTTTAACATTTCTTGTTTTCAATGTTAGGGTTTTTGGTTTTCTAGGTTAGGGTTTTACGGTATAGGGTTATCCACTTTCTAAATTTGGGGTTTTAGGGTTTAAGCTAAAAGAGTTTAGGGTTTTAGGATTTCAGAGTTTAGTATTTAATAGATAAAGGTTAGGGTTTAGGGTTCCCGGTTTAGGATTTCAATGTTTGGTGTTTGGGGTTTTGGAGTTTTACTATTTAGCGTTTAGGGTTTTAGCGTTTAGGATTTCAAGGGTTTAGGGTTTTTGGGGTTAAAATGTTAGGGTTTTAGGATTTTACTGTTTAGGGTTTAGGGTTTTGGGTTTAGAACTCAAGGGTTAGGGTTTTAGGGTTTCAGTGTTAGAGTTTTAGGTTTTCCATGCTAGGGTTTTATGGTTTTACTGCTTAGGGTTTACAGTTTTAGGGTTTAAGATTTCAAGGGTTTAGGGTTTGGAATTTCAAGGGTACAGGATTTATTCTTTTGCGGGTTCAATGTCAAGGTTTTACTATTTAGGGTTTAGGGTTTTAGGGTTTTAGGGTTTTGGATTTCAAGGGTTTAGGGTTTTTCGGTTTCAATGTTGGGGTTTTAGGTTTTCCATGTTAAGGTTTTGGGAATCTTCTGTTTAGGGTTTAAGGTTTCAGTTTAGCGTTTTGGGGCTTTAACGTTAGGGGTTTAGGGTTTTACTTTTTAGGGTATAGGGTTTTGGGTTTTGAATGTTAGCGTTTTGGGGTTTTTAATATCTAGGGTTTAGGCTTTAAGGATTTAGGATCTCAAGGGTTCAGGGTTTAGGGTTTAGGGTTTAGAATTTCAAAGGTTTAGGGTTTCGGGGTTTCAATGTTAGGATTTTAGGTTTTCTTTTGTTTGGTTTTCTAGTTTTACGGTATAGGGTTATACACTTTCTAAATTTTGGGTTTTAGGTTACAGGCTAAAAAAGTTTAGGGTCTTAGGATTCGAGGGTTTTGTGTTTAATAGATAAAGGTTAGGGATAAGGGTTCACGGTTTAGGATTTCGAGGTTTAGTTTGTCGGTTTTAAGGTTTTACTATTTAGGGTTTATGGTCTAGTATTTAGGCATTGGGGTTTAAAGTGCTTATAGTTTGGGGTTTAGGGTTTTGGGGTTTCAATGTTAGGGTATTAGGGGTTTACTATTTAGGGTTTAGGGTTTTAGGGTTGAGTGTTTAGGATTTAAAGGGTTTCAGGTTTAGGGTTTTAGGGTTTTGGGGTTTCAATGTTAGGGTTTTAGGTTTTCTATGTTAGGGTTCTACGGTACGGGGTTATACACTTTCTAAATTTACGGTATTAGGGTTTAGGCTAAAAAATTTTAAGGTTTTAGGATTCGAGGGTTTAGTGTTTAGTAGATAAAGCTTAGGGTTTGGGGTTCACGGTTTTGGATTTCAAGGTTTAGGGTTTTATGGTTTTACTTTTCACGGTTTAGGGTTTGGGGTTTTAGCGTTTAGAATTTCAAGGGCGTATGGCTTAGGGTTTTGAGGTTTCAATGTTAGGGATTTAGAGTTTTACTGTTTAGGGTTTAGGGATTAAGGTCTCGGGTTTAGAATTTCAAGGGTTTAGGGTTTTGGAGTTTCAATGCTAGAGTTTTTTGGTTTTCCTAGTTAGGGTTTTAGAGTTTTACTGTTTAGGGTTTAGGGTTTGGGCTTAGGATTTCGAGGCTTCGATGTTAGGGTTTTACGTTTTCTATGTTAGAGTGTTAGGGTTTTACTGTTTATTGTTTAGTGTTTTTGGGTTTAGGATTTCATGGGTTTAGTGTTTAAGGTTTTAGGGCTTAGGATTTAGAATTTCAAGGGTATAGGGTCTAGTGTTTTGGGGTTTCAATGTTAAGGCTTTAGGTTTTCTACGTTAGATCTACGGTATACGTTATACGCTTTCTAAATTTAGGGTTTTAGGATTTTTGCCAAAAAAGTTTTTGGTCTTTGGATTCGAGGGCTTAATGTTTAATCGATAAACGTTAGGTTTAGGGTTCACGGTATAGGATTTCGAGGTTTAGGGTTTAGAGTTTTAGGGTTCTGCTGTTAAAGATTTAGTGTTTCACTATTTAGGGTTTAGGGTTTGAAGGATTTATGGTTTAGGGTTTAGGATTGTTGGGTTCAAATGTTAGGGTCTTAGGGTTTTACTGCTTAGGGTTTACGGTTTAGAGCTTAGGATTTCAATGGTTTAGGTTTTTTTGGTTTCAATGTTACGGTTTTACTATTTAGGCTTTAGGGTTTAGGCTTTTGGGTTTTTTGGGTTTCAATTTTAGGGTAATAGGTTTTCTGTCTTAGGGTTTTATGGTATAGGGTTATACACTTTCTAAATTTAGGGTTTTAGGGTTTAGGCTAAAAGAGTTTAGGGTTTTAGGTTTCGAAGGTTTAGTGTTTAATAGATAAAGGTTGGGGTTGAGGGTTCACGGTTTTGGATTTTAAGGTTTACGTTTTAGTGTTTTACTGTTTACGGTTTCGAGTTTTAGTGTTTATGGTTTTGGGCTTTCAATGTTAGGGTTTTGGGCTTTTACTGTTTAGGGTATAGAATTTCAAGGTTTAGGCTTTTGGGGTTTCAGTGTTAGATTTTTAGGTTTTCTATGTTAGAGTTTCAAAGTTTTACTGTTTAGGGTTTAGGGTTTAGGTTAAGGATTTTGGGGTTTCGATTTTAGGGTTTTAGGTTTCTAATGTTAGGGTTTTTGGGTTTTACTGTTTAGGGTTTAGGATTTAGAATTTCAAGGGCTTGGTTTAGGGTTTTGGTGTCTCAATATTACGGTTTTAGGTTTTGTATGTTAGGGTTTAGGGTTTTACGGTATAGGGTTATACACTTCCTAAATTTAGAGTTTTAGGTTTAAGGCCAAGGAAGTTTATGGTTTTAGGATTCGAGGGCTCAGTGTTTATTAGATAAAGGTTAGGGTTTGGGGTTCACGGTTTTAGATTTAATGGTTTAGGGTTCAGATTTTAGGGTTTTACGGTTTTGGGTTTAGGGCTTTAGGGTTTTACTTTTAGGGTTAAAGGTTCAGGGTTTACAGTGTAGGGTTTTGTTTTTGTGGGTTTCAATGTTAGGGTTTTTGGTTTTGTATGTTAGGTTTTAGGGTTTTGCGGTTTAGGGTTATACACTTCCTAAATTTAGAGTTTTATGGCTTAAGCTAAAAAAGTTTAGGGTTTAGGCTTTTGGGGGTTTCAATGCTAGGGTTTTAGGTTTTTTATGTTGGGCTTTTATGGTCTTACTGTTTATGTTTAGGGGGTTTAGGGTTTAGGATTTCAAGGGTTTAGGGTTTTAGGGTTTAGAATTTCAAGGGTTTAACGTTTCTTGTTTTCAATGTTAGGGTTTTTGGTTTTCTAGGTTAGGGTTTTACGGTATAGGGTTATCCACTTTCTAAATTTGGGGTTTTAGGGTTTTGGCTAAAAGAGTTTAAGGTTTTAGGATTTCAGAGTTTAGTGTTTAATAGATAAAGGTTAGGGTTTAGGGTTCACGGTTTAGGATTTCCATGTTTGGTGTTTGGGGTTTTGGAGTTTACTGTTTAGCGTTTAGGATTTCAAGGGTTTATTTTTTTAGGGGTTTCAATGTTAGGGTATTAGGGTTTTACTGTTTAGGGTTTAGGGTTTTGGGTTTAGAACTCAAGGGTTAGGGTTTTAGGGTTTCAGTGTTAGAGTTTTAGGTTTTCCATGCTAGGGTTTTATGATTTTACTGCTTAGGGTTTACAGTTTTAGGGTTTAAGATTTCAAGGGTTTAGGGTTTGGAATTTCAAGGGTACAGGATTTATTGTTTCGCGGTTTCAATGTCAAGGTTTTACTATTTAGGGTTCAGGGTTTTAGGGTTTTGGATTTCAAAGGTTTAGGGTTTTGGGGTTTCAATGTTAGGGTTTTAGGTTTTCCATGTTAAGGTTTTGGGAATCTTCTGTTTAGGGTTTAAGGTTTCGGTTTAGCGTTTTGGGGCTTTAACGTTAGGGGTTTAGGATTTTACTTTTTAGGGTATAGGGTTTTGGGTTTTGTATGTTGGCGTTTTGGGGTTTTTAATATCTAGGGTTTAGGCTTTAAGGATTTAGGATCTCAAGGGTTTAGGGTTTATGGCTTTAGGGTTTAGGGTTTAGAATTTCAAAGGTTTAGGGTTTTGGGGTATCAATGTTAGGATTTTAGGTTTAGTTTGTCGGTTTTAAGGTTTTACTGTTTAGGGTTTATGGTTTATGGTCTAGTATTTAGGCATTAGGGTTTAAAGTGTTTATAGTTTGGGGTTTATGGTTTTGGGGTTTCAATGTTAGGGTATTAGGGGTTTACTGTTTAGGGTTTAGGTTTTAGGGTTTAGTGTTTAGGATTTAAAGGGTTTCAGGTTTAGGGTTTTAGGGTTTATGGGTTTCAATGTTAGGGTTTTAGGTTTTCTATGTTAGGGTTCTACGGTACGGGGTTAAACACTTTCTAAATTTACGGTATTAGGGTTTAGGCTAAAAAAGTTTAAGGTTTTAGGATTCGAGGGTTTAGTGTTTAGTAGATAAAGCTTAGGGTTTGGGGGTCACGATTTTGGATTTCAAGGTTTAGGGTTTTATGGTTTTACTTTTCACGGATTAGGGTTTGGGGTTTTAGCGTTTAGACTTTCAAGGGCGTATGGCTTAGGGTTTTGAGTTTTCAATGTTAGGGATTTAGAGTTTTACTGTTTAGGGTTTAGGGATTAAGGTGTCGGGTTTAGAATATCAAGGGTTTAGGGTTTTGGAGTTTCAATGTTAGAGTTTTTAGGTTTTCCTTGTTAGGGTTTTAGAGTTTTACTGTTTAGGGTTTAGGGTTTGGGCTTAGGATTTCGAGGCGTCGATGTTAGGGTTTTACGTTTTCTATGTTAGAGTGTTAGGGTTTTACTGTTTATGGTTTAGTGTTTTAGGGTTTAGGATTTCATGGGTTTAGAGTTTAGGGTTTTAGGGCTTAGGATTTAGAATTTCAAGGGTATAGGGTCTAGTGTTTTGGGGTTTCAATGTTAAGGCTTTAGGTTTTCTATGTTAGATTTACGGTATACGTTATACGCTTTCTAAATTTAGGGGTTTAGGATTTTTGCCGAAAAAGTTTTTGGTCTTTGGATTCGAGGGCTTAATGTTTAATCGATAAACGTTAGGTTTAGGGTTCACGGTATAGGATTTCGAGGTTTATGGTTTAGAGTTTTAGGGTTCTGCTGTTAAAGATTTAGTGTTTCGCTATTTTGGGTTTAGGGTTTGAAGGATTTATGGTTTAGGGTTTAGGATTGTTGGGTTCAAATGTTAGGGTTTTAGGGTTTTACTGCTTAGGGTTTACGGTTTAGAGCTTAGGATTTCAATGGTTTAGGTTTTTTTGGTTTCAATGTTACGGTTTTACTATTTAGGCTTTAGGGTTTAGGCTTTTGGGTTTTCGGGTTTCAATTTTAGGGTAATAGGTTTTCTGTCTTAGGGTTGTATGGTATAGGGTTATACACTTTCTAAATTTAGGGTTTTAGGGTTTAGGCTAAAAGAGTTTAGGGTTTTAGGTTTCGAAGGTTTAGTGTTTAATAGATAAAGGTTGGGGTGGAGGGTTCACGGTTTTGGATTTTAAGGTTTAGGTTTTAGTGTTTTACTGTTTACGGTTTCGGGTTTTAGTGTTTAAGGTTTTGGGCTTTCAATCTTAGGGTTTTGGGCTTTTACTGTTTAGGGTTTAGGGTTTAGAATTTCAAGGTTTAGGCTTTTGGGGTTTCAGTGTTAGATTTTTAGGTTTTCTATGTTAGAGTTTCAAAGTTTTACTGTTTAGGGTTTAGGGTTTAGGTTAAGGATTTTGGGGTTTCGATTTTAGGGTTTTAGGTTTCTAATGTTAGGGTTTTTGGGTTTTACTGTTTAGGGTTTAGGATTTAGAATTTCAAGGGCTTGGTTTAGGGTTTTGGTGTTTCAATATTACGGTTTTAGGTTTTGTATGTTATGGTTTAGGGTTTTACGGTATAGGGTTATACACTTCCTAAATTTAGAGTTTTAGGTTTAAGGCCAAGGAAGTTTATGGTTTTAGGATTCGAGGGCTTAGTGTTTATTAGATAAAGGTTAGGGTTTCGGGTTCACGGTTTTAGATTTCATGGTTTAGGGTTCAAATTTTAGGGTTTTACGATTTTGGGTTTAGGGCTTTAGGGTTTTACTTTTAGGGTTAAGGGTTCAGGGTTTACAGTGTAGGGTTTTGTTTTTGTGGGTTTCAATGTTAGGGTTTTTGGTTTTGTATGTTAGGTTTTAGGGTTTTGAGGTTTAGGGTTATACACTTCCTAAATTTAGAGTTTTAGGGCTTAAGCTAAAAAAGTTTAGGGTTTAGGCTTTTGGGGGTTTCAATGCTAGGGTTTTAGGTTTTTTATGTTGGGCTTTTATGGTCTTACTGTTTATGTTTAGGGGGTTTAGGGTTTAGGATTTCAAGGGTTTAGGGTTTTAGGGTTTAGAATTTCAAGGGTTTAACGTTTCTTGTTTTCAATGTTAGGTTTTTGGTTTTCTAGGTTAGGGTTTTACGGTATAGGGTTATCCACTTTCTAAATTTGGGGTTTTAGGGTTTAGGCTAAAAGCGTTTAGGGTTTTAGGATTTCAGAGTTTAGTGTTTAATAGATAAAGGTTAGGGTTTAGGGTTCACGGTTTAGGATTTCAATGTTTGGTGTTTGGGGTTTTGGAGTTTTACTGTTTAGCGTTTAGGATTTCAAGGGTTTAGGGTTTTTGGGGTTTCAATGTTAGGGTTTTAGGGTTTAGGGTTTTGGGATTAGAACTCAAGGGTTAGGGTTTTAGGGTTTCAGTGTTAGAGTTTTAGGTTTTCTATGCTAGGGCTTTATGGTTTTACTGCTTAGGATTTACAGTTTTAGGGTTTAAGATTTCAAGGGTTTAGGGTTTGGAATTTCAAGGGTACAGGATTTATTGTTTCGCGGTTTCAATGTCAAGGTTTTACTATTTAGGGTTTAGGGTTTCAATGTTAGGGTTTTAGGTTTTCCATGTTAAGGTTTTGGGAATCTTCTTTTTAGGGTTTAAGGTTTCGGTTTAGCGTTTTGGGGGTTTAACGTTAGGGGTTTAGGGTTTTACTTTTTAAGGTATAGGGTTTTGGGTTTTGAATGTTAGCGTTTTGGGGTTTTTAATATCTAGGGTTTAGGCTTTAAGGATTTAGGATCTCAAGGGTTTAGGGTTTAGAATTTCGAAGGTTTAGGGTTTTGGGGTTTCAATGTTAGGATTTTAGGTTTTCTTTTGTTTGGTTTTCGAGTTTTACGGTATAGGGTTATGCACTTTCTAAATTTTGTGTTTTAGGTTATAGGCTAAAAAAGTTTAGGGTCTTAGGATTCGAGGGTTTAGTGTTTAATAGATAAAGGTTAGGGATAAGGGTTCACGGTTTAGGATTTCGAGGTTTAGTTTGTCGGTTTTAAGGTTTTACTGTTTAGGGTTTAGGGTTTATGGTCTAGTATTTTGGCATTGGGGTTTAAAGTGTTTATAGCTTGGGGTTTAGGGTTTTGGGGTTTCAATGTTAGGGTATTAGGGGTTTACTGTTTGGGGTTTTGGGTTTTAGGGTTTAGTGTTTCGGATTTAAAGGGTTTCATGTTTAGGGTTTTAGCGTTTTGGGGTTTCAATGTTAGGGTTTTAGGTTTTCTATGTTAGGGTTCTACGGTACGGGGTTATACACTTTCTAAATTTACGGTATTAGGGTTTAGGCAAAAAAGTTTAAGGTTTTAGGATTCGAGGGTTTACTGT
Source organism: Catharanthus roseus (assembly GCA_028651295.1). NCBI lineage: Eukaryota > Viridiplantae > Streptophyta > Magnoliopsida > Gentianales > Apocynaceae > Catharanthus > Catharanthus roseus. Next base: position 4,304,789 of record JAPQWS010000165.1, on the reverse strand, counting down.
TTAGTAGATAAAGCTTAGGGTTTGGGGGTCACGGTTTTGGATTTCAAGGTTTAGGGTTTTATGGTTTTACTTTTCACGGTTTAGGGTTTGGGGTTTTAGCGTTTAGAATTTCAAGGGCGTATGGCTTAGGGTTTTGAGGTTTCAATGTTAGGGATTTAGAGTTTTACTGTTTAGGGTTTAGGGATTAAGGTATCGGGTTTAGAATATCAAGGGTTTAGGGTTTCGGAGTTTCAATGTTAGAGTTTTTAGGTTTTCCTTGTTAGGGTTTTAGAGTTTTACTGTTTAGGGTTTAGGGTTTGGGCTTAGGATTTCGAGGCTTCGATGTTAGGGTTTTTGGGTTGTACTGTTTAGGGTTTAGGATTTAGAATTTCAAGGGCTTGGTTTAGGGTTTTGGTGTTTCAATATTACGGTTTTAGGTTTTGTATGTTAGGGTTTAGGGTTTTACGGTATAGGGTTATACACTTCCTAAATTTAGAATTTTAGGTTTTAGGCTAAGGAAGTTTATGGTTTTAGGATTCGAGGGCTTAGTGTTTATTAGATAAAGGTTAGGGTTTGGGGTTCACGGTTTTAGATTTCCTGGTTTAGGGTTCAGATTTTAGGGTTTTACGGTTTTGGGTTTAGGGCTTTAGGGTTTTACTTTTAGGGTTAAGGGTTCAGGGTTTACGGTGTAGGGTTTTGTTTTTTTGGGTTTCAATGTTAGGGTTTTTGGTTTTGTATGTTAGGTTTTAGGGTTTTGCGGTTTAGGGTTATACACTTCCAAAATTTAGAGTTTTAGGGCTTAGGCTAAAAAAGTTTAGGGTTTAGGCTTTTGGGGGTTTCAATGCTAGGGTTTTAGGTTTTTTATTTGGGCTTTTATGCTCTTATTGTTTATGTTTAGGGGTTTAGGGTTTAGGATTTCAAGGGTTTAGGGTTTAGAATTTCAAGGGTTTAACATTTCTTGTTTTCAATGTTAGGGTTTTTGGTTTTCTAGGTTAGGGTTTTACGGTATAGGGTTATCCACTTTCTAAATTTGGGGTTTTAGGGTTTAGGCTAAAAGAGTTTAGGGTTTTAGGATTTCAGAGTTTAGTATTTAATAGATAAAGGTTAGGGTTTAGGGTTCACGGTTTAGGATTTCCATGTTTGGTGTTTGGGGTTTTGGAGTTTTACTGTTTAGCGTTTAGGGTTTTAGCGTTTAGGATTTCAAGGGTTTATTTTTTTTAGGGGGTTTTCAATGTTAGGGTTTTAGGGTTTTACTGTTTAGGGTTTAGGGTTTTGGGTTTAGAACTCAAGGGTTAGGGTTTTAGGGTTTCAGTGTTAGAGTTTTAGGTTTTCCATGCTAGGGTTTTATGGTTTTACTGCTTAGGGTTTACAGTTTTAGGGTTTAAGATTTCAAGGGTTTAGGGTTTGGAATTTCAAGGGTACAGGATTTATTGTTTCGCGGTTTCAATGTCAATGTTTTACTATTTAGGGTTCAGGGTTTTAGGCTTTTAGGGTTTTGGCTTTCAAGGGTTTAGGGTTTTGGGGTTTCAATATTAGGGTTTTAGGTTTTCGATGTTAAGGTTTTGGGAATCTTCTGTTTAGGGTTTGAGGTTTCGGTTTAGCGTTTTGGGGCTTTAACGTTAGGGGTTTAGGATTTTACTTTTTAGGGTATAGGGTTTTGGGTTTTTTGAATGTTAGCGTTTTGGGGTTTTTTAATATCTAGGGTTTAGGCTTTAAGGATTTAGGATCTCAAGGGTTTAGGGTTTATGGCTTTAGGGTTTAGTGTTTAGAATTTCAAAGGTTTAGGGTTTTGGGGTATCAATGTTAGGATTTTAGGTTTTCTTTTGTTTGGTTTTTGAGTTTTACGGTATATGGTTACACACTTTCGAAATTTTGGGTTTTAGGTTATAGGCTAAAAAAGTTTAGGGTCTTAGGATTCGAGGTTTAGTGTTTAATAGATAAAGGATAGGGTTAAGGGTTCACGGTTTAGGATTTCGAGGTTTAGTTTGTCGGTTTTAAGGTTTTACTGTTTAGGGTTTATGGTTTACGGTCTAGTATTTAGGCATTAGGGTTTAAAGTGTTTATAGTTTGGGGTTTAGGGTTTTGGGGTTTCAATGTTAGGGTATTAGGGGTTTACTGTTTAGGGTTTAGGGTTTTAGGGTTTAGTGTTTAGGATTTAAAGGGTTTTCGGGTTTAGGGTTTTAGGGTTTATGGGTTTCAATGTTAGGGTTTTAGGTTTTCTATGCTAGGGGTTTTATGGTACGGGGGTTATACACTTTCTAAATTTACGGTATTAGGGTTTAGGTTAAAAAAGTTTAAGGTTTTAGGATTCGAGGGTTTCTTGTTTAGTAGATAAAGCTTTGGGTTTGGGGGTCACGGTTTTGGATTTCAAGGTTTAGGGTTTTATGGTTTTACTTTTCACGGTTTAGGGTTTGGGGTTTTAGCGTTTAGAATTTCAAGGGCATATGGCTTAGGGTTTTGAGGTTTCAATGTTAGGGATTTAGAGTTTTACTGTTTAGGGTTTAGGAATTAAGGTGTCGGGTTTAGAATATCAAGGGTTTAGGGTTTCGTTGTTTCAATGTTAGAGTTTTTAGGTTTTCCTTGTTAGGGTTTTAGAGTTTTACTGTTTAGGGTTTAGGGTTTGGGCTTAGGATTTCGAGGCTTCGATGTTAGGGTTTTGCGTTTTCTGTGTTAGAGAGTTCGGGTTTTACTGTTTATGGTTTAGTGTTTTAGGGTTTAGGATTTCATTGGTTTAGAGTTTAGGGTTTTAGGGCTTAGGATTTAGAATTTCAAGGGTATAGGGTCTAGTGTTTTGGGGTTTCAATGTTAAGGCTTTAGGTTTTCTACGTTAGATTTACGGTACACGTTATACGCTTTGTAAATTTAGGGTTTTAGGATTTTTGCCAAAAAAGTTTTTGGACTTTGGATTCGAGGGCTTAATGTTTAATCGATAAACGTTCGGTTTAGGGTTCACGGTATCGGATTTCGAGGTTTAGGGTTTAGAGTTTTAGGCTTCTGCTGTTAAAGATTTACTGTTTCGCTATTTAGGGTTTAGGTTTTGAAGGATTTATGGTTTAGGGTTTAGGATTGTTGGGTTCAAATGTTAGGGTTTTAGGGTTTTAGTGCTTAGGGTTTACGGTTTAGAGCAAAAGATTTCAATGGTTTAGGTTTTTTTGGTTTCAATGTAACGGTTTTACTATTTAGGCTTTAGGGTTTAGGCTTTTGGGTTTTGGGGTTTCAATTTTAGGGTAATAGGTTTCCTGTCTTAGGTTTTTATGGTATAGGGTTATGCACTTTCTAAATTTAGGGTTTTAGGGTTTAGGCTAAAAGAGTTTAGGGTTTTAGGTTTCGAAGGTTTAGTGTTTAATAGATAAAGGTTAGGGTTTAGGGTTCACGGTTTTGGATTTTAAGGTTTAGGTTTTAGGGGTTTTCACTGTTCACGGTTTCGTGTTTTAGGTTTTATGGTTTTACTGTTTACGGTTTCGAGTTTTAGTGTTTATGGTTTTGGGCTTTCAAAGTTAGGGTTTTGGGCTTTTACTGTTTAGGGTTTAGGGTTTAGAATTTAAAGTTTTAGGCTTTTGGGGTTTTAGTGTTAGATTTTTAGGTTTTCTATGTTAGAGTTCGAAAGTTTTACTGTTTAGGGTTTAGGGTTTAGGTTAAGGATTTTGGGGTTTCGATTTTAGGGTTTTAGGTTTCTAATGTTAGGGTTTTTGGGTTTTACTGTTTAGGGTTTAGGGTTTAGAATTTCAAGGGCTTGATTTAGGGTTTTCGTGTTTCAATATTAGGGTTTTAGGTTTAAGGCCAAGGAAGTTTATGGTTTTAGGATTCGAGGGCTTAGTGTTTATTAGATAAAGGTTAGGGTTTGGGGTTCACGGTTTTCGATTTCAAGGTTTAGGCTTCAGATTTTAGGGTTTTACGGTTTTGGGTTTAGGGCTTTAGGGTTTTACTTTTAGGGTTAAGGGTTCAGGGTTTACGGTGTAGGGTTTTGTTTTTTTGGGTTTCAATGTTAGGGTTTTTGGTTTTGTATGTTAGGTTTTAGGGTTTTGCGGTTTAGGGCTATACACTTCCTAAATTTAGAGTTTTAGGGCTTAGGCTAAAACAGTTTAGGGTTTAGGCTTTTGGGGGTTTCAATGCTACGGTTTTAGGTTTTTTTTGTTGGGCATTTATGGTCTTATTGTTTATGTTTAGGGGTTTATGGTTTAGGATTTCAAGGGTTTAGGGTTTTAGGGTTTAGAATTTCAAGGGTTTAACGTTTCTTGTTTTCAATGTTAGGTTTTTGGTTTTCTAGGGTAGGGTTTTACGGTATAGAGTTATCCACTTTCTAAATTCGGGGTTTTAGGGTTTAGGCTAAACGCGTTTAGGGTTTTAGGATTTCAGAGTTTAGTGTTTAATAGATAAAGGTTAGGGTTTAGGGTTCACGGTTTAGGATTCCAATGTTTGGTGTTTGGGGTTTTGGAGTTTTACTGTTTAGCATTTAGGATTTAGCGTTTAGGATTTCAAGGGTTTAGGGTTTTTGGGGTTTCAATGTTACGGTTTTAGGGTTTTACTGTTTAGGGTTTAGGGTTTTGGGTTTAGAACTCAAGGGTTAGGGTTTCAGTGTTAGAGTTTTAGGTTTTCCATGCTAGGGTTTTATGGTTTTACTGCTTAGGGTTTACAGTTTTAGGGTTTAAGATTTCAAGGGTTTAGGGTCTGGAATTTAGAGGGTGCAAGATTTATTGTTTCGTGGTATCAATGTCAAGGTTTTACTATTTAGGGTTTAGGGTTTTAGGGTTTTATGGTTTTGGATTTCAAGGGTTTAGGGTTTTCGGGTTTCAATGTTAGGGTTTTAGGTTTTCCATGTTTAGGTTTTGGGAATCTTCTTTTTAGGGTTTAAGGTTTCGGTTTAGCGTTTTGGGGCTTTAACGTTAGGGGCTTAGGGTTTTATTTTTTTAAGGTATAGGGTTTTGGGTTTTGAATGTTAGCGTTTTGGGGTTTTTAATATCTAGGGTTTAGGCTTTAAGGATTTAGGATCTCAAGGGTTTAGGGTTTAGAATTTCAAAGGTTTAGGGTTTTGGGGTTTCAATGTTAGGATTTTAGGTTTTCTTTTGTTTGGTTTTCGAGTTTTACGGTACAGGGTTATACACTTTCTAAGTTTTGGGTTTTTAGGTTAAAGGCTAAAAAAAGTTTAGGGTCTTGGGATTCGAGGGTTTAGTGTTTAATAGATAAAGGTTCGGGTTAAGGGTTCACGGTTTAGGATTTCGAGGTTTAGTTTGTCGGTTTTAAGGTTTTACTGTTTAGGGTTTATGGTTTATGGTCTAGTATTTAGGCAATGGGGTTTAAAGTGTTTATAGCTTGGGGTTTAGGGTTTTGGGGTTTCAATGTTAGGGTATTAGGCGTTTACTGTTTAGGGTTTAGGGTTTCAGGGTTTAGTGTGTAGGATTTAAAGGGTTTCAGGTTTCGGGTTTTGGGGTTTTGGGGTTTCAATGTTAGGGTTTTAGGTTTTCTATGTTAGGGTTCTACGGTACGGGGTTATACACTTTCTAAATTTACGGTATTAGGGTTTAGGCTAAAAAAGTTTAAGGTTTTAGGATTCGAGGGTTTAGTGTTTAGTAGATAAAGCTTAGGGTTTAGGGGTCACGGTTTTGGATTTCAAGGTTTAGGGTTTTATGGTTTTACTTTTCACGGTTTAGGGTTTGGGGTTTTAGCGTTTAGAATTTCAAGGGCGTATGGCTTAGGGTTTGGAGGTTTCAATGTTAGGAATTTAGAGTTTTACTGTTTAGGGTTTAGGGATTAAGGTCTCGGGTTTAGAATTTCAAGGGTTTAGGGTTTTGGAGTTTCAATGTTAGAGTTTTTAGGTTTTCCTTGTTAGGGTTTTAGAGTTTTACTGTTTAGGGTTTAGGGTTTGGGCTTAGGATTTCGAGGCTTCGATGTTAGGGTTTTACGTTTTCGATGTTAGAGAGTTTGGGTTTTACTGTTTATGGTTTAGTGTTATAGGGTTTAGGATTTCATGGGTTTAGTGTTTAGGGTTTTAGGGCTTAGGATTTAGAATTTCAAGGGTATAGGGTCTAGTGTTTTGGGGTTTCAATGTTAAGGCTTTAGGTTTTCTACGTTAGATTTACGGTATACGTTATACGCTTTCTAAATTTAGGGTTTTAGGATTTTTGCCAAAAATGTTTTTGGTCTTTGGATTCGAGGGCTTAATGTTTAATCGATAAACGTTTGGTTTAGGGTTCACGGTATAGGATTTCGAGGTTTAGAGTTTAGAGTTTTAGGGTTCTGCTGTTAAAGATTTAGTGTCTCGCTATTTAGGGTTTAGGGTTTGAAGGATTTATGGTTTAGGGTTTAGGATTGTTGGGTTCAAATGCTAGGGTTTTAGGGTTTTACTGCTTAGGGTTTACCGTTTAGAGCTTAGGATTTCAATGGTTTAGGTTTTTTTGGTTTCAATGTTACGGTTTTACTATTTAGGCTTTAGGGTTTAGGCTTTTGGGTTTTGGGGTTTCAATTTTAGGGTATTAGGTTTTCTGTCTTAGGGTTTTATGGTATAGGGTTATACACTTTCTAAATTTAGGGTTTTAGGGTTTTGGCTAAAAGAGTTTAGGGTTTTAGGTTTCGAAGGTTTAGTGTTTAATAGATAAAGGTTAGGGTTTAGGGTTCACGGTTTTGGATTTTTAGGTTTAGGTTTTAGGGTTTTACTGTTTACGGTTTCGAGTTTTAGTGTTTATGGTTTTGGGCCTTCAATTTAGGGTTTTGGGCTTTTACTGTTTAGGGTTTAGGGTTTAGAATTTCAAGGTTTAGGCTTTTGGGGTTTCAGTGTTAGATTTTTAGGTTTTCTATGTTAGAGTTTCAAAGTTTTAATGTTTAGGGTTTAGGGTTTAGGTTAAGGATTTTAGGGTTTCGGTTTTAGGGTTTTAGGTTTTTAATGTTAGGGTTTTTGGGTTTTACTGTTTAGGGTTTAGGGTGTAGAATTTCAAGGGCTTGATTTAGGGTTTTCGTGTTTCAATATTAGGGTTTTAGGTTTTGTATGTTAGGGTTTAGGGTTTTGGGGGTTTCAATGCTAGGGTTTTAGGTTTTTTATTTGGGCTTTTATGCTCTTATTGTTTATGTTTAGGGGTTTAGGGTTTAGGATTTCAAGGGTTTAGGGTTTAGAATTTCAAGGGTTTAACATTTCTTGTTTTCAATGTTAGGGTTTTTGGTTTTCTAGGTTAGGGTTTTACGGTATAGGGTTATCCACTTTCTAAATTTGGGGTTTTAGGGTTTAGGCTAAAAGAGTTTAGGGTTTTAGGATTTCAGAGTTTAGTATTTAATAGATAAAGGTTAGGGTTTAGGGTTCACGGTTTAGGATTTCCATGTTTGGTGTTTGGGGTTTTGGAGTTTTACTGTTTAGCGTTTAGGGTTTTAGCGTTTAGGATTTCAAGGGTTTATTTTTTTAGGGGTTTCAATGTTAGGGTTTTAGGGTTTTACTGTTTAGGGTTTAGGGTTTTGGGTTTAGAACTCAAGGGTTAGGGTTTTAGGGTTTCAGTGTTAGAGTTTTAGGTTTTCCATGCTAGGGTTTTATGGTTTTACTGCTTAGGGTTTACAGTTTTAGGGTTTAAGATTTCAAGGGTTTAGGGTTTGGAATTTCAAGGGTACAGGATTTATTGTTTCGCGGTTTCAATGTCAATGTTTTACTATTTAGGGTTCAGGGTTTTAGGCTTTTAGGGTTTTGGCTTTCAAGGGTTTAGGGTTTTGGGGTTTCAATATTAGGGTTTTAGGTTTTCGATGTTAAGGTTTTGGGAATCTTCTGTTTAGGGTTTGAGGTTTCGGTTTAGCGTTTTGGGGCTTTAACGTTAGGGGTTTAGGATTTTACTTTTTAGGGTATAGGGTTTTGGGTTTTGAATGTTAGCGTTTTGGGGTTTTTAATATCTAGGGTTTAGGCTTTAAGGATTTAGGATCTCAAGGGTTTAGGGTTTATGGCTTTAGGGTTTAGTGTTTAGAATTTCAAAGGTTTAGGGTTTTGGGGTATCAATGTTAGGATTTTAGGTTTTCTTTTGTTTGGTTTTTGAGTTTTACGGTATATGGTTACACACTTTCGAAATTTTGGGTTTTAGGTTATAGGCTAAAAAAGTTTAGGGTCTTAGGATTCGAGGTTTAGTGTTTAATAGATAAAGGATAGGGTTAAGGGTTCACGGTTTAGGATTTCGAGGTTTAGTTTGTCGGTTTTAAGGTTTTACTGTTTAGGGTTTATGGTTTACGGTCTAGTATTTAGGCATTAGGGTTTAAAGTGTTTATAGTTTGGGGTTTAGGGTTTTGGGGTTTCAATGTTAGGGTATTAGGGGTTTACTGTTTAGGGTTTAGGGTTTTAGGGTTTAGTGTTTAGGATTTAAAGGGTTTCAGGTTTAGGGTTTTAGGGTTTATGGGTTTCAATGTTAGGGTTTTAGGTTTTCTATGCTAGGGTTTTATGGTACGGGGTTATACACTTTCTAAATTTACGGTATTAGGGTTTAGGTTAAAAAAGTTTAAGGTTTTAGGATTCGAGGGTTTACTGTTTAGTAGATAAAGCTTTGGGTTTGGGGGTCACGGTTTTGGATTTCAAGGTTTAGGGTTTTATGGTTTTACTTTTCACGGTTTAGGGTTTGGGGTTTTAGCGTTTAGAATTTCAAGGGCATATGGCTTAGGGTTTTGAGGTTTCAATGTTAGGGATTTAGAGTTTTACTGTTTAGGGTTTAGGAATTAAGGTGTCGGGTTTAGAATATCAAGGGTTTAGGGTTTCGTTGTTTCAATGTTAGAGTTTTTAGGTTTTCCTTGTTAGGGTTTTAGAGTTTTACTGTTTAGGGTTTAGGGTTTGGGCTTAGGATTTCGAGGCTTCGATGTTAGGGTTTTGCGTTTTCTGTGTTAGAGAGTTCGGGTTTTACTGTTTATGGTTTAGTGTTTTAGGGTTTAGGATTTCATTGGTTTAGAGTTTAGGGTTTTAGGGCTTAGGATTTAGAATTTCAAGGGTATAGGGTCTAGTGTTTTGGGGGTTTCAATGTTAAGGCTTTAGGTTTTCTACGTTAGATTTACGGTACACGTTATACGCTTTGTAAATTTAGGGTTTTAGGATTTTTGCCAAAAAAGTTTTTGGACTTTGGATTCGAGGGCTTAATGTTTAATCGATAAACGTTCGGTTTAGGGTTCACGGTATCGGATTTCGAGGTTTAGGGTTTAGAGTTTTAGGCTTCTGCTGTTAAAGATTTACTGTTTCGCTATTTAGGGTTTAGGTTTTGAAGGATTTATGGTTTAGGGTTTAGGATTGTTGGGTTCAAATGTTAGGGTTTTAGGGTTTTAGTGCTTAGGGTTTACGGTTTAGAGCAAAAGATTTCAATGGTTTAGGTTTTTTTGGTTTCAATGTAACGGTTTTACTATTTAGGCTTTAGGGTTTAGGCTTTTGGGTTTTGGGGTTTCAATTTTAGGGTAATAGGTTTCCTGTCTTAGGTTTTTATGGTATAGGGTTATGCACTTTCTAAATTTAGGGTTTTAGGGTTTAGGCTAAAAGAGTTTAGGGTTTTAGGTTTCGAAGGTTTAGTGTTTAATAGATAAAGGTTAGGGTTTAGGGTTCACGGTTTTGGATTTTAAGGTTTAGGTTTTAGGGTTTTACTGTTCACGGTTTCGTGTTTTAGGTTTTATGGTTTTACTGTTTACGGTTTCGAGTTTTAGTGTTTATGGTTTTGGGCTTTCAAAGTTAGGGTTTTGGGCTTTTACTGTTTAGGGTTTAGGGTTTAGAATTTAAAGTTTTAGGCTTTTGGGGTTTTAGTGTTAGATTTTTAGGTTTTCTATGTTAGAGTTCGAAAGTTTTACTGTTTAGGGTTTAGGGTTTAGGTTAAGGATTTTGGGGTTTCGATTTTAGGGTTTTAGGTTTCTAATGTTAGGGTTTTTGGGTTTTACTGTTTAGGGTTTAGGGTTTAGAATTTCAAGGGCTTGATTTAGGGTTTTCGTGTTTCAATATTAGGGTTTTAGGTTTAAGGCCAAGGAAGTTTATGGTTTTAGGATTCGAGGGCTTAGTGTTTATTAGATAAAGGTTAGGGTTTGGGGTTCACGGTTTTCGATTTCAAGGTTTAGGCTTCAGATTTTAGGGTTTTACGGTTTTGGGTTTAGGGCTTTAGGGTTTTACTTTTAGGGTTAAGGGTTCGGGGGTTTACGGTGTAGGGTTTTGTTTTTTGGGTTTCAATGTTAGGGTTTTTGGTTTTGTATGTTAGGTTTTAGGGTTTTGCGGTTTAGGGCTATACACTTCCTAAATTTAGAGTTTTAGGGCTTAGGCTAAAAGCAGTTTAGGGGTTTAGGCTTTTGGGGGGTTTTCAATGCTACGGTTTTAGGTTTTTTTTGTTGGGCATTTATGGTCTTATTGTTTATGTTTAGGGGTTTATGGTTTAGGATTTCAAGGGTTTAGGGTTTTAGGGTTTAGAATTTCAAGGGTTTAACGTTTCTTGTTTTCAATGTTAGGTTTTTGGTTTTCTAGGGTAGGGTTTTACGGTATAGAGTTATCCACTTTCTAAATTCGGGGTTTTAGGGTTTAGGCTAAACGCGTTTAGGGTTTTAGGATTTCAGAGTTTAGTGTTTAATAGATAAAGGTTAGGGTTTAGGGTTCACGGTTTAGGATTCCAATGTTTGGTGTTTGGGGTTTTGGAGTTTTACTGTTTAGCATTTAGGATTTAGCGTTTAGGATTTCAAGGGTTTAGGGTTTTTGGGGTTTCAATGTTACGGTTTTAGGGTTTTACTGTTTAGGGTTTAGGGTTTTGGGTTTAGAACTCAAGGGTTAGGGTTTCAGTGTTAGAGTTTTAGGTTTTCCATGCTAGGGTTTTATGGTTTTACTGCTTAGGGTTTACAGTTTTAGGGTTTAAGATTTCAAGGGTTTAGGGTCTGGAATTTAGAGGGTGCAAGATTTATTGTTTCGTGGTATCAATGTCAAGGTTTTACTATTTAGGGTTTAGGGTTTTAGGGTTTTATGGTTTTGGATTTCAAGGGTTTAGGGTTTTCGGGTTTCAATGTTAGGGTTTTAGGTTTTCCATGTTTAGGTTTTGGGAATCTTCTTTTTAGGGTTTAAGGTTTCGGTTTAGCGTTTTGGGGCTTTAACGTTAGGGGCTTAGGGTTTTATTTTTTAAGGTATAGGGTTTTGGGTTTTGAATGTTAGCGTTTTGGGGTTTTTAATATCTAGGGTTTAGGCTTTAAGGATTTAGGATCTCAAGGGTTTAGGGTTTAGAATTTCAAAGGTTTAGGGTTTTGGGGTTTCAATGTTAGGATTTTAGGTTTTCTTTTGTTTGGTTTTCGAGTTTTACGGTACAGGGTTATACACTTTCTAAGTTTTGGGTTTTAGGTTAAAGGCTAAAAAAGTTTAGGGTCTTGGGATTCGAGGGTTTAGTGTTTAATAGATAAAGGTTCGGGTTAAGGGTTCACGGTTTAGGATTTCGAGGTTTAGTTTGTCGGTTTTAAGGTTTTACTGTTTAGGGTTTATGGTTTATGGTCTAGTATTTAGGCAATGGGGTTTAAAGTGTTTATAGCTTGGGGTTTAGGGTTTTGGGGTTTCAATGTTAGGGTATTAGGCGTTTACTGTTTAGGGTTTAGGGTTTCAGGGTTTAGTGTGTAGGATTTAAAGGGTTTCAGGTTTCGGGTTTTGGGGTTTTGGGGTTTCAATGTTAGGGTTTTAGGTTTTCTATGTTAGGGTTCTACGGTACGGGGTTATACACTTTCTAAATTTACGGTATTAGGGTTTAGGCTAAAAAAGTTTAAGGTTTTAGGATTCGAGGGTTTAGTGTTTAGTAGATAAAGCTTAGGGTTTAGGGGTCACGGTTTTGGATTTCAAGGTTTAGGGTTTTATGGTTTTACTTTTCACGGTTTAGGGTTTGGGGTTTTAGCGTTTAGAATTTCAAGGGCGTATGGCTTAGGGTTTGGAGGTTTCAATGTTAGGAATTTAGAGTTTTACTGTTTAGGGTTTAGGGATTAAGGTCTCGGGTTTAGAATTTCAAGGGTTTAGGGTTTTGGAGTTTCAATGTTAGAGTTTTTAGGTTTTCCTTGTTAGGGTTTTAGAGTTTTACTGTTTAGGGTTTAGGGTTTGGGCTTAGGATTTCGAGGCTTCGATGTTAGGGTTTTACGTTTTCGATGTTAGAGAGTTTGGGTTTTACTGTTTATGGTTTAGTGTTATAGGGTTTAGGATTTCATGGGTTTAGTGTTTAGGGTTTTAGGGCTTAGGATTTAGAATTTCAAGGGTATAGGGTCTAGTGTTTTGGGGTTTCAATGTTAAGGCTTTAGGTTTTCTACGTTAGATTTACGGTATACGTTATACGCTTTCTAAATTTAGGGTTTTAGGATTTTTGCCAAAAATGTTTTTGGTCTTTGGATTCGAGGGCTTAATGTTTAATCGATAAACGTTTGGTTTAGGGTTCACGGTATAGGATTTCGAGGTTTAGAGTTTAGAGTTTTAGGGTTACTCATTGTTAAAGATTTAGTGTCTCGCTATTTAGGGTTTAGGGTTTGAAGGATTTATGGTTTAGGGTTTAGGATTGTTGGGTTCAAATGCTAGGGTTTTAGGGTTTTACTGCTTAGGGTTTACCGTTTAGAGCTTAGGATTTCAATGGTTTAGGTTTTTTTGGTTTCAATGTTACGGTTTTACTATTTAGGCTTTAGGGTTTAGGCTTTTGGGTTTTGGGGTTTCAATTTTAGGGTATTAGGTTTTCTGTCTTAGGGTTTTATGGTATAGGGTTATACACTTTCTAAATTTAGGGTTTTAGGGTTTTGGCTAAAAGAGTTTAGGGTTTTAGGTTTCGAAGGTTTAGTGTTTAATAGATAAAGGTTAGGGTTTAGGGTTCACGGTTTTGGATTTTTAGGTTTAGGTTTTAGGGTTTTACTGTTTACGGTTTCGAGTTTTAGTGTTTATGGTTTTGGGCCTTCAATTTAGGGTTTTGGGCTTTTACTGTTTAGGGTTTAGGGTTTAGAATTTCAAGGTTTAGGCTTTTGGGGTTTCAGTGTTAGATTTTTAGGTTTTCTATGTTAGAGTTTCAAAGTTTTAATGTTTAGGGTTTAGGGTTTAGGTTAAGGATTTTAGGGTTTCGGTTTTAGGGTTTTAGGTTTTTAATGTTAGGGTTTTTGGGTTTTACTGTTTAGGGTTTAGGGTGTAGAATTTCAAGGGCTTGATTTAGGGTTTTCGTGTTTCAATATTAGGGTTTTAGGTTTTGTATGTTAGGGTTTAGGGTTTTACGGTATAGGGTTATACACTTCCTAAATTTAGAGTTTTAGGTTTAAGGCCAAGGAAGTTTATGGTTTTAGGATTCGAGGGCTTAGCGTTTATTAGATAAAGGTTAGGGTTTGGGGTTCACGGTTTTAGATTTCATGGTTTAGGGTTCAGATTTTAGGGTTTTACGGTTTTGGGTTTAGGGCTTTGGTGTTTTACTTTTAGGGTTAAGGGTTCAGGGTTTACGGTGTAGGGTTTTGTTTTTGTGGGTTTCAATGTTAAGGTTTTTGGTTTTGTATGTTAGGTTTTAGGGTTTTGAGGTTTAGGGTTATACACTTCCTAAATTTAGAGTTTTAGGGCTTAAGCTAAAAAAGTTTAGGGTTTAGGCTTTTGGGGGTTTCAATGCTAGGGTTTTAGGTTTTTTATGTTGGGCTTTTATGGTCTTACTATTTATGTTTAGGGGGTTTAGGGTTTAGGATTTCAAGGGTTTAGGGTTTTAGGGTTTAGAATTTCAAAGGGTTTAACGTTTCTTGTTTTCAATGTTAGGGTTTTTGGTTTTCTAGGTTAGGGTTTTACGGTATAGGGTTACCCACTTTCTAAATTTGGGGTTTTAGGGTTTTGGGTAAAAGAGTTTTAGGTTTTAGGATTTCAGAGTTTAGTGTTTAATAGATAAAGGTTAGGGTTTAGGGTTCACGGTTTAGGATTTCCATGTTTGGTGTTTGGGGTTTTGGAGTTTTACTTTTTAGCGTTTAGGATTTCAACAGTTTATTTTTTTTGAGGTTTCAATGTTAGGGTTTTAGGGTTTTACTGTTTAGGGTTTAGGGTTTTGGGTTTAGAACTCAAGGGTTAGGGTTTCAGTGTCAGAGTTTTAGGTTTTCCATGCTAGGCTTTTATGGTTTTACTGCTTAGGGTTTACAGTTTTAGGGTTTAAGATTTCAAGGGTTTAGGGTTTGGAATTTCAAGGGTACAGGATTTATTGTTTCGCGGTTTCAATGTCAAGGTTTTACTATTTAGGGTTCAGGGTTTTAGTGTTTTAGGGTTTTGGATTTCAAGGGTTTAGGGTTTTGGGGTTTCAATGTTAGGGTTTTAGGTTTTCCATGTTAAGGTTTTGGGAATCTTCTGTTTAGGGTTTAAGGTTTCGGTTTAGCGTTTTGGGGCTTTAACGTTAGGGGTTTAGGATTTTACTTTTTAGGGTATAGGGTTTTGGGTTTTGAATGTTAGTGTTTTGGCGTTTTTAATATCTAGGGTTTAGGCTTTAAGGATTTAGGATCTCAAGGGTTTAGGGTTTATGGCTTTAGGGTTTAGGGCTTAGAATTTCAAAGGTTTAGGGTTTTGGGGTTTCAATGTTAGGATTTTAGGTTTTCTTTTGTTTGGTTTTCGAGTTTTACGGTATAGGGTTACACACTTTCTAAATTTTGGGTTTTAGGTTATAGGCTAAAAAAGTTTAGGGTCTTAGGATTCTAGGGTTTAGTGTTTAATAGATAAAGGATAGGGTTAAGGGCGCACGGTTTAGGATTTCGAGGTTTAGTTTGTCGGTTTTAAGGTTTTACTGTTTAGGGTTTATGGTTTATGGTCTAGTATTTAGGCATTAGGGTTTAAAGTGTTTATAGTTTGGGGTTTAGGGTTTTGCGGTTTCAATGTTAGGGTATTAGGGGTTTACTGTTTAGGGTTTAGGGTTTTAGGGTTTAGTGTTTAGCATTTAAAGGGTTTCAGGTTTAGGGTTTTAGGGTTTTGGGGTTTCAATGTTAGGGTTTTAGGTTTTCTATGTTAGGGTTCTACGGTACGGGGTTATACACTTTCTAAATTTACGGTGTTAGGGTTTAGGCTAAAAAAGTTTAAGGTTTTAGGATTCGAGGGTTTAGTGTATAGTAGATAAAGCTTAGGGTTTGGGAGTCACGGTTTCGGATTTCAAGGTTTAGGGTTTTATGGTTTTACTTTTCACGGTTTAGGGTTTGGGGTTTTAGCGCTTAGAATTTCAAGGTCGTATGGCTTAGGGTTTTGAGGTTTCAATGTTAGGGATTTAGAGTTTTACTGTTTAGGGTTTAGGGATTAAGGGGTCGGGTTTAGAATATCAAGGGGTTAGGGTTTTGGAGTTTCAATGTTAGAGTTTTTAGGTTTTCCTTGTTAGGGTTTTAGAGTTTTACTGTTTAGGGTTTAGGGTTTGGGCTTAGGATTTCGGGGCTTCGATGTTAGGGTTTTGCGTTTTCTATGTTAGAGAGTTAGGGTTTTACTGTTTATGGTTTAGTGTTTCTGGGTTTAAGACTTCATGGGTTTAGAGCTTAGGGTTTTAGGGCTTAGGATTTAGAATTTCAAGGGTATAGGGTCTAGTGTTTTGGGGTTTCAATGTTAAGGCTTTAGGTTTTCTACGTTAGATTTACGGTATACGTTATACGCTTTCTAAATTTAGGGTTTTAGGATTTTTGCCAAAAAAGTTTTTGGTCTTTGGATTCGAGGGCTTAATGTTTAATCGATAAACGTTAGGTTTAGGGTTCACGGTATAGGATTTCGAGGTTTAGGGTTTAGAGTTTTAGGCTTCTGCTGTTAAAGATTTTGTGTTTCGCTATCTAGGGTTTAGGGTTTGAAGGATTTATGGTTTAGGGTTTAGGATTGTTGGGTTCAAATGTTAGGGTTTTAGGGCTTTACTGCTTAGGGTTTACGGTTTAGAGCTTAGGATTTCAATGGTTTAGGTTTTTTTGGTTTCAATGTTACGGTTTTACTATTTAGGCTTTAGGGTTTCGGCTTTTTGGGTTTTGGGGGTTTCAATTTTAGGGTAATAGGTTTTTTCGTCTTAGGGTTTTTATGTTTTAGGGTTATACACTTTCTAAATTTAGGGTTTTAGGGTTTAGGCTAAAAGAGTTTAGGGTTTTAGGTTTCGAAGGTTTAGTGTTTAATAGATAAAGGTTAGGGTTTAGGGTTCACGGTTTTGGATTTTAAGGTTTAGGTTTTAGGGTTTTACTGTTTAGGGTTTCGAGTTTTAGTGTTTATGGTTTTGGCCTTTCAATGTTAGGGTTTTGGGCTTTTACTGTTTAGGGTTTAGGGTTTAGAATTTCAAGGTTTAGGCTTTTGGGGTTTCAGTGTTAGATTTTTAGGTTTTCTATGTTAGAGTTTCAAAGTTTTACTGTTTAAGGGTTTAGGGTTTAGGTTAAGGATTTTGGGGTTTCGATTTTATGGTTTTAGGTTTCTAATGTTAGGGTTTTTGGGTTTTACTGTTTAGGGTTTAGGGTTTAGAATTTCAAGGGCTTGATTTAGGGTTTTGGTGTTTCAATATTAGGGTTTTAGGTTTTGTATGTTAGGGTTTAGGGTTTTACGGTATAGGGTTATACACTTCCTAAATTTAGAGTTTTAGGTTTAAGGCCAAGGAAGTTTATGGTTTTAGGATTCGAGGGCTTAGTGTTTATTAGATAAAGGTTAGGGTTTGGGGTTCACGGTTTTAGATTTCAAGGTTTAGGGTTCAGATTTTAGGGTTTTACGGTTTTGGGTTTAGGGCTTTAGGGTTTTACTTTTAGGGTTAAAGGTTCAGGGTTTACGGTGTAGGGTTTTGTTTTTTTGGGTTTCAATGTTAGGGTTTTTGGTTTTGTATGTTAGGTTTTAGGGTTTTCCGGTTTAGGGCTACACACTTCCTAAAATTAGAGTTTTAGGGCTTAGGCTAAAAACAGTTTAGGGTTTAGGCTTTTGGGGGTTTCAATGCTACGGTTTTAGGTTTTTTTTTGGGCTTTTATGGTCTTATTGTTTATGTTTAGGGGTTTAGGGTTTAGGATTTCAAGGGTTTAGGGGTTTAGGGTTTAGAATTTCAAGGGTTTAACGTTTCTTGTTTTCAATGTTAGGTTTTTGGTTTTCTAGGTTAGGGTTTTACGGTATAAGGTTATCCACTTTCTAAATTTCGGGTTTTAGGGTTTAGGCTAAAAGCGTTTAGGGTTTTAGGATTTCAGATTTTAGTGTTTAATAGATAAAGGTTAGGGTTTAGGGTTCACGGTTTAGGATTTCAATGTTTGGTGTTTGGGGTTTTGGAGTTTTACTGTTTAGCGTTTAGGATTTCAAGGGTTTCGGGTTTTTGGGGTTTCAATGTTAGGGTTTTAGGGTTTTACTGTTTAGGGTTTGGGGTTTTGGGTCTAGAACTCAAGGGTTAGGGTTTTAGGGTTTCAGTGTTAGAGTTTTAGGTTTTCAATGCTAGGGTTTTATGGTTTTACTGCTTAGGGTTTACAGTTTTAGGGTTTAAGATTTCAAGGGTTTAGGGTTTGGAATTTCAAGGGTACAGGATTTATTGTTTCGCGGTTTCAATGTCAAGGTTTTAGTATTTAGGGTTTAGGGTTTTAAGGTTTTAGGGTTTTGGATTTCAAAGGGTTTAGGGTTTTGGGGTTTGAATGTTAGGGTTTTAGGTTTTCCATTTTAAGGTTTTGGGAATCTTCTTTTTAGGGTTTAAGGTTTCAGTTTAGCGTTTTGGGGCTTTAACGTTAGCGGTTTAGGGTTTTACTTTTTAAGGTATAGTGTTTTGGGTTTTGAATGTTAGCGTTTTGGGGTTTTTAATATCTAGGGTTTAGGCTTTAAGGATTTAGGATCTCAAGGGTTTAGGGTTTATGGCTTTAGGGTTTAGGGTTTAGAACTTCAAAGGTTTAGGGTTTTGGGGTTTCAATGTTAGGATTTTAGGTTTTCTTTTGTTTGGTTTTCGAGTTTTACGGTATAGGGTTATACACTTTCTAAATTTTGGGTTTTAGGTTATAGGCTAAAAAAGTTTAGGGTCTTAGGATTCGAGGGTTTAGTGTTTAATAGATAAAGGATAGGGTTAAGGGTTCACGGTTTAGGATTTCGAGGTTTAGTTTGTCAGTTTTAAGGTTTTACTGTTTAGGGTTTACGGTTTATGGTCTAGTATTTAGGCATTATGGTTTAAGGTGTTTATAGTTTGGGGTTTAGGGTTTTGGGGTTTCAATGTTAGGGTATTAGGGGTTTACTGTTTAGGGTTTAGGGTTTTAGGGTTTAGTGTTTAGCATTTAAAGGGTTTCAGGTTTAGGGTTTTATGGTTTTGGGGTTTCAATGTTAGGGTTTTAGGTTTTCTATGTTAGGGTTCTACGGTACGTGGTTATACACTTTCTAAATTTACGGTCTTAGGGTTTTGAGGTTTCAATGTTAGGGATTTAGAGTTTTCCTTGTTAGGGTTTTAAAGTTTTACTGTTTAGGGTTTAGGGTTTGGGCTTAGGATTTCGAGGCTTCGATGTTAGGGTTTTGCATTTTCTATGTTAGAGAGTTAGGGTTTTACTGTTTATGGTTTAGTGTTTTAGGGTTTAGGATTTCGTGGGTTTAGAGTTTCGGGTTTTAGGGCTTAGGATTTAGAATTTCAAGGGTATAGGGTCTAGTGTTTTGGGGTTTCAATGTTAAGGCTTTAGGTTTTCTACGTTAGATTTACGGTATACGTTATACGCTTTCTAAATTTAAGGTTTTAGGATTTTTACCAAAAAAGTTTTTGGTCTTTGGATTCGAGGGCCTAATGTTTAATCGATAAACGTTAGGTTTAGGGTTCACGGTACAGGATTTCAAGGTTTAGGGTTTAGAGTTTTAGGCTTCTGCTGTTAAAGATTTTGTGTTTCGGTATTTAGGGTTTAGGGTTTGAAGGATTTATGGTTTAGGGTTTAGGATTGTTGGGTTCAAATGTTAGGGTTTTAGGGTTTTACTGCTTAGGGTTTACGGTTTAGAGCTTAGGATTTCAATGGTTTAGGTTTTTTTGGTTTCAATGTTACGGTTTTACTATTTAGGCTTTAGGGTTTAGGCTTTTGGGTTTTGGGGTTTCAATTTTAGGGTAATAGGTTTTCTGTCTTAGGGTTTTATGTTTTAGGGTTATACACTTTCTAAATTTAGGGTTTTAGGGTTTAGGCTAAAAGAGTTTAGGGTTTTAGGTTTCGAAGGTTTAGTGTTTAATAGATAAAGGTTGGGGTTGAGGGTTCACGGTTTTGGATTTTAAGGTTTAGGTTTTAGGGTTTTACTGTTTAGGGTTTCGAGTTTTAGTGTTTATGGTTTTGGCCTTTCAATGTTAGGGTTTTGGGCTTTTTCTTGTTTAGGGTTTAGGGTTTAGAATTTCAAGGTTTAGGCTTTTGGGGTTTTCGAGTGTTAGATTTTTAGGTTTTTCTATGTTAGAGTTTCAAAGTTTTTTCTGTTTAGGGTTTAGGGTTTAGGTTAAGGATTTTGGGGTTTTCGATTTTATGGTTTTAGGTTTCTAATGTTAGGGTTTTTGGGTTTTTTCTTGTTTAGGGTTTAGGGTTTAGAATTTCAAGGGCTTGATTTAGGGTTTTGGTGTTTCAATATTAGGGTTTTAGGTTTTGTATGTTAGGGTTTAGGGTTTTACGGTATAGGGTTATACACTTCCTAAATTTAGAGTTTTAGGTTTAAGGCCAAGGAAGTTTATGGTTTTAGGATTCGAGGGCTTAGTGTTTATTAGATAAAGGTTAGGGTTTGGGGTTCACGGTTTTAGATTTCAAGGTTTAGGGTTCAGATTTTAGGGTTTTACGGTTTTGGGTTTAGGGCTTTAGGGTTTTACTTTTAGGGTTAAGGGTTCAGGGTTTACGGTGTAGGGTTTTGTTTTTTTGGGTTTCAATGTTAGGGTTTTTGGTTTTGTATGTTAGGTTTTAGGGTTTTGCGGTTTAGGGCTATACACTTCCTAAAATTAGAGTTTTAGGGCTTAGGCTAAAACAGTTTAGGGTTTAGGCTTTTGGGGGTTTCAATGCTACGGTTTTAGGTTTTTTTTTTTCTTGGGCTTTTATGGTCTTATTGTTTATGTTTAGGGGCTTAGGGTTTAGGATTTCAAGGGTTTAGGTTTTTAGGGTTTAGAATTTCAAGGGTTTAACGTTTCTTGTTAGCAATGTTAGGTTTTTGGTTTTCTAGGTTAGGGTTTTACGGTATAGGGTTATCCACTTTCTAAATTTGGGGTTTTAGGGTTTAGGCTAAAATCGTGTAGGGTTTTAGGATTTCGAGTTTAGTGTTTAATAGATAAAGGTTAGGGTTTATGGTTCACGGTTTAGGATTTCAATGTTTGGTGTTTGGGGTTTTGGAGTTTTACTGTTTAGCGTTTAGGGTTTTAGCGTTTAGGATTTCAAGGGTTCAGGGTTTTTGGGGTTTCAATGTTAGGGTTTTAGGGTTTTACTGTTTAGGGAATAGGGTTTTGGGTTTAGAACTCAAGGGTTAGGGTTTTAGGGTTTCAGTGTTAGAGTTTTAGGTTTTCCATGCTAGGGTTTTATGGTTTTACTGCTTAGGGTGTACAGTTTTAGGGTTTAAGATTTCAAGGGTTTAGGGTTTGGAATTTCAAGGGTACAGGATTTATTGTTTCGTGATTTCAATGTCAAGGTTTTACTATTTAGGGTTTAGGGTTTTAGGGTTTTAGGGTTTTGGATTTCAAAGGTTTAGGGTTTTGGGGTTTGAATGTTAGGGTTTTAGGTTTTATGGTTTAAGGTTTTGGGAATCTTCTTTTTAGGGTTTAAGGTTTCGGTTTAGCGTTTTGGGGCTTTAACGTTAGGGGTTTAGGGTTTTACTTTTTAAGGTATAGTGTTTTGGGTTTTGAATGTTAGCGTTTTGGGGTTTTTAATATCTAGGGTTTAGGCTTTAAGGATTTAGGATCTCAAGGGTTTAGGGTTTATTGCTTTAGGGTTTAGGGTATAGAATTTCAAAGGTTTAGGGTTTTGGGGTTTCAATGTTAGGATTTTAGGTTTTCCTTTGTTTGGTTTTCGAGTTTTACGGTATAGGGTTACACTTTCTAAATTTTGGGTTTTAGGTTATAGGCTAAAAAAGTTTAGGGTCTTAGGATTCGAGGGTTTAGTGTTTAATAGATAAGGGTTAGGGTTAAGGGTTCACGGTTTAGGATTTCGAGGTTTAGTTTGTCGGTTTTAAGGTTTTACTGTTTAGGGTTTACGGTTTATGGTCTAGTATTTAGGCATTGGGGTTTAAAGTGTTTATAGCTTGGGGTTTAGGGTTTTGGGGTTTCAATGTTAGATTATTAGGGGTTTACTGTTTAGGGTTTAGGGTTTTAGAGTTTAGTGTTTAGGATTTAAAGGGTTTCAGGTTTAGGGTTTTAGGTTTTCTATGTTAGGGTTCTACGGTACGGGGTTATACACTTTCTAAATTTACGGTATTAGGGTTTAGGCTAAAAAAGTTTAAGGTTTTAGGATTCGAGGGTTTAGTGTTTAGTAGATAAAACTTAGGGTTTGGCGGTCACGGTTTTCGATTTCAAGGTTTAGGGTTTTATGGTTTTACTTTTCACGGTTTAGGGTTTGGGGTTTTAGCGTTTAGAATTTCAAGGGCGTATGGCTTAGGGTTTTGAGGTTTCAATGTTAGGGATTTAGAGTTTTACTGTTTAGGGTTTAGGGATTAAGGTGTCGGGTTTAGAATATCAAGGGTTTAGGGTTTTGGAGTTTCAATGTTAGAGTTTTTAGGTTTTCCTTGTTAGGGTTTTAAAGTTTTACTGTTTAGGGTTTAGGGTTTGGGCTTAGGATTTCGAGGCTTCGATGTTAGGGTTTTGCGTTTTCTATGTTAGAGAGTTAGGGTTTTACTGTTTATGGTTTAGTGTTTTAGGGTTTAGGATTTCATGGGTTTAAAGTTTAGGGATTTAGGGCTTAGGATTTGGAATTTCAAGGGTATAGGGTCTAGTGTTTTGGGGTTTCATTGTTAAGGCTTTAGGTTTTCTACGTTAGATTTACGGTATACGTTATACGCTTTCTAAATTTAGGGTTTTAGGATTTTTGCCAAAAAAGTTTTTGGTCTTTGGATTCGAGGGCTTAATGTTTAATCGATAAACGTTAGGTTTGGGGTTCACGGTATAGGATTTCGAGGTTTAGGGTTTAGAGTTTTAGGGTTCTGATGTTAAAGATTTTGTGTTTCGCTATTTAGGGTTTAGGGTTTGAAGGATTTATGGTTTATGGATTAGGATTGTTGGGTTCAAATGTTAGGGTTTTTAGGGTTATACACTTCCTAAATTTAGAGTTTTAGGGCTTAGGCTAAAAAAGTTTAAGGTTTAGGCTTTTGGGGGGTTTTCAATGCCGGGGGTTTTAGGTTTTTTATGTTGGGCTTTTATGGTCTTATTGTTTATGTTTAGGGGTTTAGGGTTTAGGATTTCAAGGGTTTAGGGTTTTAGGGTTTAGAATTTCAAGGGTTTAACGTTTCTTGTTTTCAATGTTAGGGTTTTTGGTTTTCTAGGTTAGGGTTTTACGGTATAGGGTTATCCACTTTCTAAATTTGGGGTTTTTGGGTTTAGGCTAAAAGAGTTTAGGGTTTTAGGATTTCAGTGTTTAGTGTTTAATAGATAAAGTTCGGGTTTAGGGTTCACGATTTAGGATTTCAATGTTTGGTGTTTGGGGTTTTGGAGTTTTACTGTTTAGCGTTTAGGGTTTTAGCGTTTAGGATTTCAAGGGTTTAGGGTTTTTGGGGTTTCAATGTTAGGGTTTTAGGGTTTTACTGTTTAGGGTTTAGGGTTTTGGGTTTAGAAATCAAGGGTTAGGGTTTTAGGGTTTCAGTGTTAGAGTTTTAGGTTTTCCATGCTAGGCTTTTATGGTTTTACTGCTTAGGGTTTACAGTTTTAGGGTTTAAGATTTCAAGGGTTTAGGGTTTGGAATTTCAAGTGTACAGGATTTATTGTTTCGCGGTTTCAATGTCAAGGTTTTACTATTTAGGGTTTTTTATGGTTTTAGGCTTTTGGATTTCAAGGGTTTAGGGTTTTGGGGTTTCAATGTTAAGGTTTTAGGTTTTCCATGTTAAGGTTTTGGGAATCTTCTTTTTAGGGTTTAGGGTTTCGGTTTAGCGTTTTGGGGCTTTAACGTTAGGGGTTTGGGGTTTTACTTTTTAAGGTATAGGGTTTAGGGTTTTGAATGTTAGCATTTTGGGGTTTTTAATATCTAGGGTTTAGGCTTTAAGGATTGAGGATCTCAAGGGTTTAGGGTTTATGGCTTTAGGGTTTAGGGTTTAGAATTTTAAAGGTTTAGGGTTTCTGGGTTTCAATGTTAGGATTTTAGGTTTTCTTTTGTTTGGTTTTCGAGTTTTACGGTGTAGGGTTATACACTTTCTAAATTTTGGGTTTTAGGTTATAGGCTAAAAAAGTTTAGGGTCTTAGGATTCGAGGTTTTAGTGTTTAATAGATAAAGGTTAGGGTTAAGGGGTTCACGGTTTAGGATTTCGAGGTTTAGTTTGTCGGTTTTAAGGTTTTACGTTTAGGGTTTATGGTTTATGGTCTAGTATTTAGGCATTGGGGTTTAAAGTGTTTATAGTTTGGGGTTTAGGGTTTTGGGGTTTCACTGTTAGGTTACTAGGGGTTTACTGTTTAAGGTTTAGGGTTTTAGGGTTTAGTGTTTAGGATTTAAAGGGTTTCAGGTTTAGGGTTTTTGGGTTTTGGGGTTTCAATGTTAGGGTTTTAGGTTTTCTATGTTAGGGTTATACGGTACGGGGTTATACAGTTTCTAAATTTACGGTATTAGGGTTTAGGCTAAAAAAGTTTAAGGTTTTAGGATTCGAGGGTTTAGTGTGTAGTAGATAAAGCTTAGGGTTTGGGGTTCACGGTTTTAGATTTCAAGGTTTAGGGTTTTATGGTTTTACTTTTCACGGTTTAGGGTTTGGGGTTTTAGCGTTTAGAATTTCAAGGGCGTTTGGCTTAGGATTTTGAGGTTTCAATGTTAGGGATTCAGAGTTTTACTGTTTAGGGTTTAGGGATTAAGGTCTCGGGTTTAGAATTTATAGGGTTTACGGTTTTGGAGTTTCAATGTTAGAGTTTTTAGGTTTTCCTTGTTAGGGTTTTAGAGTTTTACTGTTTAGGGTTTAGGGTTTGGGCTTAGGATTTCGAGGCTTCGATGTTAGGGTTTTACGTTTTCTATGTTAGAGAGTTAGGGTTTTACTGTTTATGGTTAGTGTTTTAGGGTTTAGGATTTCATGGGTTTAGTGTTTAGGGTTTTAGGGCTTAGGATTTAGAATTTCAAGGGTATAGGGTCTAGTGGTTTGGGGTTTTAATGTTAAGGCTTTAGGTTTTCTACGTTAGATTTACGGTATACGTTATACACTTTCTAAATTTAGGGTTTTAGGATTTTTGCCAAAAAAGTTTTTGGTCTTTGGATTCGAGGGCTTAATGTTTAATCGATAAACGTTAGGTTTAGGGTTCACGGTATAGGATTTCGAGGTTTAGGGTTTAGAGTTTTAGGCTTCTGCTGTTAAAGATTTTGTGTTTCGCTATCTAGGGTTTAGGGTTTGAAGGATTTACGGTTTAGGGTTTAGGATTGTTGGGTTCAAATTTAGGGTTTTAGGGCTTTACTGCTTAGGGTTTACGGTTTAGAGCTTAGGATTTCAATGGTTTAGGTTTTTTTGGTTTCAATGTTACGGTTTTACTATTTAGGCTTTAGGGTTTCGGCTTTTGGGTTTTGGGGTTTCAATTTTAGGGTAATAGGTTTTCTGTCTTAGGGTTTTATGTTTTAGGGTTATACACTTTCTAAATTTAGGGTTTTAGGGTTTAGGCTAAAAGAGTTTAGGGTTTTAGGTTTCGAAGGTTTAGTGTTTAATAGATAAAGGTTAGGGTTTAGGGTTCACGGTTTTGGATTTTAAGGTTTAGGTTTTAGGGTTTTACTGTTTAGGGTTTCGAGTTTTAGTGTTTATGGTTTTGGCCTTTCAATGTTAGGGTTTTGGGCTTTTACTGTTTAGGGTTTAGGGTTTAGAATTTCAAGGTTTAGGCTTTTGGGGTTTCAGTGTTAGATTTTTAGGTTTTCTATGTTAGAGTTTCAAAGTTTTTCTGTTTAGGGTTTAGGGTTTAGGTTAAGGATTTTGGGGTTTCGATTTTATGGTTTTAGGTTTCTAATGTTAGGGTTTTTGGGTTTTACGTTTAGGGTTTAGGGTTTAGAATTTCAAGGGCTTGATTTAGGGTTTTGGTGTTTCAATATTAGGGTTTTAGGTTTTGTATGTTAGGGTTTAGGGTTTTACGGTATAGGGTTATACACTTCCTAAATTTAGAGTTTTAGGTTTAAGGCCAAGGAAGTTTATGGTTTTAGGATTCGAGGGCTTAGTGTTTATTAGATAAAGGTTAGGGTTTGGGGTTCACGGTTTTAGATTTCAAGGTTTAGGGTTCGATTTTAGGGTTTTACGGTTTTGGGTTTAGGGCTTTAGGGTTTTACTTTTAGGGTTAAAGGTTCAGGGTTTACGGTGTAGGGTTTTGTTTTTTTGGGTTTCAATGTCAGGGTTTTTGGTTTTGTATGTTAGGTTTTAGGGTTTTCCGGTTTAGGGCTACACACTTCCTAAAATTAGAGTTTTAGGGCTTAGGCTAAAAACAGTTTAGGGTTTAGGCTTTTGGGGGTTTCAATGCTACGGTTTTAGGTTTTTTTTTTGGGCTTTTATGGTCTTATTGTTTATGTTTAGGGGTTTAGGGTTTAGGATTTCAAGGGTTTAGGGGTTTAGGGTTTAGAATTTCAAGGGTTTAACGTTTCTTGTTTTCAATGTTAGGTTTTTGGTTTTCTAGGTTAGGGTTTTACGGTATAAGGTTATCCACTTTCTAAATTTCGGGTTTTAGGGTTTAGGCTAAAAGCGTTTAGGGTTTTAGGATTTCAGATTTTAGTGTTTAATAGATAAAGGTTAGGGTTTAGGGTTCACGGTTTAGGATTTCAATGTTTGGTGTTTGGGGTTTTGGAGTTTTACTGTTTAGCGTTTAGGATTTCAAGGGTTTCGGGTTTTTGGGGTTTCAATGTTAGGGTTTTACTGTTTAGGGTTTGGGGTTTTGGGTCTAGAACTCAAGGGTTAGGGTTTTAGGGTTTCAGTGTTAGAGTTTTAGGTTTTCCATGCTAGGGTTTTATGGTTTTACTGCTTAGGGTTTACAGTTTTAGGGTTTAAGATTTCAAGGGTTTAGGGTTTGGAATTTCAAGGGTACAGGATTTATTGTTTCGCGGTTTCAATGTCAAGGTTTTAGTATTTAGGGTTTAGGGTTTTAAGGTTTTAGGGTTTTGGATTTCAAAGGTTTAGGGTTTTGGGGTTTGAATGTTAGGGTTTTAGGTTTTCCATTTTAAGGTTTTGGGAATCTTCTTTTTAGGGTTTAAGGTTTCGGTTTAGCGTTTTGGGGCTTTAACGTTAGCGGTTTAGGGTTTTACTTTTTAAGGTATAGTGTTTTGGGTTTTGAATGTTAGCGTTTTGGGGTTTTTAATATCTAGGGTTTAGGCTTTAAGGATTTAGGATCTCAAGGGTTTAGGGTTTATGGCTTTAGGGTTTAGGGTATAGAATATCAAAGGTTTAGGGTTTTGGGGTTGCAATGTTAGGATTTTAGGTTTTCCTTTGTTTGGTTTTCGAGTTTTACGGTATAGGGTTACACTTTCTAAATTTTGGGTTTTAGGTTGTAGGCTAAAAAAGTTTAGGGTCTTAGGATTCGAGGGTTTAGTGTTTAATAGATAAGGGTTAGGGTTAAGGGTTCACGGTTTAGGATTTCGAGGTTTAGTTTGTCGGTTTTAAGGTTTTACTGTTTAGGGTTTACGGTTTATGGTCTAGTATTTAGGCATTGGGGTTTAAAGTGTTTATAGCTTGGGGTTTAGGGTTTTGGGGTTTCAATGTTAGATTATTAGGGGTTTACTGTTTAGGGTTTAGGGTTTTAGAGTTTAGTGTTTAGGATTTAAAGGGTTTCAGGTTTAGGGTTTTAGGTTTTCTATGTTAGGGTTCTACGGTACGGGGTTATACACTTTCTAAATTTACGGTATTAGGGTTTAGGCTAAAAAAGTTTAAGGTTTTAGGATTCGAGGGTTTAGTGTTTAGTAGATAAAACTTAGGGTTTGGCGGTCACGGTTTTCGATTTCAAGGTTTAGGGTTTTATGGTTTTACTTTTCACGGTTTAGGGTTTGGGGTTTTAGCGTTTAGAATTTCAAGGGCGTATGGCTTAGGGTTTTGAGGTTTCAATGTTAGGGATTTAGAGTTTTACTGTTTAGGGTTTAGGGATTAAGGTGTCGGGTTTAGAATATCAAGGGTTTAGGGTTTTGGAGTTTCAACGTTAGAGTTTTTAGGTTTTCCTTGTTAGGGTTTTAAAGTTTTACTATTTAGGGTTTAGGGTTTGGGCTTAGGATTTCGAGGCTTCGATGTTAGGGTTTTGCGTTTTCTATGTTAGAGAGTTAGGGTTTTACTGTTTATGGTTTAGTGTTTTAGGGTTTAGGATTTCATGGGTTTAAAGTTTAGGGTTTTAGGGCTTAGGATTTGGAATTTCAAGGGTATAGGGTCTAGTGTTTTGGGGTTTCATTGTTAAGGCTTTAGGTTTTCTACGTTAGATTTACGGTATACGTTATACGCTTTCTAAATTTAGGGTTTTAGGATTTTTGCCAAAAAAGTTTTTGGTCTTTGGATTCGAGGGCTTAATGTTTAATCGATAAACGTTAGGTTTAGGGTTCACGGTATAGGATTTCGAGGTTTAGGGTTTAGAGTTTTAGGGTTCTGCTGTTAAAGATTTTGTGTTTCGCTATTTAGGGTTTAGGGTTTGAAGGATTTATGGTTTATGGATTAGGATTGTTGGGTTCAAATGTTAGGGTTTTAGGGTTATACACTTCCTAAATTTAGAGTTTTAGGGCTTAGGCTAAAAAAGTTTAAGGTTTAGGCTTTTGGGGGTTTCAATGCCAGGGTTTTAGGTTTTTTATGTTGGGCTTTTATGGTCTTATTGTTTATGTTTAGGGGTTTAGGGTTTAGGATTTCAAGGGTTTAGGGTTTTAGGGTTTAGAATTTCAAGGGTTTAACGTTTCTTGTTTTCAATGTTAGGGTTTTTGGTTTTCTAGGTTAGGGTTTTACGGTATAGGGTTATCCACTTTCTAAATTTGGGGTTTTTGGGTTTAGGCTAAAAGAGTTTAGGGTTTTAGGATTTCAGTGTTTAGTGTTTAATAGATAAAGTTCGGGTTTAGGGTTCACGATTTAGGATTTCAATGTTTGGTGTTTGGGGTTTTGGAGTTTTACTGTTTAGCGTTTAGGATTTCAAGGGTTTAGGGTTTTTGGGGTTTCAATGTTAGGGTTTTAGGGTTTTACTGTTTAAGGTTTAGGGTTTTGGGTTTAGAAATCAAGGGTTAGGGTTTCAGTGTTAGAGTTTTAGGTTTTCCATGCTAGGCTTTTATGGTTTTACTGCTTAGGGTTTACAGTTTTAGGGTTTAAGATTTCAAGGGTTTAGGGTTTGGAATTTCAAGTGTACAGGATTTATTGTTTCGCGGTTTCAATGTCAAGGTTTTACTATTTAGGGTTTTTTTATGGTTTTAGGCTTTTGGATTTCAAGGGTTTAGGGTTTTGGGGTTTCAATGTTAAGGTTTTAGGTTTTCCATGTTAAGGTTTTGGGAATCTTCTTTTTAGGGTTTAGGGTTTCGGTTTAGCGTTTTGGGGCTTTAACGTTAGGGGTTTGGGGTTTTACTTTTTAAGGTATAGGGTTTAGGGTTTTGAATGTTAGCATTTTGGGGTTTTTAATATCTAGGGTTTAGGCTTTAAGGATTGAGGATCTCAAGGGTTTAGGGTTTATGGCTTTAGGGTTTAGGGTTTAGAATTTCAAAGGTTTAGGGTTTCTGGGTTTCAATGTTAGGATTTTAGGTTTTCTTTTGTTTGGTTTTCGAGTTTTACGGTGTAGGGTTATACACTTTCTAAATTTTGGGTTTTAGGTTATAGGCTAAAAAAGTTTAGGGTCTTAGGATTCGAGGTTTTAGTGTTTAATAGATAAAGGTTAGGGTTAAGGGGTTCACGGTTTAGGATTTCGAGGTTTAGTTTGTCGGTTTTAAGGTTTTACTGTTTAGGGTTTATGGTTTATGGTCTAGTATTTAGGCATTGGGGGTTTAAAGTGTTTATAGTTTGGGGGTTTAGGGTTTTGGGGTTTCATTTGTTAGGTTACTAGGGGTTTCTTGTTTAAGGTTTAGGGTTTTAGGGTTTAGTGTTTAGGATTTAAAGGGTTTCGAGTTTAGGGTTTTTGGGTTTTGGGGTTTCAATGTTAGGGTTTTAGGTTTTCTATGTTAGGGTTATACGGTACGGGGTTATACAGTTTCTAAATTTACGGTATTAGGGTTTAGGCTAAAAAAGTTTAAGGTTTTAGGATTCGAGGGTTTAGTGTGTAGTAGATAAAGCTTAGGGTTTGGGGTTCACGGTTTTAGATTTCAAGGTTTAGGGTTTTATGGTTTTACTTTTCACGGTTTAGGGTTTGGGGTTTTAGCGTTTAGAATTTCAAGGGCGTTTGGCTTAGGATTTTGAGGTTTCAATGTTAGGGATTCAGAGTTTTACTGTTTAGGGTTTAGGGATTAAGGTCTCGGGTTTAGAATTTATAGGGTTTAGGGTTTTGGAGTTTCAATGTTAGAGTTTTTAGGTTTTCCTTGTTAGGGTTTTAGAGTTTTACTGTTTAGGGTTTAGGGTTTGGGCTTAGGATTTCGAGGCTTCGATGTTAGGGTTTTACGTTTTCTATGTTAGAGAGTTAGGGTTTTACTGTTTATGGTTTAGTGTTTTAGGGTTTAGGATTTCATGGGTTTAGTGTTTAGGGTTTTAGGGCTTAGGATTTAGAATTTCAAGGGTATAGGGTCTAGTGTTTTGGGGTTTCAATGTTAAAGCTTTAGGTTTTCTACGTTAGATTTACGGTATACGTTATACGCTTTCTAAATTTAGGGTTTTAGGATTTTTGCCAAAAAAGTTTTTGGTCTTTGGATTCGAGGGCTTAATGTTTAATCGATAAACGTTAGGTTTAGGGTTCACGGTATAGGATTTCGAGGTTTAGGGTTTAGAGTTTTAGGCTTCTGCTGTTAAAGATTTTGTGTTTCGCTATCTAGGGTTTAGGGTTTGAAGGATTTATGGTTTAGGGTTTAGGATTGTTGGGTTCAAATTTAGGGTTTTAGGGCTTTACTGCTTAGGGTTTACGGTTTAGAGCTTAGGATTTCAATGGTTTAGGTTTTTTTGGTTTCAATGTTACGGTTTTACTATTTAGGCTTTAGGGTTTACGGCTTTTGGGTTTTGGGGTTTCAATTTTAGGGTAATAGGTTTTCTGTCTTAGGGTTTTATGTTTTAGGGTTATACACTTTCTAAATTTAGGGTTTTAGGGTTTAGGCTAAAAGAGTTTAGGGTTTTAGGTTTCGAAGGTTTAGTGTTTAATAGATAAAGGTTAGGGTTTAGGGTTCACGGTTTTGGATTTTAAGGTTTAGGTTTTAGGGTTTTACTGTTTAGGGTTTCGAGTTTTAGTGTTTATGGTTTTGGCCTTTCAATGTTAGGGTTTTGGGCTTTTACTGTTTGGGGTTTAGGGTTTAGAATTTCAAGGTTTAGGCTTTTGGGGTTTCAGTGTTAGATTTTTAGGTTTTCTATGTTAGAGTTTCAAAGTTTTACTGTTTAGGGTTTAGGGTTTAGGTTAAGGATTTTGGGGTTTCGATTTTATGGTTTTAGGTTTCTAATGTTAGGGTTTTTGGGTTTTACTGTTTAGGGTTTAGGGTTTAGAATTTCAAGGGCTTGATTTAGGGTTTTGGTGTTTCAATATTAGGGTTTTAGGTTTTGTATGTTAGGGTTTAGGGTTTTACGGTATAGGGTTATACACTTCCTAAATTTAGAGTTTTAGGTTTAAGGCCAAGGAAGTTTATGGTTTTAGGATTCGAGGGCTTAGTGTTTATTAGATAAAGGTTAGGGTTTGGGGTTCACGGTTTTAGATTTCAAGGTTTAGGGTTCAGATTTTAGGGTTTTACGGTTTTGGGTTTAGGGCTTTAGGGTTTTACTTTTAGGGTTAAAGGGTTCGGGGGTTTACGGTGTAGGGTTTTGTTTTTTTGGGTTTCAATGTTAGGGTTTTTGGTTTTGTATGTTAGGTTTTAGGGTTTTCCGGTTTAGGGCTACACACTTCCTAAAATTAGAGTTTTAGGGCTTAGGCTAAAAACAATTTAGGGTTTAGGCTTTTGGGGGTTTCAATGCTACGGTTTTAGGTTTTTTTTTTTGGGGCTTTTATGGTCTTATTGTTTATGTTTAGGGGTTTAGGGTTTAGGATTTCAAGGGTTTAGGGGTTTAGGGTTTAGAATTTCAAGGGTTTAACGTTTCTTGTTTTCAATGTTAGGTTTTTGGTTTTCTAGGTTAGGGTTTTACGGTATAAGGTTATCCACTTTCTAAATTTCGGGTTTTAGGGTTTAGCCTAAAAGCGTTTAGGGTTTTAGGATTTCAGATTTTAGTGTTTAATAGATAAAGGTTAGGGTTTAGGGTTCACGGTTTAGGATTTCAATGTTTGGTGTTTGGGGTTTTGGAGTTTTACTGTTTAGCGTTTAGGATTTAGCGTTTAGGATTTCAAGGGTTTCGGGTTTTTGGGGTTTCAATGTTAGGGTTTTAGGGTTTTACTGTTTAGGGTTTGGGGTTTTGGGTCTAGAACTCAAGGGTTAGGGTTTTAGGGTTTCAGTGTTAGAGTTTTAGGTTTTCCATGCTAGGGTTTTATGGTTTTACTGCTTAGGGTTTACAGTTTTAGGGTTTAAGATTTCAAGGGTTTAGGGTTTGGAATTTCAAGGGTACAGGATTTATTGTTTCGCGGTTTCAATGTCAAGGTTTTAGTATTTAGGGTTTAGGGTTTTAAGGTTTTAGGGTTTTGGATTTCAAAGGTTTAGGGTTTTGGGGTTTTAATGTTAGGGTTTTAGGTTTTCCATTTTAAGGTTTTGGGAATCTTCTTTTTAGGGTTTAAGGTTTCGGTTTAGCGTTTTGGGGCTTTAACGTTAGCGGTTTAGGGTTTTACTTTTTAATGTATAGTGTTTTGGGTTTTGAATGTTAGCGTTTTGGGGATTTTAATATCTAGGGTTTAGGCTTTAAGGATTTAGGATCTCAAGGGTTTAGGGTTTATGGCTTTAGGGTTTAGGGTTTAGAACTTCAAAGGTTTAGGGTTTTGGGGTTTCAATGTTAGGATTTTAGGTTTTCTTTTGTTTGGTTTTCGAGTTTTACGGTATAGGGTTATACACTTTCTAAATTTTGGGTTTTAGGTTATAGGCTAAAAAAGTTTAGGGTCTTAGGATTCGAGGGTTTAGTGTTTAATAGATAAAGGATGGGGTTAAGGGTTCACGGTTTAGGATTTCGAGGTTTAGTTTGTCAGTTTTAAGGTTTTACTGTTTAGGGTTTACGG
The DNA here is from genome assembly GCA_028651295.1 of Catharanthus roseus. Taxonomy (NCBI): domain Eukaryota; kingdom Viridiplantae; phylum Streptophyta; class Magnoliopsida; order Gentianales; family Apocynaceae; genus Catharanthus; species Catharanthus roseus. Next base: position 4,272,645 of record JAPQWS010000165.1, on the reverse strand, counting down.
TTTATGGTCTAGTATTTAGGCATTAGGGTTTAAAGTGTTTATAGTTTGGGGTTTAGGATTTTGGGGTTTCAATGTTAGGGTATTAGGGGTTTACTGTTTAGGGTTTAGGGTTTTAGGGTTTAGTGTTTAGCATTTAAAGGGTTTCAGGTTTAGGGTTTTATGGTTTTGGGGTTTCAATGTTAGGGTTTTAGGTTTTCTATGTTAGGGTTCTACGGTACGTGGTTATACACTTTCTAAATTTACGGTATTAGGGTTTAGGCTAAAAAAGTTTAAGGTTTTAGGATTCGAGGGTTTAGTGTTTAGTAGATAAAGCTTAGGGTTTGGAGGTCACGGTTTTGGATTTCAAGGTTTAGGGTTTTATGGTTTTACTTTTCACAGTTTAGGGTTTGGGGTTTTAGCGTTTAGAATTTCTAGGGCGTATGGCTTAGGGTTTTGAGGTTTCAATGCTAGGGATTTAGAGTTTTACTGTTTAGGGTTTAGGGATTAAGGTGTCGGGTTTAGAATATCACGGGTTTAGGGTTTTGGAGTTTCAACGTTAGAGTTTTTAGGTTTTCCTTGTTAGGGTTTTAGAGTTTGACTGTTTAGGGTTTAGGGTTTGGGCTTAGGATTTCGAGGCTTCGATGTTAGGGTTTTGCGTTTTCTATGTTAGAGAGTTAGGGTTTTACTGTTTATGGTTTAGTGTTTTAGGGTTTAGGATTTCGTGGGTTTAGAGTTTCGGGTTTTAGGGCTTAGGATTTAGAATTTCAAGGGTATAGGGTCTAGTGTTTTGGGGTTTCAATGTTAAGGCTTTAGGTTTTCTACGTTAGATTTACGGTATACGTTATACGCTTTCTAAATTTAGGGTTTTAGGATTTTTACCAAAAAAGTTTTTGGTCTTTGGATTCGAGGGCCTAATGTTTAATCGATAAACGTTAGGTTTAGGGTTCACGGTACAGGATTTCAAGGTTTAGGGTTTAGAGTTTTAGGCTTCTGCTGTTAAAGATTTTGTGTTTCGGTATTTAGGGTTTAGGGTTTGAAGGATTTATGGTTTAGGGTTTAGGATTGTTGGGTTCAAATGTTAGGGTTTTAGGGTTTAGAATTTCAAGGGTTTAACGTTTCTTGTTATCAATGTTAGGTTTTTGGTTTTCTAGGTTAGGGTTTTACGGTATAGGGTTATCCACTTTCTAAATTTGGGGTTTTAGGGTTTAGGCTAAAAGCGTGTAGGGTTTTAGGATTTCAGAGTTTAGTGTTTAATAGATAAAGGTTAGGGTTTATGGTTCACGGTTTAGGATTTCAATGTTTGGTGTTTGGGGTTTTGGAGTTTTACTGTTTAGCGTTTAGGGTTTTAGCGTTTAGGATTTCAAGGGTTCAGGGTTTTTGGGGTTTCAATGTTAGGGTTTTAGGGTTTTACTGTTTAGGGAATAGGGTTTTGGGTTTAGAACTCAAGGGTTAGGGTTTTAGGGTTTCAGTGTTAGAGTTTTAGGTTTTCCATGCTAGGGTTTTATGGTTTTACTGCTTAGGGTGTACAGTTTTAGGGTTTAAGATTTCAAGGGTTTAGGGTTTGGAATTTCACGGGTACAGGATTTATTGTTTCGTGATTTCAATGTCAAGGTTTTACTATTTAGGGTTTAGGGTTTTAGGGTTTTAGGGTTTTGGATTTCAAAGGTTTAGGGTTTTGGGGTTTGAATGTTAGGGTTTTAGGTTTTCCATTTTAAGGTTTTGGGAATCTTCTTTTTAGGGTTTAAGGTTTCGGTTTAGCGTTTTGAGGCTTTAACGTTAGGGGTTTAGGGTTTTACTTTTTAAGGTATAGTGTTTTGGGTTTTGAATGTTAGCGTTTTGGGGTTTTTAATATCTAGGGTTTAGGCTTTAAGGATTTAGGATCTCAAGGGTTTAGGGTTTATGGCTTTAGGGTTTAGGGTATAGAATTTCAAAGGTTTAGGGTTTTGGGGTTTCAATGTTAGGATTTTAGGTTTTCCTTTGTTTGGTTTTCGAGTTTTACGGTATAGGGTTACACTTTCTAAATTTTGGGTTTTAGGTTATAGGCTAAAAAAGTTTAGGGTCTTAGGATTCGAGGGTTTAGTGTTTAATAGATAAGGGTTAGGGTTAAGGGTTCACGGTTTAGGATTTCGAGGTTTAGTTTGTCGGTTTTAAGGTTTTTACTTGTTTAGGGTTTACGGTTTATGGTCTAGTATTTAGGCATTGGGGTTTAAAGTGTTTATAGCTTGGGGTTTAGGGTTTTGGGGGTTTCAATGTTATATTATTAGGGGGTTACTGTTTAGGGTTTAGGGTTTTAGAGTTTAGTGTTTAGGATTTAAAGGGTTTCAGGTTTAGGGTTTTAGGTTTTCTATGTTAGGGTTCTACGGTACGGGGTTATACACTTTCTAAATTTACGGTATTAGGGTTTAGGCTAAAAAAGTTTAAGGTTTTAGGATTCGAGGGTTTAGTGTTTAGTAGATAAAACTTAGGGTTTGGCGGTCACGGTTTTCGATTTCAAGGTTTAGGGTTTTATGGTTTTACTTTTCACGGTTTAGGGTTTGGGGTTTTAGCGTTTAGAATTTCAAGGGCGTATGGCTTAGGGTTTTGAGGTTTCAATGTTAGGGATTTAGAGTTTTACTGTTTAGGGTTTAGGGATTAAGGTGTCGGGTTTAGAATATCAAGGGTTTAGGGTTTTGGAGTTTCAATGTTAGAGTTTTTAGGTTTTCCTTGTTAGGGTTTTAAAGTTTTACTGTTTAGGGTTTAGGGTTTGGGCTTAGGATTTCGAGGCTTCGATGTTAGGGTTTTGCGTTTTCTATGTTAGAGAGTTAGGGTTTTACTGTTTATGGTTTAGTGTTTTAGGGTTTAGGATTTCATGGGTTTAAAGTTTAGGGTTTTAGGGCTTAGGATTTGGAATTTCAAGGGTATAGGGTCTAGTGTTTTGGGGTTTCATTGTTAAGGCTTTAGGTTTTCTACGTTAGATTTACGGTATACGTTATACGCTTTCTAAATTTAGGGTTTTAGGATTTTTGCCAAAAAAGTTTTTGGTCTTTGGATTCGAGGGCTTAATGTTTAATCGATAAACGTTAGGTTTAGGGTTCACGGTATAGGATTTCGAGGTTTAGGGTTTAGAGTTTTAGGGTTCTGCTGTTAAAGATTTTATGTTTCGCTATTTAGGGTTTAGGGTTTGAAGGATTTATGGTTTATGGATTAGGATTGTTGGGTTCAAATGTTAGGGTTTTAGGGTTATACACTTCCTAAATTTAGAGTTTTAGGGCTTAGGCTAAAAAAGTTTAAGGTTTAGGCTTTTGGGGGTTTCAATGCCAGGGTTTTAGGTTTTTTATGTTGGGCTTTTATGGTCTTATTGTTTATGTTTAGGGGTTTAGGGTTTAGGATTTCAAGGGTTTAGGGTTTTAGGGTTTAGAATTTCAAGGGTTTAACGTTTCTTGTTTTCAATGTTAGGGTTTTTGGTTTTCTAGGTTAGGGTTTTACGGTATAGGGTTATCCACTTTCTAAATTTGGGGTTTTTGGGTTTAGGCTAAAAGAGTTTAGGGTTTTAGGATTTCAGTGTTTAGTGTTTAATAGATAAAGTTCGGGTTTAGGGTTCACGATTTAGGATTTCAATGTTTGGTGTTTGGGGTTTTGGAGTTTTACTGTTTAGCGTTTAGGGTTTTAGCGTTTAGGATTTCAAGGGTTTAGGGTTTTTGGGGTTTCAATGTTAGGGTTTTAGGGTTTTACTGTTTAGGGTTTAGGGTTTTGGGTTTAGAAATCAAGGGTTAGGGTTTTAGGGTTTCAGTGTTAGAGTTTTAGGTTTTCCATGCTAGGCTTTTATGGTTTTACTGCTTAGGGTTTACAGTTTTAGGGTTTAAGATTTCAAGGGTTTAGGGTTTGGAATTTCAAGTGTACAGGATTTATTGTTTCGCGGTTTCAATGTCAAGGTTTTACTATTTAGGGTTTTTTTATGGTTTTAGGCTTTTGGATTTCAAGGGTTTAGGGTTTTGGGGTTTGAATGTTAAGGTTTTAGGTTTTCCATGTTAAGGTTTTGGGAATCTTCTTTTTAGGGTTTAGGGTTTGAGTTTAGCGTTTTGGGGCTTTAACGTTAGGGGTTTGGGGTTTTACTTTTTAAGGTATAGGGTTTAGGGTTTTGAATGTTAGCATTTTGGGGTTTTTAATATCTAGGGTTTAGGCTTTAAGGATTGAGGATCTCAAGGGTTTAGGGTTTATGGCTTTAGGGTTTAGGGTTTAGAATTTCAAAGGTTTAGGGTTTCTGGGTTTCAATGTTAGGATTTTAGGTTTTCTTTTGTTTGGTTTTCGAGTTTTACGGTGTAGGGTTATACACTTTCTAAATTTTGGGTTTTAGGTTATAGGCTAAAAAAGTTTAGGGTCTTAGGATTCGAGGTTTTAGTGTTTAATAGATAAAGGTTAGGGTTAAGGGGTTCACGGTTTAGGATTTCGAGGTTTAGTTTGTCGGTTTTAAGGTTTTACTGTTTAGGGTTTATGGTTTATGGTCTAGTATTTAGGCATTGGGGTTTAAAGTGTTTATAGTTTGGGGTTTAGGGTTTTGGGGTTTCACTGTTAGGTTACTAGGGGTTTACTGTTTAAGGTTTAGGGTTTTAGGGTTTAGTGTTTAGGATTTAAAGGGTTTCAGGTTTAGGGTTTTAGGGTTTTGGGGTTTCAATGTTAGGGTTTTAGGTTTTCTATGTTAGGGTTATACGGTACGGGGTTATACAGTTTCTAAATTTACGGTATTAGGGTTTAGGCTAAAAAAGTTTAAGGTTTTAGGATTCGAGGGTTTAGTGTGTAGTAGATAAAGTTTAGGGTTTGGGGTTCACGGTTTTAGATTTCAAGGTTTAGGGTTTTATGGTTTTACTTTTCACGGTTTAGGGTTTGGGGTTTTAGCGTTTAGAATTTCAAGGGCGTTTGGCTTAGGATTTTGAGGTTTCAATGTTAGGGATTCAGAGTTTTACTGTTCAGGGTTTAGGGATTAAGGTCTCGGGTTTAGAATTTATAGGGTTTAGGGTTTTGGAGTTTCAAGGTTAGAGTTTTTAGGTTTTCCTTGTTAGGGTTTTAGAGTTTTACTGTTTAGGGTTTAGGGTTTGGGCTTAGGATTTCTAGGCTTCGATGTTAGGGTTTTACGTTTTCTATGTTAGAGAGTTAGGGTTTTACTGTTTATGGTTTAGTGTTTTAGGGTTTAGGATTTCATGGGTTTAGTGTTTAGGGTTTTAGGGCTTAGGATTTAGAATTTCAAGGGTATAGGGTCTAGTGTTTTGGGGTTTCAATGTTAAGGCTTTAGGTTTTTCTATGTTAGATTTACGGTATACGTTATACGCTTTCTAAATTTAGGGTTTTCGGATTTTTGCCAAAAAAGTTTTTGGTCTCTGGATTCGAGGGCTTAATGTTTAATCGATAAACGTTAGGTTTAGGGTTCACGATATAGGATTTCGAGGTTTAGGGTTTAGAGTTTTAGGGTTCTGCTGTTAAAGATTTAGTGTTTCACTATTTAGGGTTTAGGGTTTGAAGGATTTATGGTTTAGGGTTTAGGATTGTTGGGTTCAAATGTTAGGGTTTTAGGGTTTAGGGTTTAGAGTTTTAGGGTTCTGCTCTTAAAGATTTAGTGTTTCACTATTTAGGGTACAGGGTTTGAAGGATTTATGGTTTAGGTTTAGGATTGTTGGGTTCAAATGTTAGGGTTTTAGGGTTTTACTGCTTAGGGTCTACGGTTTAGAGCTTAGGATTCCAATGGTTTAGGTTTTTTTGTTTCAATCTACGGTTTTACTATTTAGGCTTTAGGGTTTAGGCTTTTGGGTTTTGGGGTTTCAATTTTAGGGTAATAGGTTTTCTGTCTTAGGGTTTTATGGTATCGGGTTATGCACTTTCTAAATTTAGGGTTTTAGGGTTTAGGCTAAAAGAGTTTAGGGTTTTAGGTTTTGAAGGTTTAGTGTTTAATAGATAAAGGTTAGGGTTTAGGGTTCACTGTTTTGGATTTTAAGGTTTAGGTTTTAGGGTTTTACTGTTTAGGGTTTCGAGTTTTAGTGTTTATGGTTTTGGGCTTTCAATGTTAGGGTTTTGGGCTTTTACTGTTTAGGGTTTAGGGTTTAGAATTTCAAGGTTTAGGCTTTGGGGTTTCAGTTTTAGATTTTTTGGTTTTCTATGTTAGAGTTTCAAAGTTTTACTTTTTAGGGTTTAGGGTTTAGGTTAAGGATTTTGGGGTTTCGATTTTAGGGTTTCAGGTTTTTAATGTTAGGGTTTTTGGGTTTTACTGTTTAGGGTTTAGGGTTTAGAATTTCAAGGGCTTGGTTTAGGGTTTTGGTGTTTCAATATTAGGGTTTTAGGTTTTGTATGTTAGGGTTTAGGGTTTTACGGTATAGGGTTATACACTTCTTAAATTTAGAGTTTTAGGTTTTAGGCCAAGGAAGTTTATGGTTTTAGGATTCGAGGGCTTAGTGTTTATTAGATAAAGGTTAGGGTTTGGGGTTCACGGTTTTAGATTTCATGGTTTAGGGTTCACATTTTAGGGTTTTACGGTTTTGGGTTTAGGGCTTTAGGGTTTTACTTTTAGGGTTAAGGGTTCAGGGTTTACGGTGTAGGGTTTTGTTTTTTTGGGTTTCAATGTTAGGGTTTTTGGTTTTGTATGTTAGGTTTTAGGGGTTTGCGGTTTGGGGCTATACACTTCCTAAATTTAGAGTTTTAGGGCTTAGGCTAAAAAAGTTTAAGGTTTAGGCTTTTGGGGGTTTCAATGCCAGGGTTTTAGGTTTTTTATGTGGGCTTTTATGGTCTTATTGTTTATGTTTAGGGGTTTAGGGTTTAGGATTTCAAGGGTTTAGGGTTTTAGGGTTTAGAATTTCAAGGGTTTAACGTTTCTTGTTTTCAATGTTAGGGTTTTTGGTTTTCTAGGTTAGGGTTTTACGGTATAGGGTTATCCACTTTCTAAATTTGGGGTTTTTGGGTTTACGCTAAAAGAGTTTAGGGTTTTAGGATTTCAGTGTTTAGTGTTTAATAGATAAAGGTTAGGGTTTAGGGTTCACGATTTAGGATTTCAATGTTTGGTGTTTGGGGTTTTGGAGTTTTACTGTTTAGCGTTTAGGGTTTTAGCGTTCAGGATTTCAAGGGTTTAGGGTTTTTGGGGTTTCAATGTTAGGGTTTTAGGGTTTTACTGTTTAGGGTTTAGGGTTTTGGGTTTAGAACTGAAGGGTTAGGGTTTTAGGGTTTCAGTGTTAGGGTTTTAGGTTTTCCATGCTAGGGTTTTATGGTTTTACTGCTTAGGATTTAGAGTTTTAGGGTTTAAGATTTCAAGGGGTTTAGAGTTTAGGGTTTTGGGGTTTAGGGTTTGGAATTTCAAGGGTACATGATTTATTGTTTCGCGGTTTCATTGTCAAGGTTTTAATATTTAGGGTTTAGGGTTTTAGGGTTTAGGATTTCAAGGGTTTAGGGTTTTGGGGTTTCAATGTTAAGGTTTTAGGTTTTCCACGTCAAGGTTTTGGGATGCTTCTGTTTAGGGTTTAAGGTTTAAGGTTTCGGTTTAGCATTTTGGGGCTTCAACGTTGGGGGTTTAGGGTTTTACTTTTTAGGGTATAGGGTTTTGGGTTTTGAATGTTAGCGTTTTGGGGTTTTTACAATTTAGGGTTTAGGCTTTAAGGATTTAGGATCTCAAGGGTTTATGGTTTACGGCTTTAGGGTTTAGGGTTTAGAATTTCAAGGGTTCAGGGTTTTGGGGTTTCAATGTTAGCATTTCAGGTTGTCTTTTGTTTGGTTTTCGAGTTTTACGGTATGGGGTTATACACTTTCTAAATTTTGGGTTTTAGGTTACAGGCTAAAAAAGTTTATGGTCTTAGGATTCGAGGGTTTAGTGTTTAATAGATAAAGGTTAGGGTTAAGAGTTCACGTTTAGGATTTCGAGGTTCAGGTTATAGGTTTGAGGGTTTTACTGTTTAGGGTTTATGGTTTAGGGTCTAGTAATTAGGCATTAGGGTTTAAAGTGTTTATACTTTAGGGTTTAGGGTTTTGGGGTTTCAATGTTCGGGTATTAGGGGTTTACCGTTTAGGGTTTAGGGTTTTAGGGTTTAGTGTTTGGGATTTAAAGGGTTTAAGGTTTAGGGTTTTAGGGTTTTGGGGTTTCAATGTTCGGGTTTTAGGTTTTCTATGTTAGGGTTCTACGGTATGGGGTTATACACTTTCTAAATTTACGGTATTAGGGTTTAGGCTAAAAAAGTTTAAGGTTTTAGGATTCGAGGGTTTAGTGTTTAGTAGATAAACCTTAGGGTTTAGGGTTCACGGTTTTGGATTTCAAGGTTTAGGGTTTTATGGTTTTACTTTTCACGGTTTAGGTTTTGGGTTTTAGCGTTTAGAATTTCAAGGGCGTATGGTTTAGGGTTTTGAGGTTACAATGTTAGGGTTTTAGGGTTTTACTGTTTAGGGTTTAGGGATTAAGGTCTCAGGTTTAGAATTTCAAGGGTTTAGGGTTTTGGAGTTTCAATGTTAGAGTTTTTAGGTTTTCCTTGTTTGGGTTTTAGAGTTTTACTGTTTAGGGTTTAGAGTTTGGGTTTAGGATTTCGAGTCTTCTATGTTAGGGTTTTACGTTTTCTATGTTAGAGTGTTAGGGTTTTACTGTTTAGGGTTTAGTGTTTTAGGGTTTAGGATTTCATTGGTTTAGCGTTTAGGGTTTTAGGGCTTAGGATTTAGAATTTCAAGGGTATAGGGTCTAGTGTTTTGGGGTTTCAATGTTAGGGCTTTAGGTTTTCTATGTTAGATTTACGGTATAGGGTTATACGCTTTCTAAATTTAGGGTTTTAGGATTTTTGCCAAAAAAGCTTTTGGTTTATGTATTCGAGGGCTTAATGTTTAATAGATAAAGGTTAGGTTTAGGGTTCACGGTGTAGGATTTCGAGGTATAGGGTTTAGAGTTTTTGGGTTCTACTATTAAAGATTTAGTGTTTCACTATATAGGGTTTAGGGTTTGAAGGATTTATGGTTTAGGGTTTAGGATTTTTGGGTTTAAATATTAGGGTTTTAGGGTTTTTATAGCTTAGGGTTTCGGGTTTAGAGTTTAGGATTTCAATGGTTTAGGTTTTTTTTCTTTCAATGTTAGGGTTTTACTATTTAGGGTTTAGGGTTTAGGGTTTTACGCTTTAGGGTTTAGGCTTTTGGGTTTTGGGGTTTCAATTTTAGGGTAATAGGTTTTCTGTGTTAGGGTTTTACGGTATAGGATTATACACTTTCTGAATTTTGGGTTTTAGGGTTTAGGCTAAAAGAGTTTAGGGTTTTAGGATTCGAAAGTTTAGTGTTTAATAGATAAAGGTTAGGGTTTAGGGTTCATGGTTTTGGATTTTAAGGTTTAGGGTTTAGGGTTTTACTGTTTAGGGTTTCGAGTTTTAGTGTTTATAGTTTTGGGGTTTCAATGTTAGGGTTTAGGCTTTTACTGTTTAGGGTTTAGGGTTTAGAATTTAAAGGTTTAGGCTTTTTGGGTTTCAGTGTTAGATTTTTAGGTTTTCTATGTTAGGGTTCAGGTTTTACTGTTTAGCGTTTAGGGTTTAGGTTAAGGATTTTGGGGTTTCGATTTAGGGGTTTAGGTTTTTATTTAGGGATTTTGGGTTTTACTGTTTAGGGTTTAGGGTATCGGGTTTAGGGTTTAGAATTTCAAGGGCTTGGTTTAGGGTTTTGGTGTTTCAATATTAGGGTTTTAGGTTTTGTATGTTAGGGTTTAGGGTTTTACGGTATAGGGTTATGCACTTCCTAAATTTAGGGTTTTAGGTTTTAGGCCAAAGAAGTTTATGGCTTTAGGATTCGAGGGCTTAGTGTTTATTAGATAAAGGTTAGGGTTTGGGGTTCACGGTTTTAGATTTCATGGTTTAGGGTTCAGATTTTAGGGTTTTACGGTTTTGGGTTTAGGGCTTTAGGGTTTTCCTTTTAGGGTTAAGGGTTCAGGGTTTACGATTTAGGGTTTTGGTTTTTTGGGTTTCAATGTTAGGGTTTTAGGTTTTGTATGTTAGGTTTTAGGGTTTTGTGGTTTAGGGTTATACACTTCCTAAATTTAGAGTTTTAGGGATTAGGCTAAAAAAGTTTAGGGTTTAGGCTTTTGGGGGTTTCAATGCTAGGGTTTCAGGTTTTTTATGCTGGGCTTTTATGGTCTTATTGTTTATGTTTAGGGGTTTAGGGTTTAGGATTTCAAGGGTTTAGGGTTTTAGGGTTTAGAATTTCAAGGGTTTAACGTTTCTTGTTTTCAATGTTAGGGTTTTTGGTTTTCTAGGTTAGGGTTTCACGGTATAGGGTTGTATACTTTCTAAATTTGGGGTTTTAGGGTTTAGGCTAAAAGAGTTTAGGGTTTTAGGATTTCAGAGTTTAGTGTTTAATAGATAAAGGTTAGGGTTTAGGATTCACGGTTTAGGATTTCAATGTTGGGGGTTTGGGGTTTTGGAGTTTTACTGTTTAGCATTTAGGGTTTTAGCGTTTAGGATTTCAAGGGTTTAGGGTTTTTGGGGTTTCAATGTTAGGGTTTTAGGGTTTTACTGTTTAGGGTTTAGGGTTTTGGGTTTAGAACTCAAGGGTTAGGGTTTTAGGGTTTCAGTGTTAGAGTTTTAGGTTTTCCATGCTAGGGTTATATGGTTTTACTTCCTAGGGTTTTGAGTTTTAGTGTTTAAGATTTCAAGGGTTTAGGGTTTAGGGTTTGGAATTTCAAGGGTACATGATTTATTGTTTCGCGGTTTCAATGTCAAGGTTTTACTATTTAGGGTTTAGGGTTTTAAGGTTTTAGGGTTTTGGATTTCAAGGGCTTAGGGTTTTGGGGTTTCAATATTAGGGTTTTAGGTTTTGTACGTTAAGGTTTTCGGATTCTTCTGTTTAGGATTTAAGGTTCAAGGTTTCGATTTAGCGTTTTGGGGATTCAATGTTAGGGGTTTATGGTTTTACTTTTAGGGTGTAGGGTTTTGGGTTTTGAATGTTAGCGTTTTGGGGTTTTTACTATTTAGGGTTTAAGCTTTAAGGATTTAGGATCTCTAGGGTTTAGGGTTTATGGCTTTAGGGTTTAGGGTTTAGAATTTCAAGGGTTTAGGATTTTGGGGTTTCAATGTTAGGATTTTAGGTTTTCTTTGGTTTGGTTTTCGAGTTTTACGGTATAGGGTGATACACTTTCTAGATTTTGGGTTTTAGGTTATAGGCTAAAAAAGTTTAGGTCTTAGGATTCGAGGGTTTAGTGTTTAATAGATAAAGGTTAGGGTTAAGGGTTCACGGTTTAGGATTTCGAGGTTCAGGTTTAGGTTTTAGGGTTTTACTATTTAGGGTTTATGGTTTAGGTCTAGTATTTAGGCATTAGGGTTTAAAGTGTTTATAGTTTAGGGTTTAGGGTTTTGGGGTTTCAATGTTAGGGTATTAGGGGTTTACTGTTTAGGGTTTAGGGTTTTCAGGTTTAGTGTTTTGGATTTAAAGGGTTTAAGGTTTAAGGTATTAGGATTTTGGGGTTTCAATGTTAGGGTTTTAGGTTTTCTATGTTAGGGTTCTATGGTATAGGGTTATACACTTTCTAAATTTACGGTATTAGTGTTTAGGCTAAAAAAGTTTAGGGTTTTAGGATGCGAGGGTTTAGGGTTTAGTAGATAAACCTTAGGGTTTAGGGTTCACGGCTTTGGACTTCAAGGTTTAGGGTTTTATGGTTTTACTTTTAACGGTTTAGGGTTTGGGTTTTAGCATTGAGAATTTCAAGGGCGTATGGTTTAGGGTTTTGAGGTTACAATGTTAGGGTTTTAGGGTTTTACTGCTTAGGGTTTAGGGATTAAGGTCTCGGGTTTAGAATTTCAAGGGTTTAGGGTTTTGGAGGGTCAATGTTAGAGTTTTTAGGTTTTCCTTGTTAGGGTTTTAGAGTTTTACTGTTTAGGGTTTAGGGTTTGGGTTTAGGATTTCGAGGCTTCAATGTTAGGGTTTTACGTTTTCTATATTAGAGTGTTAGCAGTTTTACTGTTTAGGGTTTAGTGTTTTAGGATTTCATGGGTTTAGTGTTTAGGGTTTTAGGGCTTAGGATTTAGAATTTCAAGGGTATAGGGTCTAGTGTTTTGGGGTTTCAATGTAAGAGCTTTAGGTTTTCTAAGTTAGATTTACCGTATAGGGTTATATGCTTTCTAAATTTAGGGTTTTAGGAATTTTGCCAAAAAAGTTTTTGGTTTTTGTATTCGCGGGCTTAATGTTTAATAGATAAAGGTTAGGTTTAGGGTTCACGGTGTAGGATTTCGAGGTATAGGGTTTAGAGTTTTAGGGTTCTACTATTAAAGATTTAGTGTTTCACTATATAGGGTTTAGGGTTTGAAGGATTTATGGTTTAGGGTTTAGGATTTTTGGGTTTAAATGTTAGGGTTTTACGGTTTCTACTGCTTAGGGTTTCGGGTTCAGAGTTTAGGATTTCAATGGTTTTGGTTTTTTTGGTTTCAATGTTAGGGTTTTACTATTTAGGGTTTCGGGTTTAGGGTTTTACGCTTTAGTGTTTAGGCTTTTGGGTTTTGGGGTTTCAATTTTAGGGTAATAGGTTTTCTGTGTTAGGGTTTTACGGTATAGGATTATACACTTTCTAAATTTAGGGTTTTAGGGTTTAGTCTAAAAGAGTTTAGGGTTTTAGGATTCGAAAGTTTAGTGTTTAATAGATAAAGTTTAGGGTTCAGGGTTCATGGTTTTGGATTTTAAGGTTTAGGGTTTAGGGTTTTACTATTTAGGGTTTCGAGTTTGAGTATTTATGGTTTTGGGGTTTCAATGTTAGAGTTTTTAGGTTTTCCTTGTTAGGGTTTTAGAGTTTTACTGTTTAGCGTTTAGGGTTTGGGTTTATGATTTCGAGGCTTCGACGTTAGGGTTTTACGTTTTCTATGTTAGAGTGTTAGGGTTTTACTGTTTAGGGTTTAGAGTTTTAGGGTTTAAGATTTCATGGGTTTAGTGTTTAGAGTTTTAGGGCTTAGGATTTAGAATTTCAAGGGTATAGGGTCTAGGGTTTCGGGGTTTCTATGTTAGGGCTTTAGGTTTTCTATGTTAGATTTACGGTATAAGGTTATATGCTTTCCAAATTTAGGGTTTTAGGATTTTTTCCAAAAGAGTTTTTTGGTTTTTTGTGTTCAAGGGCTTAATGTTTAATAGATAAAGGTTAGGTTTAGGGTTCACGGTGTAGGATTTTGAGGTATAGGGTTTAGAGTTTTAGGGTTCTACTATTAAAGATTTAGTGTTTCACTGTATAGGGTTTAGGGTTTGAAGGATTTATGGTTTAGGGTTTAGGATTTTTGGGTTTAAATGTTAGGGTTTTAGGGTTTTTACAGCTTAGGGTTTCGGGTTTAGAGTTTAGGATTTCAATGGTTTAGGTTTTTTTGGTTTCAGTGTTAGGGTTTTACTATTTAGGGTTTAGGGTTTAGGGTTTTACGCTGTAGGGTTTATGCTTTTGGGTTTTGGGGTTTCAATTTTAGGGTAATAGGTTTTCTGTGTTAGGGTTTTACGGTATAGGATTATACACTTTCTAAATTTAGGGTTTTAGGGTTTAGGCTAAAAGAGTTTAGGGTTTTAGGATTTGAAGGTTTAGTGTTTAATAGATAAAGGTTAGGGTTTAGGGTTCATGGTTTTGGATTTTAAGGTTTAGGGTTTAGGGTCTTACTGTTTAGGGTTTCGAGTTTTAGTGTTTATGGTTTTGGGGTTTCAATGTTAGGGTTTAAGCTTTTACTGTTTAGGGTTTAGGGTTTAGAATTTCAAGGTTTAGGCTTTTTGGGTTTCAATGTTAGATTTTTAGGTTTTCTATGTTAGGGTTTCAGGTTTTACTGTTTAGGGTTTAAGGTTTAGGTTAAGGATTTTGGGGTTTCGATTTAGGGTTTTAGGTTTTTATTTAGGGATTTTGGGTTTTACTGTTTAGGGTTTAGGGTTTAGAATTTCAAGGGCTTGGTTTAGGGTTTTGGTGTTTCAATATTAACGTTTTAGGTTTTGTATGTTAGGGTTTAGGGTTTTACGGTATAGGGTTATACACTTCCTAAATTTAGGGTTTTAGGTTTTAGGCCAAAGAAGTTTACGGCTTTAGGATTCGAGGGCTTAGTGTTTATTAGATAAAGGTTAGGGTTTGGGGTTCACGGTTTTAGATTTCATGGTTTAGGGTTCAGATTTTAGGGTTTTATGGTTTTGGGTTTAGGGCTTTAGGGTTTTACTTTTAGGGTTAAGGGTTCAGGGTTTACGATTTTGGGTTTTGGTTTTTTGGGTTTCAATGTTAGGGTTTTAGGTTTTCTATGTTAGGTTTTTTGGGTTTTGTGGTTTAGGGTTATACACTTCCTAAATTTAGAGTTTTAGGGATTAGGCTAAAAAAGTTTAGTGTTTAGGCTTTTGGGGGTTTCAATGCTAGGGTTTTAGGTTTTTTATGCTGGGCTTTAATGGTCTTATTGTTTATGTTTAGGGGTTTAGGGTTTAGGATTTCAAGGGTTTAGGGTTTTAGGGTTTAGAATTTCAAGGGTTTAACGTTTCTTGTTTTCAATGTTAGGGTTTTTGGTTTTCTAGGTTTGGGTTTTACGGTATAGGGTTATACACCTTCTAAATTTGGGGTTTTAGGGTTTAGGCTAAAAGAGTTTAGGGTTTTAGGATTTGAGAGTTTAGTGTTTAATAGATAAAGGTTAGGGTTTAGGGTTTACGGTTTAGGATTTCAATATTTGGGGTTTGGGGTTTTGAAGTTTTACTGTTTAGAATTTAGGGTTTTAGGGTTTAGGATTTCAAGGGTTTTGGTTTTTTGGGGTTTCAATATTAGGGTTTTACTGTTTGGGGTTTAGGGTTTTGGGTTTAGAACTCAAGGGTTAGGGTTTTAGGGTTTCAGTGTTAGAGTTTAAGGTTTTCCATGCTAGGGTTTTATGGTTTTACTGCTTAGGGTTTAGAGTTTTAGGGTTTAAGTTTTCAAGGGTTTTGGGTTTAGGGTTTTGGGGTTTAGGGTTTGGAATTTCAAGGGTAAATGATTTATTGTTTCGCGGTTTCAATGTCAAGGTTTTAGTGTTTAGGGTTTAGGGTTTTAGGGTTTTAGGGTTTAGGATTTCAAGGGTTTAGGGTTTTGGGGTTTCAATGTTAGGGTTTTAGGTTTTCCACGTAAAGATTTTGGAATTCTTCTGTTTACGGTTTAAGGTTTAGGGTTTCGATTTAGCGTTTTAGGGCTTCAATGTTTTGGGTTTATGGTTTTACTTTTTAGGGTATAGGGTTTTGGGTTTTGAATGTTAGCGTTTTAGGGTTTTACTATTTAGGGTTTAGGCTTTAAGGATTTAGGATCTCAAGGGTTTAGGGTTTATGGCTTTAGGGTTTAGGGTTTTGAATTTCAAGCGTTTAGGGTTTTGGGGTTTCAATGTTAGGATTTTAGGTTTTCTTTGGTTTGGTTTTCGAGTTTTACGGTATAGGGTTATACACTTTCTAAATTTTTGGTTTTAGGTTATAGGCTAAAAAAGTTTGGGGTCTTAGGATTCGAGGGTTTAGTGTTTAACAGATAAAGGTTAGGGTTAAGGGTTCACGGTTTAGGATGTCGAGGTTTAGGTTGTAGGTTTTAGGGTTTCACTGTTTAGGGTTTATGGTTTAGGTCTAGTATTTAGGCATTAGGGTTTAAAGTGTTTATAGTTTAGGGTTTAGGGTTTTGGGGTTTCAATGTTAGGGTATTAGGGGTTTACTGTTTAGGGTTTAGGGTGTTAGGGTTTAGTGTTTAGGATTTAAAGGTTTAAGGTTTAACGTTTTAGGATTTTGGGGCTTCAATGTTAGGGTTTTAGGTTTTCTATGTTAGGGTTCTACTGTATGGGGTTATACACTTTCTAAATTTACGGTATTAGGGTTTAGGCTAAAAAATTTTAGGGTTTTAGGATTCGAGGGTTTACGGTTTAGTAGATAAACCTTAGGGTTTAGGGTTCACGGTTTTGGATTTCAAGGTTTAGGGTTTTATGGTTTTACTTTTCACGGTTTAGGGTTTGGGTTTTAGCGTTGAGAATTTCAAGGGCGTATGGTTTAGGGTTTTGTGGTTACAATGTTAGGGTTTAGGGTTTTACTGTTTAGGGTTTAGGGATTAAGGTCTCGGGTTTAGAATTTCAAGGGTATAGGGTTTTGGAGTTTCAATGTTAGAGTTTTTAGGTTTTCCTTGTTAGGGTTTTAAAGTTTTACTGTTTAGGGTTTAGGGTTTGGGTTTAGGATTTCGAGGCTTCGACGTTAGGGTTTTACGTTTTCTATGTTAGAGTTTTAGGGTTTTACTGCTTAGGGTTTAGGGTTTTAGGGTTTAGGATTTTATGTGTTTAGTGTTTAGAGTTTTAGGGCTTAGGATTTAGAATTTCAAGGGTATAGGGTCTAGTGTTTTGGGGTTTCAATGTTAGGGCTTTAGGTTTTCTATGTTAGATTTACGGTATAAGGTTATACGCTTTCTAAATTTAGGGTTTTAGCATTTTTTCCAAAAGAGTTTTTGGTTTTTGTATTCGAGGGCTTAATGTTTAATAGATAAAGGTTAGGTTTAGGGTTCACGGTGTAGGATTTCGAGGTATAGGGTTTAGAGTTTTAGGGTTCTACTATTAAAGATTTATTGTTTCACTATATAGGGTTTAGGGTTTGAAGGATTTATGGTTTTGAGGTTTCAATGTTAAGGTTTTAGGGTTTTTACAGCTTAGGGTTTAGGGTTTAGAGTTGAGGATTTCAATGGTTTAGGTTTTTTTGGTTTCAATGTTAGGGTTTTACTATTTAGAGTTTAGGGTTTAGGCTTTTGGGTTTTGGGGTTTCAATTTTAGGGTAACAGGTTTTCTGTGTTTGGGTTTTACGGTATAGGGTTATACACTTTCTAAATTTAGGGTTTTAGGGTTTAGACAAAAATTGTTTAAGGTTTTAGGATTCGAAGGTTTAGTGTTTAATAGATAAAGGTTAGGGTTTAGGGTTCACGGTTTTGGATTTTAAGGTTTAGGGATTAGGGTTTCGAGTTTTAGTGTTTATTGTTTTGGGGTTTCAATGTTAGGGTTTAGGCTTTTACTGTTTAGGGTTTAGGGTATAGAATTTCAAGGTTTTGGCTTTTGGGGTTTCAGTGTTAGATTTTTAGGTTTTCCATGTTAGGGTTTCAGAGTTTTACTGTTTAGGGTTTAGGGTTTAGGGTTTAGGTTAAGGATTTTGTGGTTTCGATTTTAGGGTTTTAGGTTTTTAATGTTAGGGTTTTTGAGTTTTACTGTTTATGGTTTAGGGTATCGGGTTTAGGGTTTAGAATTTCAAGGGCTTGGTTTAGGGTTTTGGTGTTTCAATATTAGGGTTTTAGGTTTTGTATTTTAGGGTTTAGGGTTTTACGGTATAGGGTTATACACTTCCTAAATTTAGGGTTTTAGGTTTTAGGCCAAGGAAGTTTATGGTATTAGGATTCAAGGGCTTAGTGTTTATTAGATAAAGATTAGGGTTTGGGGTTCACGGTTTTAGATTTCATGGTTTAGGGTTCAGATTTTAGGGTTTTACGGTTTTGGGTTTAGGGCTTTAGGGTTTTAGTTTTAGGTTTAAGGGTTCAGGGTTTACGGTGTAGGGTTTCGTTTTTCTTGGTTTCAATTTTAGGGTTTTTGGTTTTGTATGTTATGTTTTAGGGTTTTGCGGTTTAGGGTTATACACTTCCTAAATTTAAATTTTTAGGGATTAGGCTAAAAAAGTTTAGGGTTTAGGCTTTTGGGGGTTTCAATGCTAGGGTTTTAGGTTTTTTATGTTGGGCTTTTATGGTCTTATTGTTTATGTTTCGGGGTTTAGGGTTTAGGATTTCAAGGGTTTAGGGTTTTAGGGTTTAGAATTTCAAAGGTTTAACGTTTCTTGTTTTTAATGTTAGGGTTTTTGGTTTTCTAGGTTAGGGTTTTACGGTATAGGGTTATACACTTTCTAAATTTGGGGTTTTAGGGTTTAGGCTAAAAGAGTTTAGGGTTTTAGGATTTGAGAGTTTAGTGTTTAATAGATAAAGGTTAGGGTTTAGGGTTCACGGTTTAGGATTTCAATATTTGGGGTTTGGGGTTTTGAAGTTTTACTGTTTAGCATTTAGGGTTTTAGCGTTTAGGATTTCAAGGGTTTTGGGTTTTTGGGGTTTCAATATTAGTGTTTTAGGGTTTTACTGTATAGGGTTTAGGGTTTTGGGTTTAGAACTCAAGGGTTAGGGTTTTAGGGTTTCAGTGTTAGAGTTTTAGGTTTTCCATGCTAGGGTTTTATGGTTTTATTGCTTAGGGTTTAGAGTTTTAGGGTTTAAGTTTTCAAGGGTTTTGGGGTTTACGGTTAGGAATTTCAAAGGTACATGATTTATTGTTTCGCGATTTTAATGTCAAGGTTTTACTATTTAGGGTTTAGGGTTTTAGGGTTTTAGGGTTTAGGATTTCAAGGTTTTAGGGTTTCAATGTTAGGGTTTTAGGTTTTCCACGTTAAGGTTTTGGGATTCTTTTGTTTAGGGTTTAAGGTTTAAGGTTTCGGTTTAGCGTTTTGGGGCTTCAACGTTGGGGGTCTAGGCTTTTACATTTTAGGGTATAGGTTTTTGGGTTTTGAATGTTAGCGTTTTGGGGTTTTACTATTTAGGGTTTAGGCTTTAAGGATTTTGGATCTCAAGGGTTTAGGGTTTATGGCTTTAGGGTTTAGGGTTTTAAATTTCAAGGGTTTAGGGTTTTGGGGTTTCAATATTAGGATTTTAGGTTTTCTTTGGTTTGGTTTTCGAGTTTTACGGTATAGGGTTATACACTTTCTAAATTTTGGGTTTTAGCTTATAGGCTAAAAAAGTTTGGGGTCTTAGGATTCGAGGGTTTAGTGTTTAACAGATAATGGTTAGGGTTAAGGGTTCACGGTTTAGGATGTCGAGGTTTAGGTTGTAGGTTTTAGGGTTTTACTGTTTAGGGTTTATGGTTTAGGTCTAGTATTTAGGCATTAGGGTTTAAAGTGTTTATAGTTTAGGGTTTAGGGTTTTGGGGTTTCAATGTTAGGGTATTAGGGGTTTACTATTTAGGGTTTAGGGTGTTAGGGTTTAGTGTTTAGGATTTAAAGGTTTAAGGTTTAAGGTTTTAGGATTTTGGGGCTTCAATGTTAGGGTTTTAGGTTTTCTATGTTAGGGTTCTACTGTATGGGGTTATACACTTTCTAAATTTACGGTATTAGGGTTTAGGCTAAAAAATTTTAGGGTTTTAGGATTCGAGGGTTTACGGTTTAGTAGATAAACCTTAGGGTTTAGGGTTCACGGTTCACGGTTTTGGATTTCAAGGTTTAGGGTTTTATGGTTTTACTTTTCACGGTTTAGGGTTTGGGTTTTAGCGTTGAGAATTTCAAGGGCGTATGGTTTAGGGTTTTGAGGTTACAATGTTAGGGTTTTAGAGTTTTACTGTTTAGGGTTTAGGGTTTGGGTTTAGGATTTCGAGGCTTCGACGTTAGGGTTTTACGTTTTCTATGTTAGAGTGTTAGGGTTTTACTGCTTAGGGTTTAGGGTTTTAGGGTTTAGGATTTTATGGGTTTAGTGTTTAGAGTTTTAGGGCTTAGGATTTAGAATTTCATGGGTATAGGGTCTAGTGTTTTGGGGTTTCAATGTTAGGGCTTTAGGTTTTCTATGTTAGATTTACGGTATAAGGTTATACGCTTTCTAAATTTAGGGTTTTAGCATTTTTTCCAAAAGAGTTTTTGGTTTTTGTATTCGAGGGCTTAATGTTTAATAGATAAAGGTTAGGTTTAGGGTTCACGGTGTAGGATTTCGAGGTATAGGGTTTAGAGTTTTAGGGTTCTACTATTAAAGATTTAGTGTTTCACTATATAGGGTTTAGGGTTTGAAGGATTTATGGTTTTGAGGTTTCAATGTTAAGGTTTTAGGGTTTTTACAGCTTAGGGTTTAGGGTTTAGAGTTGAGGATTTCAATGGTTTAGGTTTTTTTGGTTTCAATGTTAGGGTTTTACTATTTAGAGTTTAGGGTTTAGGCTTTTGGGTTTTGGGGTTTCAATTTTAGGGTAACAGGTTTTCTGTGTTTGGGTTTTACGGTATAGGGTTATACACTTTCTAAATTTAGGGTTTTAGGGTTTAGACAAAAATTGTTTAAGGTTTTAGGATTCGAAGGTTTAGTGTTTAATAGATAAAGGTTAGGGTTTAGGGTTCACGGTTTTGGATTTTAAGGTTTAGGGATTAGGGTTTCGAGTTTTAGTGTTTATTGTTTTGGGGTTTCAATGTTAGGGTTTAGGCTTTTACTGTTTAGGGTTTAGGGTATAGAATTTCAAGGTTTTGGCTTTTGGGGTTTCAGTGTTAGATTTTTAGGTTTTCCATGTTAGGGTTTCAGAGTTTTACTGTTTAGGGTTTAGGGTTTAGGGTTTAGGTTAAGGATTTTGTGGTTTCGATTTTAGGGGCTTTAGGTTTTTAATGTTAGGGTTTTTGAGTTTCTTGTTTATGGTTTAGAGTATCGGGTTTAGGGTTTAGAATTTCAAGGGCTTGGTTTAGGGTTTTGGTGTTTCAATATTAGGGTTTTAGGTTTTGTATTTTAGGGTTTAGGGTTTTACGGTATAGGGTTATACACTTCCTAAATTTAGGGTTTTAGGTTTTAGGCCAAGGAAGTTTATGGTATTAGGATTCAAGGGCTTAGTGTTTATTAGATAAAGGTTAGGGTTTGGGGTTCACGGTTTTAGATTTCATGGTTTAGGGTTCAGATTTTAGGGTTTTACAGTTTTGGGTTTAGGGCTTTAGGGTTTTAGTTTTAGGTTTAAGGGTTCAGGGTTTACGGTGTAGGGTTTGGTTTTTCTTGGTTTCAATTTTAGGGTTTTTGGTTTTGTATGTTATGTTTTAGGGTTTTGCGGTTTAGGGTTATACACTTCCTAAATTTAAAGTTTTAGGGATTAGGCTAAAAAAGTTTAGGGTTTAGGCTTTTGGGGGTTTCAATGCTAGGGTTTTTGGTTTTTTATGTTGGGCTTTTATGGTCTTATTGTTTATGTTTCGGGGTTTAGGGTTTCAAGGGTTTAGGGTTTTAGGGTTTAGAATTTCAAGGGTTTAACGTTTCTTGTTTTTAATGTTAGGGTTTTTGGTTTTCTAGGTTAGGGTTTTACGGTATAGGGTTATACACTTTCTAAATTTGGGGTTTTAGGGTTTAGGCTAAAAGAGTTTAGGGTTTTAGGATTTGAGAGTTTAGTGTTTAATAGATAAAGGTTAGGGTTTAGGGTTCACGGTTTAGGATTTCAATATTTGGGGTTTGGGGTTTTGAAGTTTTACTGTTTAGCATTTAGGGTTTTAGCGTTTAGGATTTCAAGGGTTTTGGGTTTTTGGGGTTTCAATATTAGTGTTTTAGGGTTTTATTGTATAGGGTTTAGGGTTTTGGGTTTAGAACTCAAGGGTTAGGGTTTTAGGGTTTCAGTGTTAGAGTTTTAGGTTTTCCATGCTAGGGTTTTATGGTTTTACTGCTTAGGGTTTAGAGTTTTAGGGTTTAAGTTGTCAAGGGTTTTGGGTTTAGGGTTTTAGGGTTTAGGGTTAGGAATTTCAAAGGTACATGATTTATTGTTTCGCGATTTTAATGTCAAGGTTTTACTATTTAGGGTTTAGGGTTTTATGGTTTTAGGGTTTAGGATTTCAAGGTTTTAGGGTTTCAATGTTAGGGTTTTAGGTTTTCCACGTTAAGGTTTTGGGATTCTTTTGTTTAGGGTTTAAGGTTTAAGGTTTCGGTTTAGCGTTTTGGGGATTCAACGTTGGGGGTCTAGGCTTTTACATTTTAGGGTATAGGTTTTTGGGTTTTGAATGTTAGCGTTTTGGGGTTTTACTATTTAGGGTTTAGGCTTTAAGGATTTTGGATCTCAAGGGTTTAGGGTTTATGGCTTTAGGGTTTAGGGTTTTAAATTTCAAGGGTTTAGGGTTTTGGGGTTTCAATATTAGGATTTTAGGTTTTCTTTGGTTTGGTTTTCGAGTTTTACGGTATAGGGTTATACACTTTCTAAATTTTGGGTTTTAGGTTATAGGCTAAAAAAGTTTAGGGTCTTAGGATTCGAGGGTTAGTGTTTAATAGATAAAGGTTAGGGTTAAGGGTTCACGGTTTAGGATTTCGAGGTTTAGGTTGTAGGTTTTAGGGTTTTACTCTTTAGGGTTTATGGTTCAGGGTCTAGTATTTAGGCATTAGGGTTTAAAGTGTTTATAGTTTAGGTTTAAGGGTTTTAGGCTTCTGCTGTTAAAGATTTTGTGTTTCGCTATTTAGGGTTTAGGGTTTGAAGGATTTATGGTTTAGGGTTTAGGATTGTTGGGTTCAAATGTTAGGGTTTTAGGGCTTTACTGCTTAGGGTTTACGGTTTAGAGCTTAGGATTTCAATGGTTTAGGTTTTTTTGGTTTCAATGTCACGGTTTTACTATTTAGGCTTTAGGGTTTAGGCTTTTGGGTTTTGGGGTTTCAATTTTAGGGTAATAGGTTTCCTGTCTTAGGTTTTTATGGTATAGGGTTATGCACTTTCTAAATTTAGGGTTTTAGGGTTTAGGCTAAAAGAGTTTAGGGTTTTAGGTTTCGAAGGTTTAGTGTTTAATAGATAAAGGTTAGGGTTTAGGGTTCACGGTTTTGGATTTTAAGGTTTAGGTTTTAGGGTTTTACTGTTTACGGTTTCGTGTTTTAGGTTTTAGGGTTTTACTGTTTACGGTTTCGAGTTTTAGTGTTTATGGTTTTGGGCTTTCAATGTTAGGGTTTTGGGCTTTTACTGTTTAGGGTTTAGGGTTTAGAATTTAAAGTTTTAGGCTTTTGGGGTTTTAGTGTTAGATTTTTAGGTTTTCTATGTTAGAGTTTGAAAGTTTTACTGTTTAGGGTTTAGGGTTTAGGTTAAGGATTTTGGGGTTTCGATTTTAGGGTTTTAGGTTTCTAATGTTAGGGTTTTTGGGTTTTACTGTTTAGGGTTTAGGGTATAGAATTTCAAGTTCTTGATTTAGGGTTTTCGTGTTTCAATATTAAGGTTTTAGGTTTTGTATGTTAGGATTTAGGGTTTTACGGTATAGGGTTATACACTTACTAAATTTAGAGTTTTAGGTTTAAGGCCAAGGAAGTTTATGGTTTTAGGATTCGAGGGCTTAGTGTTTATTAGATAAAGGTTAGGGTTTGGGGTTCACGGTTTTAGATTTCAAGATTTAGGCTTCAGATTTTAGGGTTTTACGGTTTTGGGTTTAGGGCTTTAGGGTTTTACTTTTAGGGTTAAGGGTTCAGGGTTTACGGTGTAGGGTTTTGTTTTTTTGGGTTTCAATGTTAGGGTTTTTGGTTTTGTATGTTAGGTTTTAGGGTTTTGCGGTTTAGGGCTATACACTTCCTAAATTTAGAGTTTTAGGGCTTAGGCTAAAACAGTTTAGGGTTTAGGCTTTTGGGGGTTTCAATGCTACGGTTTTAGGTTTTTTTTGTTGGGCTTTTATGGCCTTATTGTTTATGTTTAGGGGTTTATGGTTTAGGATTTCAAGGGTTTAGGGTTTTAGGGTTTAGAATTTCGAGGGTTTAACGTTTCTTGTTTTCAATGTTAGGTTTTTGGTTTCCTAGGTTAGGGTTTTACGGTATAGAGTTATCCACTTTCTAAATTCGGGGTTTTAGGGTTTAGGCTAAAAGCGTTTAGGGTTTTAGGATTTCAGAGTTTAGTGTTTAATAGATAAAGGTTAGGGTTTAGGGTTCACGGTTTAGGATTTCAATGTTTAGTGTTTGGGGTTTTGGAGTTTTACTGTTTAGCATTTAGGATTTAGCGTTTAGGATTTCAAGGGTTTAGGGTTTTTGGGGTTTCAATGTTAGGGTTTTAGGGTTTTACTGTTTAGGGTTTAGGGTTTTGGGTTTAGAACTCAAGGGCTTGGGTTTCAGTGTTAGAGTTTTAGGTTTTCCATGCTAGGGTTTTATGGTTTTACTGCTTAGGGTTTACAGTTTTAGGGTTTAAGATTTCAAGGGTTTAGGGTCTGGAATTTAGAGGGTACAAGATTTATTGTTTCGTGGTTTCAATGTCAAGGTTTTACTATTTTGGGTTTAGGGTTTCAGGGTTTTATGGTTTTGGATTTCAAGGGTTTAGGGTTTTGGGGTTTCAATGTTAGGGTTTTAGGTTTTCCATGTTTAGGTTTTGGGAATCTTCTTTTTAGGGTTTAAGGTTTCGGTTTAGCGTTTTGGGGCTTTAACGTTAGGGGGTTTAGGGTTTTACTTTTTTAAGGTATAGGGTTTTGGGTTTTTTGAATGTTAGCGTTTTGGGGTTTTTAATATCTAGGGTTTAGGCTTTAAGGATTTAGGATCTCAAGGGTTTAGGGTTTAGAATTTCAAAGGTTTAGGGTTTTGGGGTTTCAATGTTAGGATTTTAGGTTTTCTTTTGTTTGGTTTTCGAGTTTTACGGTATAGGGTTATACACTTTCTAAGTTTTGGGTTTTAGGTTAAAGGCTAAAAAAGTTTAGGGTCTTAGGATTCGAGGGTTTAGTGTTTAATAGACAAAGGTTCGGGTTAAGGGTTCACGGTTTAGGATTTCGAGGTTTAGTTTGTCGGTTTTAAGGTTTTACTGTTTAGGGTTTATGGTTTATGGTCTAGTATTTAGGCAATGGGGTTTAAAGTGTTTATAGCTTGGGGTTTAGGGTTTTGGGGTTTCAATGTTAGGGTATTAGGGGTTTACTGTTTAGGGTTTAGGGTTTCAGGGTTTAGTGTTTAGGATTTAAAGGGTTTCAGGTTTCGGGTTTTAGGGTTTTGGGGTTTCAATATTAGGGTTTTAGGTTTTCTATGTTAGGGTTCTACGGTACGGGGTTATACACTTTCTAAATTTACGGTATTAGGGTTTAGGCTAAAAAAGTTTAAGGTTTTAGGATTCGAGGGTTTAGTGTTTAGTAGATAAAGCTTAGGGTTTGGGGGTCACGGTTTTGGATTTCAAGGTTTAGGGTTTTATGGTTTTACTTTTCACGGTTTAGGGTTTGGGGTTTTAGCGTTTAGAATTTCAAGGGCGTATGGCTTAGGGTTTGGAGGTTTCAATGTTAGGAATTTAGAGTTTTACTGTTTAGGGTTTAGGATTTATAATTTCAAGGGCTTGGTTTAGGGTTTTGGTGTTTCAATATTAGGGTTTTGGGTTTTACGGTATAGGGTTATACACTTCCTAAATTTAGAGTTTTAGGTTTTAGGCCAAGGAAGTTTATGGTTTTAGGATTCGAGGGCTGAGTGTTTATTAGATAAAGGTTACGGTTTGGGGTTCACGGTTTTAGATTTCATGGTTTAGGGTTCAGATTTTAGGGTTTTACGGTTTTGGGTTTAGGGCTTTAGGGTTTTACTTTTAGGGTTAAGGGTTCAGGGTTTACGGTGTAGGGTTTTGTTTTTGTGGGTTTCAATGTTAAGGTTTTTGGTTTTGTATGTTAGGTTTTAGGGTTTTGAGGTTTAGGGTTATACACTTCCTAAATTTAGAGTTTTAGGGCTTAAGCTAAAAAAGTTTAGGGTTTAGGCTTTTGGGGGTTTCAATGCTAGGGTTTTAGGTTTTTTAGGTTGGGCTTTTATGGTCTTACTGTTTATGTTTAGGGGGTTTAAGGTTTAGGATTTCAAGGGTTTAGGGTTTTAGGGTTTAGAATTTCAAGGGTTTAACGTTTCTTGTTTTCAATGTTAGGGTTTTTGGTTTTCTAGGTTAGGGTTTTACGGTATAGGGTTATCCACTTTCTAAATTTGGGGTTTTAGGGTTTTGGGTAAAAGAGTTTAAGGTTTTAGGATTTCAGAGTTAAGTGTTTAATAGATAAAGGTTAGGGTTTAGGGTTCACGGTTTAGGATTTCCATGTTTGGTGTTTGGGGTTTTGGAGTTTTACTGTTTAGCGTTTAGGGTTTTAGCGTTTAGGATTTCAACAGTTTATTTTTTTTGAGGTTTCAATGTTAGGGTTTTAGGGTTTTACTGTTTAGGGTTTAGGGTTTTGGGTTTAGAACTGAAGGGTTAGGGTTTTAGGGTTTCAGTGTCAGAGTTTTAGGTTTTCCATGCTAGGCTTTTATGGTTTTACTGCTTAGGGTTTACAGTTTTAGGGTTTAAGATTTCAAGGGTTTAGGGTCTGGAATTTAGAGGGTACAAGATTTATTGTTTCGTGGTTTCAATGTCAAGGTTTTACTATTTTGGGTTTAGGGTTTCAGGGTTTTATGGTTTTGGATTTCAAGGGTTTAGGGTTTTGGGGTTTCAATGTTAGGGTTTTAGGTTTTCCATGTTAAGGTTTTGGGAATCTTCTTTTTAGGGTTTAAGGTTTCGGTTTAGCGTTTTGGGGCTTTCACGTTAGGGGTTTAGGATTTTACTTTTTAGGGTATAGGGTTTTGGGTTTTGAATGTTAGTGTTTTGGGGTTTTTAATATCTAGGGTTTAGGCTTTAAGGATTTAGGATCTCAAGGGTTTAGGGTTTATGGCTTTAGGGTTTAGGGCTTAGAATTTCAAAGGTTTAGGGTTTTGGGGTTTCAATGTTAGGATTTTAGGTTTTCTTTTGTTTGGTTTTCGAGTTTTACGGTATAGGGTTGCACACTTTCTAAATTTTGGGTTTTAGGTTATAGGCTAAAAAAGTTTAGGGTCTTAGGATTCGAGGGTTTAGTGTTTAATAGATAAAGGATAGGGTTAAGGGCTCACGGTTTAGGATTTCGATGTTTAGTTTGTCGGTTTTAAGGTTTTACTGTTTAGGGTTTATGGTTTATGGTCTAGTATTTAGGCATTAGGGTTTAAAGTGTTTATAGTTTGGGGTTTAGGGTTTTGCGGTTTCAATGTTAGGGTATTAGGGGTTTACTGTTTAGGGTTTAGGGTTTTAGGGTTTAGTGTTTAGCATTTAAAGGGTTTCAGGTTTAGGGTTTTAGGGTTTGGGGGTTTCAATGTCAGGGTTTTAGGTTTTCTATGTTAGGGTTCTACGGTACGGGGTTATACACTTTCTAAATTTACGGTATTAGGGTTTAGGCTAAAAAAGTTTAAGGTTTTAGGATTCGAGGGTTTAGTGTATAGTAGATAAAGCTTAGGGTTTGGGGGTCACGGTTTCGGATTTCAAGGTTTAGGGTTTTGTGGTTTTACTTTTCACGGTTTAGGGTTTGGGGTTTTAGCGCTTAGAATTTCAAGGGCGTATGGCTTAGGGTTTTGAGGTTTCAATGTTAGGGATTTAGAGTTTTACTGTTTAGGGTTTAGGGATTAAGGTGTCGGGTTTAGAATATCAAGGGGTTAGGGTTTTGGAGTTTCAATGTTAGAGTTTTTAGGTTTTCCTTGTTAGGGTTTTAGAGTTTTACTGTTTAGGGTTTAGGGTTTGGGCTTAGGATTTCGGGGCTTCGATGTTAGGGTTTTGCGTTTTCTATGTTAGAGAGTTAGGGTTTTACTGTTTATGGTTTAGTGTTTTAGGGTTTAAGACTTCATGGGTTTAGAGCTTAGGGTTTTAGGGCTTAGGATTTAGAATATCAAGGGTATAGGGTCTAGTGTTTTGGGGTTTCAATGTTAAGGCTTTAGGTTTTCTACGTTAGATTTACGGTATACGTTATACGCTTTCTAAATTTAGGGTTTTAGGATTTTTGCCAAAAAAGTTTTTGGTCTTTGGATTCGAGGGCTTAATGTTTAATCGATAAACGTTAGGTTTAGGGTTCACGGTATAGGATTTCGAGGTTTAGGGTTTAGAGTTTTAGGGTTCTGCTGTTAAAGATTTTGTGTTTCGCTATTTAGGGTTTAGGGTTTGAAGGATTTATGGTTTAGGGTTTAGGATTGTTGGGTTCAAATGTTAGGGTTTTAGGGTTATACACTTCCTAAATTTAGAGTTTTAGGGCTTAGGCTAAAAAAGTTTAAGGTTTAGGCTTTTGGGGGTTTCAATGCCAGGGTTTTAGGTTCTTTATGTTGGGCTTTTATGGTCTTATTGTTTATGTTTAGGGGTTTAGGGTTTAGGATTTCAAGGGTTTAGGGTTTTAGGGTTTAGAATTTCAAGGGTTTAACGTTTCTTGTTTTCAATGTTAGGGTTTTTGGTTTTCTAGGTTAGGGTTTTACGGTATAGGGTTATCCACTTTCTAAATTTGGGGTTTTTGGGTTTAGGCTAAAAGAGTTTAGGGTTTTAGGATTTCAGTGTTTAGTGTTTAATAGATAAAGTTCGGGTTTAGGGTTCACGATTTTGGATTTGAATGTTTGGTGTTTGGGGTTTTGGAGTTTTACTGTTTAGCGTTTAGGATTTCAAGGGTTTAGGGTTTTTGGGGTTTCAATGTTAGGGTTTTAGGGTTTTACTGTTTAGGGTTTAGGGTTTTGGGTTTAGAAATCAAGGGTTAGGGTTTTAGGGTTTCAGTGTTAGAGTTTTAGGTTTTTCATGCTAGGCTTTTATGGTTTTACTGCTTAGGGTTTACAGTTTTAGGGTTTAAGATTTCAAGGGTTTAGGGTTTGGAATTTCAAGTGTACAGGATTTATTGTTTCGCGGTTTCAATGTCAAGGTTTTACTATTTAGGGTTTTTTATGGTTTTAGGGTTTTAGGGTTTTGGATTTCAAGGGTTTAGGGTTTTGGGGTTTGAATGTTAGGGTTTTAGTTTTTCCATGTTAAGGTTTTGGGAATCTTCTTTTTAGGGTTTAGGGTTTCGCTTTAGCGTTTTGGGGCTTTAACGTTAGGGGTTTAGGGTTTTACTTTTTAAGGTATAGGGTTTAGGGTTTTGAATGTTAGCATTTTGGGGTTTTTAATATCTAGGGTTTAGGCTTTAAGGATTTAGGATCTCAAGGGTTTAGGGTTTATGGCTTTAGGGTTTAGGGTTTAGAATTTCAAAGGTTTAGGGTTTCTGGGTTTCAATGTTAGGATTTTAGGTTTTCTTTTGTTTGGTTTTCGAGTTTTACGGTATAGGGTTATACTCTTTCTAAATTTTGGGTTTTAGGTTATAGGCTAAAAAAGTTTAGGGTCTTAGGATTCGAGGTTTTAGTGTTTAATAGATAAAGGTTAGGGTTAAGAGGTTCACGGTTTAGGATTTCGAGGTTTAGTTTGTAGGTTTTAAGGTTTTACTGTTTAGGGTTTATGGTTTATGGTCTAGTATTTAGGCATTGGGGTTTAAAGTGTTTATAGTTTGGGGTTTAGGGTTTTGGGGTTTCACTGTTAGGTTACTAGGGGTTTACTGTTTAAGGTTTAGGGTTTTAGGGTTTAATGTTTAGGATTTAAAGGGTTTCAGGTTTAGGGTTTTAGGGTTTTGGGGTTTCAATGTTAGGGTTTTAGGTTTTCTATGTTAGGGTTACACGGTACGGGGTTATACAGTTTCTAAATTTACGGTATTAGGGTTTAGGCTAAAAAAGTTTAAGGTTTTAGGATTCGAGGGTTTAGTGTTTAGTAGATAAAGCTTAGGGTTTGGGGTTCACGGTTTTAGATTTCAAGGTTTAGGGTTTTATGGTTTTACTTTTCACGGTTTAGGGTTTGGGGTTTTAGCGTTTAGAATTTCAAGGGCGTTTGGCTTAGGATTTTGAGGTTTCAATGTTAGGGATTCAGAGTTTTACTGTTTAGGGTTTAGGGATTAAGGTCTCGGGTTTAGAATTTCAAGGGTTTAGGGTTTTGGGGTTTCAATGTTAGAGTTTTTAGGTTTTCCTTGTTAGGGTTTTAGAGTTTTACTGTTTAGGGTTTAGGGTTTGGGCTTAGGATTTCGAGGCTTCGATGTTAGGATTTTACGTTTTCTATGTTAGAGAGTTAGGGTTTTACTGTTTATGGTTTAGTGTTTTAGGGTTTAGGATTTCATGGGTTTAGTGTTTAGGGTTTTAGGGCTTAGGATTTAGAATTTCAAGGGTATAGGGTCTAGTGTTTTGGGGTTTCAATGTTAAGGCTTTAGGTTTTCTATGTTAGATTTACGGTATACGTTATACGCTTTCTAAATTTAGGGTTTTCGGATTTTTGCCAAAAACGTTTTTGGTCTCTGGATTCGAGGGCTTAGTGTTTAATCGATAAACGTTAGGTTTAGGGTTCACGATATAGGATTTCGAGGTTTAGGGTTTAGAGTTTTAGGGTTCTGCTGTTAAAGATTTAGTGTTTCACTATTTAGGGTTTAGGGTTTGAAGGATTTATGGTTTAGGGTTTAGGATTGTTGGGTTCAAATGTTAGGGTTTTAGGGTTTAGGGTTTAGAGTTTTAGGGTTCTGCTCTTAAAGATTTAGTGTTTCACTATTTAGGGTACAGGGTTTGAAGGATTTATGGTTTAGGGTTTAGGATTGTTGGGTTCAAATGTTAGGGTTTTAGGGTTTTACTGCTTAGGGTCTACGGTTTAGAGCTTAGGATTCCAATGGTTTAGGTTTTTTTTGCTTTCAATCTACGGTTTTACTATTTAGGCTTTAGGGTTTTGGCTTTTGGGTTTTGGGGTTTCAATTTTAGGGTAATAGGTTTTCTGTCTTAGGGTTTTATGGTATCGGGTTATGCACTTTCTAAATTTAGGGTTTTAGGGTTTAGGCTAAAAGAGTTTAGGGTTTTAGGTTTCGAAGGTTTAGTGTTTAATAGATAAAGGTTAGGGTTTAGGGTTCACTGTTTTGGATTTTAAGGTTTAGGTTTTAGGGTTTTACTGTTTAGGGTTTCGAGTTTTAGTGTTTATGGTTTTGGGCTTTCAATGTTAGGGTTTTGGGCTTTTACTGTTTAGGGTTTAGGGTTTAGAATTTCAAGGTTTAGGCTTTTGGGGTTTTCGATTTTAGATTTTTAGGTTTTCTATGTTAGAGTTTCAAAGTTTTACTTTTTAGGGTTTAGGGGTTTAGGTTAAGGATTTTGGGGTTTCGATTTTTAGGGTTTCGGGTTTTTAATGTTAGGGTTTTTGGGTTTTTACTTGTTTAGGGTTTAGGGTTTAGAATTTCAAGGGGCTTGGTTTAGGGTTTTTGGTGTTTCAATATTAGGGTTTTAGGTTTTGTATGTTAGGGTTTAGGGTTTTACGGTATAGGGTTATACACTTCTTAAATTTAGAGTTTTAGGTTTTAGGCCAAGGAAGTTTTTGGTTTTAGGATTCGAGGGCTTAGTGTTTATTAGATAAAGGTTAGGGTTTGGGGGTTCACGGTTTTAGATTTCATGGTTTAGGGTTCGATTTTTAGGGTTTTACGGTTTTGGGTTTAGGGCTTTAGGGTTTTACTTTTAGGGTTAAGGGTTCAGGGTTTATGGTGTAGGGTTTTGTTTTTTTGGGTTTCAATGTTAGGGTTTTTGGTTATGTATGTTAGGTTTTAGGGTTTTGCGGTTTAGGGTTATACACTTCCTAAATTTAGAGTTTTAGGGCTTAGGCTAAAAAAGTTTAAGGTTTAGGCTTTTGGGGGTTTCAATGCCAGGGTTTTAGGTTTTTTATGTGGGCTTTTATGGTCTTATTGTTTATGTTTAGGGGTTTAGGGTTTAGGATTTCAAGGGTTTAGGGTTTTAGGGTTTAGAATTTCAAGGGTTTAACGTTTCTTGTTTTCAATGTTAGGGTTTTTGGTTTTCTAGGTTAGGGTTTTACGGTATAGGGTTATCCACTTTCTAAATTTGGGGTTTTTGGGTTTAGGCTAAAAGAGTTTAGGGTTTTAGGATTTCAGTCTTTAGTGTTTAATAGATAAAGGTTAGGGTTTAGGGTTCACGATTTAGGATTTCAATGTTTGGTGTTTGGGGTTTTGGAGTTTTACTGTTTAGCGTTTAGGGTTTTAGCGTTTAGGATTTCAAGGGTTTAGGGTTTTTGGGGTTTCAATGTTAGGGTTTTAGGGGTTTTTCTTGTTTAGGGTTTAGGGTTTTGGGTTTAGAACTGAAGGGTTAGGGTTTTAGGGTTTCAGTGTTAGAGTTTTAGGTTTTCCATGCTAGGGTTTTATGGTTTTACTGCTTAGGGTTTACAGTTTTAGGGTTTAAGATTTCAAGGGTTTAGGGTTTGGAATTTCAAGTGTACAGGATTTATTGTTTCGCGGTTTCAATGTCAAGGTTTTACTATTTAGGGTTTTTTATGGTTTTAGGGTTTTAGGGTTTTGGATTTCAAGGGTTTAGGGTTTTGGGGTTTGAATGTTAGGGTTTTAGGTTTTCCATGTTAAGGTTTTGCGAATCTTCTTTTTAGGGTTTAGGGTTTCGGTTTAGCGTTTTGGGGCTTTAACGTTAGGGGTTTAGGGTTTTACATTTTAAGGTATAGGGTTTAGGGTTTTGAATGTTAGCATTTTGGGGTTTTTAATGTCTAGGATTTAGGCTTTAAGGATTTAGTATCTCAAGGGTTTAGGGTTTATGGCTTTAGGGTTTAGGGTTTAGAATTTCAAAGGTTTAGGGTTTCTGGGTTTCAATGTTAGGATTTTAGGTTTTCTTTTGTTTGGTTTTCGAGTTTTACGGTATAGGGTTATACACTTTCTAAATTTTGGGTTTTAGGTTATAGGCTAAAAAAGTTTAGGGTCTTAGGATTCGAGGTTTTAGTGTTTAATAGATAAAGGTTAGGGTTAAGGGGTTCACGGTTTAGGATTTCGAGGTTTAGTTTGTCGGTTTTAAGGTTTTACTGTTTAGGGTTTATGGTTTATGGTCTAGTATTTAGGCATTGGGGTTTAAAGTGTTTATAGTTTGGGGTTTAGGGTTTTGGGGTTTCACTGTTAGGTTACTAGGGGTTTACTGTTTAAGGTTTAGGGTTTTAGGGGTTTAGTGTTTAGGATTTAAAGGGTTTCGGGTTTAGGGTTTTAGGGTTTTGGGGGTTTCAATGTTAGGGTTTTAGGTTTTCTATGTTAGGGTTATACGGTACAGGGGTTATACGAGTTTCTAAATTTACGGTATTAGGGCTTTAGGCTAAAAAAGTTTAAGGTTTTAGGATTCGAGGGTTTAGTGTTTAGTAGATAAAGCTTAGGGTTTGGGGGTTCACGGTTTTAGATTTCAAGGTTTAGGGTTTTATGGTTTTACTTTTCACGGTTTAGGGTTTGGGGTTTTAGCGTTTAGAATTTCAAGGGCGTTTGGCTTAGGATTTTGAGGTTTCAATGTTAGGGATTCAGAGTTTTACTGTTTAGGGTTTAGGGATTAAGGTCTCGGGTTTAGAATTTCAAGGGTTTAGGGTTTTGGAGTTTCAATGTTAGAGTTTTTAGGTTTTCCTTGTTAGGGTTTTAGAGTTTTACTGTTTAGGGTTTAGGGTTTGGGCTTAGGATTTCGAGGCTTCGATGTTAGGATTTTACGTTTTCTATGTTAGAGAGTTAGGGTTTTACTGTTTATGGTTTAGTGTTTTAGGGTTTAGGATTTCATGGGTTTAGTGTTTAGGGTTTTAGGGCTTTGGATTTAGAATTTCAAGGGTATAGGGTCTAGTGTTTTGGGGTTTCAATGTTAAGGCTTTAGGTTTTCTATGTTAGATTTACGGTATACATTATACGCTTTCTAAATTTAGGGTTTTCGGATTTTTGCCAAAAAAGGTTTTGGTCTCTGGATTCGAGGGCTTAATGTTTAATCGATAAACGTTAGGTTTAGGGTTCACGATATAGGATTTCGAGGTTTAGGGTTTAGAGTTTTAGGGTTCTGCTGTTAAAGATTTAGTGTTTCACTATTTAGGGTTTAGGGTTTGAAGGATTTATGGTTTAGGGTTTAGGATTGTTGGGTTCAAATGTTAGGGTTTTAGGGTTTAGGGTTTAGAGTTTTAGGGTTCTGCTCTTAAAGATTTAGTGTTTCACTATTTAGGGTACAGGGTTTGAAGGA
The DNA here is from genome assembly GCA_028651295.1 of Catharanthus roseus. NCBI lineage: Eukaryota > Viridiplantae > Streptophyta > Magnoliopsida > Gentianales > Apocynaceae > Catharanthus > Catharanthus roseus. Next base: position 4,239,257 of record JAPQWS010000165.1, on the reverse strand, counting down.
TTTATGGTTTAGGGTTTAGGATTGTTGGGTTCAAATGTTAGGGTTTTAGGGTTTTACTGCTTAGGGTCTACGGTTTAGAGCTTAGGATTCCAATGGTTTAGGTTTTTTTTTGGTTTCAATCTACGGTTTTACTATTTAGGCTTTAGGGTTTAGGCTTTTGGGTTTTGGGGTTTCAATTTTAGGGTAATAGGTTTTCTGTCTTAGGGTTTTATGGTATCGGGTTATGCACTTTCTAAATTTAGGGTTTTAGGGTTTAGGCTAAAAGAGTTTAGGGTTTTAGGTTTCGAAGGTTTAGTGTTCAATAGATAAAGGTTAGGGTTTAGGGTTCACTGTTTTGGATTTTAAGGTTTAGGTTTTAGGGTTTTACTGTTTAGGGTTTCGAGTTTTAGTGTTTATGGTTTTGGGCTTTCAATGTTAGGGTTTTGGGCTTTTACTGTTTAGGGTTTAGGGTTTAGAATTTCAAGGTTTAGGCTTGTGGGGTTTCAGTTTTAGATTTTTAGGTTTTCTATGTTAGAGTTTCAAAGTTTTACTTTTTAGGGTTTAGGGTTTAGGTTAAGGATTTTGGGGTTTCGATTTTAGGGTTTCAGGTTTTTAATGTTAGGGTTTTTGGGTTTTACTGTTTAGGGTTTAGGGTTTAGAATTTCAAGGGCTTGGTTTAGGGTTTTGGTGTTTCAATATTAGGGTTTTAGGTTTTGTATGTTAGGGTTTAGGGTTTTACGGTATAGGGTTATACACTTCTTAAATTTAGAGTTTTAGGTTTTAGGCCAAGGAAGTTTTTGGTTTTAGGATTCGAGGGCTTAGTGTTTATTAGATAAAGGTTAGGGTTTGGGGTTCACGGTTTTAGATTTCATGGTTTAGGGTTCAAATTTTAGGGTTTTACGGTTTTGGGTTTAGGGCTTTAGGGTTTTACTTTTAGGGTTAAGGGTTCAGGGTTTATGGTGTAGGGTTTTGTTTTTTTGGGTTTCAATGTTAGGGTTTTTGGTTATGTATGTTAGGTTTTAGGGTTTTGCGGTTTAGGGTTATACACTTCCTAAATTTAGAGTTTTATGGCTTAGGCTAAAAAAGTTTAAGGTTTAGGCTTTTGGGGGTTTCAATGCCAGGGTTTTAGGTTTTTTATGTGGGCTTTTATGGTCTTATTGTTTATGTTTAGGGGTTTAGGGTTTAGGATTTCAAGGGTTTAGGGTTTTAGGGTTTAGAATTTCAAGGGTTTAACGTTTCTTGTTTTCAATGTTAGGGTTTTTGGTTTTCTAGGTTAGGGTTTTACGGTATAGGGTTATCCACTTTCTAAATTTGGGGTTTTTGGGTTTAGGCTAAAAGAGTTTAGGGTTTTAGGATTTCAGTGTTTAGTGTTTAATAGATAAAGGTTAGGGTTTAGGGTTCACGATTTTGGATTTCAATGTTTGGTGTTTGGGGTTTTGGAGTTTTACTGTTTAGCGTTTAGGGTTTTAGCGTTTAGGATTTCAAGGGTTTAGGGTTTTTGGGGTTTCAATGTTAGGGTTTTAGGGTTTTACTGTTTAGGGTTTAGGGTTTTGGGTTTAGAACTGAAGGGTTAGGGTTTTAGGGTTTCAGTGTTAGAGTTTTAGGTTTTCCATGCTAGGGTTTTATGGTTTTACTGCTTAGGGTTTACAGTTTTAGGGTTTAAGATTTCAAGGGTTTAGGGTTTGGAATTTCAAGTGTACAGGATTTATTGTTTCGCGGTTTCAATGTCAAGGTTTTACTATTTAGGGTTTTTTATGGTTTTAGGGTTTTAGGGTTTTGGAGTTCAAGGGTTTAGGGTTTTGGGGTTTGAATGTTAGGGTTTTAGGTTTTCCATGTTAAGGTTTTGGGAATCTTCTTTTTAGGGTTTAGGGTTTCGGTTTAGCGTTTTGGGGCTTTAACGTTAGGGGTTTAGGGTTTTACTTTTTAAGGTATAGGGTTTAGGGTTTTGAATGTTAGCATTTTGGGGTTTTTAATGTCTAGGATTTAGGCTTTAAGGATTTAGTATCTCAAGGGTTTAGGGTTTATGGCTTTAGGTTTTAGGGTTTAGAATTTCAAAGGTTTAAGGTTTTGGGGTTTATATGTCAGGATTTTAGGTTTTCTTTTGTTTGATTTTCGAGTTTTACGGTATAGGGTTATACACTTTCTAAATTTTGGGTTTTAGGTTATAGGCTAAAAAAGTTTAGGGTCTTAGGATTCGAGGGTTTAGTGTTTAATAGATAAAGGATAGGGTTAAGGGTTCACGGTTTAGGATTTCGAGGTTTAGTTTGTCGGTTTTAAGGTTTTACTGTTTAGGGTTTATGGTTTATGGTCTAGTATTTAGGTATTGGGGTTTAAAGTGTTTATAGTTTGGGGTTTAGGGTTTTGGGGTTTCAATGTTAGGGTATTAGGGGTTTACTGTTTAGGGTTTAGGGTTTTAGGGTTTAGTGTTTAGGATTTAAAGGGTTTCAGGTTTAGGGTTTCAGGGTTTTGGGGTTTCAATGTTAGGGTTTTAGGTTTTCTATGTTAGGGTTCTACGGTATGGGGTTATACACGTTCTAAATTTACGGTATTAGGGTTTAGGCTAAAAAAGTTTAAGGTTTTAGGATTCAAGGGTTTAGTGTTTAGTAGATAAAGCTTAGGGTTTGGGGTTCACGGTTTTGGATTTCAAGGTTTAGGGTTTTATGGTTTTACTTTTCACGGTTTAGGGTTTGGGGTTTTAGCGTTTAGAATTTCAAGGGCGTATGGCTTAGGGTTTTGAGGTTTCAATGTTAGGGATTTAGAGTTTTACTGTTTAGGGTTTAGGGATTAAGGTCTCGGGTTTAGAATTTCAAGGGTTTAGGATTTTGGAGTTTCAATGTTAGAGTTTTTAGGTTTTCCTTGTTAGGGTTTTAGAGTTTTACTGTTTAGGGTTTAGGGTTTGGGCTTAGGATTTCGAGGCTTCGATGTTTGGGTTTTACGTTTTCGATGTTAGAGAGTTAGGGTTTTACTGTTTATGGTTTAGTGTTTTAGGGTTTAGGATTTCATGGGTTTAGTGTTTAGGGTTTTAGGGCCTAGGATTTAGAATTTCAAGGGTATTGGGTCTAGTGTTTTGGGGTTTCAATGTTAAGGCTTTAGGTTTTCTACGTTAGATTTACAGTATACGTTATATGCTTTCTAAATTTAGGGTTTTAGGAATTTTGCAAAAAAGTTTTTGGTCTTTCGATTCGAGGGCTTAATGTTTAATCGATAAACGTTAGGTTTAGGGTTCACGGTATAGGATTTCGAGGTTTAGGGTTTAGAGTTTTAGGGTTCTGCTGTTAAAGATTTAGTGTTTCACTATTTAGGGTTTAGGGTTTGAAGGATTTATGGTTTAAGGTTTAGGACTGTTGGGTTCAAATGTTAGGGTTTTTGGGTTTTACTGCTTAGGGTTTACGGTTTAGAGCTTAGGATTTCAATGGTTTAGGTTTTTTTGGTTTCAATGTTACGGTTTTACTATTTAGGCTTTAGGGTTTAGGCTTTTGGGTTTTGGGGTTTCAATTTTAGGGTAATAGGTTTTCTGTCCTAGGGTTTTATGGTATAGGGTTATGCACTTTCTAAATTTAGGGTTTTAGGGTTTAGGCTAAAAGAGTTTAGGGTTTTAGGTTTCGAAGGTTTAGTGTTTAATAGATAAAGGTTAGGGTTTAGGGTTCACGGCTTTGGATTTTAAGGTTTAGGTTTTAGGGTTTTACTGTTTAGGGTTTCGAGTTTTAGTGTTTATGGTTTTGGGCTTTCAATATTAGGGTTTTGGGCTTTTACTGTTTAGGGTTTAGGGTTTAGAATTTCAAGGTTTAGGCTTTTGGGGTTTCAGTGTTAGAATTTCAAGTTTTACTGTTTAGGGTTTAGGGTTTAGGTTAAGGATTTTGGGGTTCCGATTTTAGGGTTTTAGGTTTTTAATGTTAGGGTTTTCGGGTTTTACTATTTAGGGTTTAGGGTTTAGAATTTCAAGGGCTTGGTTTAGGGTTTTGGTGTTTCAATATTACGGTTTTAGGTTTTGTATGTTAGGGTTTAGGGTTTTACGGTATAGGGTTATACACTTCCTAAATTTGGAGTTTTAGGTTTTCGGCCAAGGAAGTTTATGGTTTTAGGATTCGAGGGCTTAGTGTTTATTAGATAAAGGTTAGGGTTTGGGGTTTACGGTTTCAGATTTCATGGTTTAGGGTTCAGGTTTTAGGGTTTTACGGTTTTGGGTTTAGGGCTTTAGGGTTTTACTTTTAGGGTTAAAGGTTCAGGGTTTACGGTGTAGGGTTTTTATTTTTTTTGGGTTTCAATGTTAGGGTTTTTGGTTTTGTATGTTAGGTTTTAGGGTTTTGCGGTTTAGGGTTATACACTTCCCGAATTTAGAGTTTTAGGGCTTAGGCTGAAAAAAGTTTAGGGTTTAGGCTTTTGGGGGTTTCAATGCTAGGGTTTTAGGTTTTTTATGTTGGGCTTTTATGGTCTTGTTGTTTATGTTTAGGGGGTTTGGGGTTTAGGATTTCAAGGGTTTAGGGTTTTAGGGTTTAGAATTTCAAGGGTTTAACGTTTCTTGTTTTCAATGTTCGGGTTTTTGGTTTTCTAGGTTAGGGTTTTACGGTATAGGGTTATACACTTTCTAAATTTGGGGTTTTAGGGTTTAGGATAAAAGAGTTTAGGGTTTTAGGATTTGAGAGTTTAGTGTTTAATAGATAAAGGTTAGGGATTAGGGTTCACGGTTTAGGATTTCAATATTTGGGGTTTGGGGTTTTGATGTTTTACTGTTTAGCGTTTTGGATTTCAAGGGTTTAGGGTTGTTGGGGTTTCAATGTTAGGGTTTTAGGGTTTTACTGTTTAGGGTTTAGGGTTTTGGGTTTAGAACTCAAGGGTTAGGGTTTTAGGGTTTCAGTGTTAGAGTTTTAGGTTTTCCATGCTAGGGTTTTATGGTTTTACTGCTTAGGATTTAGAGTTTTAGGGTTTAAGATTTCAAGGGGTTTAGAGTTTAGGGTTTTGGGGTTTAGGGTTTGGAATTTCAAGGGTACATGATTTATTGTTTCGCGGTTTCATTGTCAAGGTTTTACTATTTAGGGTTTCGGGTTTTAGGGTTTAGGATTTCAAGGGTTTAGGGTTTTGGGGTTTCAATGTTAGGGTTTTAGGTTTTCCACGTCAAGGTTTTGGGATGCTTCTGTTTAGGGTTTAAGGTTTAAGGTTTCGGTTTAGCATTTTGGGGCTTTAACGTTGGGGGTTTAGGGTTTTACTTTTTAGGGTATAGGGTTTTGGGTTTTGAATGTTAGCGTTTTGGGGTTTTTACAATTTAGGGTTTAGGCTTTAAGGATTTAGGATCTCAAGGGTTTATGGTTTACGGCCTTAGGGTTTAGGGTTTAGACTTTCAAGGGTTCAGGGTTTTGGAGTTTCAATGTTAGCATTTTAGGTTGTCTTTTGTTTGGTTTTCGAGTTTTACGGTATGGGGTTATACACTTTCTAAATTTTGGGTTTTAGGTTACAGGCTAAAAAAGTTTAGGGTCTTAGGATTCGAGGGTTTAGTGTTTAATAGATAAAGGTTAGGGTTAAGAGTTCACGGTTTAGGATTTCGAGGTTCAGGTTGTAGGTTTGAGGGTTTTACTGTTTAGGGTTTATGGTTTAGGGTCTAGTAATTAGGCATTAGGGTTTAAAGTGTTTATAGTTTAGGGTTTAGGGTTTTGGGGTTTCAATGTTCGGGTATTAGGGGTTTACCATTTAGGGTTTAGGGTTTTAGGGTTTAGTGTTTGGGATTTAAAGGGTTTAAGGTTTAGGGTTTTAGGGTTTTGGGGTTTCAATGTTCGGGTTTTAAGTTTTCTATGTTAGGGTTCTACGGTATGGGGTTATACACTTTCTAAATTTACGGTATTAGGGTTTAGGCTAAAAAAGTTTAAGGTTTTAGGATTCGAGGGTTTAGTGTTTAGTAGATAAACCTTAGGGTTTAGGGTTCACGGTTTTGGATTTCAAGGTTTAGGGTTTTATGGTTTTACTTTTCACGGTTTAGGTTTTGGGTTTCAGCGTTTGGAATTTCAAGGGCGTATGGTTTAGGGTTTTGAGGTTACAATGTTAGGGTTTTAGGGTTTTACTGTTTAGGGTTTAGGGATTAAGGTCTCGGGTTTAGAATTTCAAGGGTTTAGGGTTTTGGAGTTTCAATGTTAGAGTTTTTAGGTTTTCCTTGTTAGGGTTTTAGAGTTTTACTGTTTAGGGTTTAGAGTTTGGGTTTAGGATTTCGAGGCTTCTATGTTAGGGTTTTACGTTTTCTATGTTAGAGTGTTAGGGTTTTACTGTTTAGGGTTTAGTGTTTTAGGGTTTAGGATTTCATGGGTTTAGCGTTTAGGGTTTTAGGGCTTAGGATTTAGAATTTCAAGGGTATAGGGTCTAGTGTTTTGGGGTTTCAATGTTAGGGCTTTAGGTTTTCTATGTTAGATTTACGGTATAGGGTTATACGCTTTCTAAATTTAGGGTTTTAGGATTTTTGCCAAAAAAGTTTTTGGTTTATGTATTCGAGGGCTTAATGTTTAATAGATAAAGGTTAGGTTTAGGGTTCACGGTGTAGGATTTCGAGGTATAGGGTTTAGAGTTTTAGGGTTCTACTATTAAAGATTTAGTGTTTCACTATATAGGGTTTAGGGTTTGAAGGATTTATGGTTTAGGGTTTAGGATTTTTGGGTTTAAATATTAGGGTTTTAGGGTTTTTATAGCTTAGGGTTTCGGGTTTAGAGTTTAGGATTTCAATGGTTTAGGTTTTTTTGGTTTCAATGTTAGGGTTTTACTATTTAGGGTTTAGGGTTTAGGGTTTTACGCTTTAGGGTTTAGGCTTTTGGGTTTTGGGGTTTCAATTTTAGGGTAATAGGTTTTCTGTGTTAGGGTTTTACGGTATAGGATTATACACTTTCTGAATTTTGGGTTTTAGGGTTTAGGCTAAAAGAGTTTAGAGTTTTAGGATTCGAAAGTTTAGTGTTTAATAGATAAAGGTTAGGGTTTAGGGTTCATGGTTTTGCATTTTAAGGTTTAGGGTTTAGGGTTTTACTGTTTAGGGTTTCGAGTTTTAGTGTTTATAGTTTTGGGGTTTCAATGTTAGGGTTTAGGCTTTTACTGTTTAGGGTTTAGGGTTTAGAATTTCAAGGTTTAGGCTTTTTGGGTTTCAGTGTTAGATTTTTAGGTTTTCTATGTTAGGGTTTAGGTTTTACTGTTTAGCGTTTAGGGTTTAGGTTAAGGATTTTGGGGTTTCGATTTAGGTGTTTAGGTTTTTATTTAAGGATTTTGGGTTTTATTGTTTAGGGTTTAGGGTATCGGGTTTAGGGTTTAGAATTTCAAGGGCTTGGTTTAGGGTTTTGGTGTTTCAATATTAGGGTTTTAGGTTTTGTATGTTAGGGTTTAGGGTTTTACGGTATAGGGTTATGCACTTCCTAAATTTAGGGTTTTAGGGTTTAGGCCAAAGAAGTTTATGGCTTTAGGATTCGAGGGCTTAGTGTTTATTAGATAAAGGTTAGGGTTTGGGGTTCACGGTTTTAGATTTCATGGTTTAGGGTTCAGATTTTAGGGTTTTACGGTTTTGGGTTTAGGGCTTTAGGGTTTTCCTTTTAGGGTTAAGGGTTCAGGGTTTACGATTTAGGGTTTTGGTTTTTTGGGTTTCAATGTTAGGGTTTTAGGTTTTGTATGTTAGGTTTTTAGGGTTTTGTGGTTTAGGGTTATACACTTCCAAAATTTAGAGTTTTAGGGATTAGGCTAAAAAAGTTTAGGGTTTAGGCTTTTGGGGGTTTCAATGCTAGGGTTTCAGGTTTTTTATGCTGGGCTTTTATGGTCTTATTGTTTATGTTTAGGGGTCTAGGGTTTAGGATTTCAAGGGTTTAGGGTTTTAGGGTTTAGAATTTCAAGGGTTTAACGTTTCTTGTTTTCAATGTTAGGGTTTTTGGTTTTCTAGGTTAGGGTTTCACGGTATAGGGTTGTACACTTTCTAAATTTGGGGTTTTAGGGTTTAGGCTAAAAGAGTTTGGGGTTTTAGGATTTCAGAGTTTAGTGTTTAATAGATAAAGGTTAGGGTTTAGGGTTCACGGTTTAGGATTTCAATGTCGGGGGTTTGGGGTTTTGGAGTTTTACTGTTTAGCATTTAGGGTTTTAACGTTTAGGATTTCAAGGGTTTAGGGTTTTTGGGGTTTCAATGTTAGGGTTTTAGGGTTTTACTGTTTAGGGTTTAGGGTTTTGGGTTTAGAACTCAAGGGTTAGGGTTTTAGGGTTTCAGTGTTAGAGTTTTAGGTTTTCCATGCTAGGGTTATATGGTTTTACTTCCTAGGGTTTTGAGTTTTAGTGTTTAAGATTTCAAGGGTTTAGGGTTTGGAATTTCAAGGGTACATGATTTATTGTTTCGCGGTTTCAATGTCAAGGTTTTACTATTTAGGGTTTAGGGTTTTAAGGTCTTAGGGTTTTGGATTTCAAGGGCTTAGGGTTTTGGGGTTTCAATATTAGGGTTTTAGGTTTTGTACGTTAAGGTTTTCGGATTCTTCTGTTTGGGATTTAAGGTTCAAGGTTTCGATTTAGCGTTTTGGGGCTTCAATGTTAGGGGTTTATGGTTTTACTTTTAGGGTGTGGGGTTTTGGGTTTTGAATGTTAGCGTTTTGGGGTTTTTACTATTTAGGGTTTAAGCTTTAAGGATTTAGGATCTCAAGGGTTTAGGGTTTATGGCTTTAGGGTTAAGGGTTTAGAATTTCAAGGGTTTAGGATTTTGGGGTTTCAATGTTAGGATTTTAGGTTTTCTTTGGTTTGGTTTTCGAGTTTTACGGTATAGGGTGATACACTTTCTAGATTTTGGGTTTTAGGTTATAGGCTAGAAAAGTTTAGGTCTTAGGATTCGAGGGTTTAGTGTTTAATAGATAAAGGTTAGGGTTAAGGGTTCACGGTTTAGGATTTCGAGGTTCAGGTTTAGGTTTTAGGGTTTTACTATTTAGGGTTTATGGTTTAGGTCTAGTATTTAGGCATTAGGGTTTAAAGTGTTTATAGTTTAGGGTTTAGGGTTTTGGGGTTTCAATGTTAGGGTATTAGGGGTTTACTGTTTAGGGTTTAGGGTTTTAAGGTTTAGTGTTTAGGATTTAAAGGGTTTAAGGTTTAAGGTGTTAGGATTTTGGGGTTTCAATGTTAGGGTTTTAGGTTTTCTATGTTAGGGTTCTATGGTATGGGGTTATACACTTTCTAAATTTACGGTATTAGTGTTTAGGCTAAAAAAGTTTAGGGTTTTATGATGCGAGGGTTTAGGGTTTAGTAGATAAACCTTAGGGTTTAGGGTTCACGGCTTTGGACTTCAAGGTTTAGGGTTTTATGGTTTTCTTTTAACGGTTTAGGGTTTGGGTTTTAGCGTTGAGAATTTCAAGGGCGTATGGTTTAGGGTTTTGAGGTTACAATGTTAGGGTTTTAGGGTTTTACTGCTTAGGGTTTAGGGATTAAGGTCTCGGGTTTAGAATTTCAAGGGTTTAGGGTTTTGGAGGGTCAATGTTAGAGTTTTTAGGTTTTCCTTGTTAGGGTTTTAGAGTTTTACTGTTTAGGGTTTAGGGTTTGGGTTTAGGATTTCGAGGCTTCAATGTTAGGGTTTTACGTTTTCTATATTAGAGTGTTAGCAGTTTTACTGTTTAGGGTTTAGTGTTTTAGGGTTTAGGATTTCATGGGTTTAGTGTTTAGGGTTTTAGGGCTTAGGATTTAGAATTTCAAGGGTATAGGGTCTAGTGTTTTGGGGTTTCAATGTAAGAGCTTTAGGTTTTCTATGTTAGATTTACCGTATAGGGTTATACGCTTTCTAAATTTAGGGTTTTAGGAATTTTGCCAAAAAAGTTTTTGGTTTTTGTATTCGCGGGCTTAATGTTTAATAGATAAAGGTTAGGTTTAGGGTTCATGGTGTAGGATTTCGAGGTATAGGGTTTAGAGTTTTAGGGTTCTACTATTAAAGATTTAGTGTTTCACTATATAGGGTTTTGGTTTGAAGGATTTATGGTTTAGGGTTTAGGATTTTTGGGTTTAAATGTTAGGGTTTTAGGGTTTCTACTGCTTAGGGTTTAGGGTTTAGAGTTTAGGATTTCAATGGTTTTGGTTTTTTTGGTTTCAATGTTAGGGTTTTACTATTTAGGGTTTCGGGTTTAGGGTTTTACGCTTTAGTGTTTAGGCTTTTGGGTTTTGGGGTTTCAATTTTAGGGTAATAGGTTTTCTGTGTTAGGGTTTTACGGTATAGGATTATACACTTTCTAAATTTAGGGTTTTAGGGTTTAGTCTAAAAGAGTTTAGGGTTTTAGGATTCGAAAGTTTAGTGTTTAATAGATAAAGGTTAGGGTTCATGGTTCATGGTTTTGGATTTTAAGGTTTAGGGTTTAGGGTTTTACTGTTTAGGGTTTCGAATTTGAGTATTTATGGTTTTGGGGTTTCAATGTTAGAGTTTTTAGGTTTTCCTTGTTAGGGTTTTAGAGTTTTACTGTTTAGCGTTTAGGGTTTGGGTTTATGATTTCGAGGCTTCGACGTTAGGGTTTTACGTTTTCTATGTTAGAGTGTTAGGGTTTTACTGTTTAGGGTTTAGGGTTTTAGGGTTTAAGATTTCATGGGTTTAGTGTTTAGAGTTTTAGGGCTTAGGATTTAGAATTTCAAGGGTATAGGGTCTAGGGTTTCGGGGTTTCTATGTTAGGGCTTTAGGTTTTCTATGTTAGATTTACGGTATAAGGTTATATGCTTTCCAAATTTAGGGTTTTAGGATTTTTTCCAAAAGAGTTTTTGGTTTTTGTGTTCAAGGGCTTAATGTTTAATAGATAAAGGTTAGGTTTAGGGTTCACGGTGTAGGATTTTGAGGTATAGGGTTTAGAGTTTTAGGGTTCTACTATTAAAGATTTAGTGTTTCACTGTATAGGGTTTAGGGTTTGAAGGATTTATGGTTTAGGGTTTAGGATTTTTGGGTTTCAATGTTAGGGTTTTAGGGTTTTTACAGCTTAGGGTTTCGGGTTTAGAGTTTAGGATTTCAATGGTTTAGGTTTTTTTGGTTTCAATGTTAGGGTTTTACTATTTAGGGTTTAGGGTTTAGGGTTTTACGCTGTAGGGTTTAGGCTTTTGGGTTTTCGGGTTTCAATTTTAGGGTAATAGGTTTTCTGTGTTAGGGTTTTACGGTATAGGATTATACACTTTCTAAATTTAGGGTTTTAGGGTTTGGGCTAAAAGAGTTTAGGGTTTTAGGATTTGAAGGTTTAGTGTTTAATAGATAAAGGTTAGGGTTTAGGGTTCATGGTTTTGGATTTTAAGGTTTAGGGTTTAGGGTTTTACTGTTTAGGGTTTCGAGTTTTAGTGTTTATGGTTTTGGGGTTTCAATGTTAGGGTTTAAGCTTTTACTGTTTAGGGTTTAGGGTTTAGAATTTCAAGGTTTAGGCTTTTTGGGTTTCAATGTTAGATTTTTAGGTTTTCTATGTTAGGGTTTCAGGTTTTACTGTTTAGGGTTTAAGGTTTAGGTTAAGGATTTTGGGGTTTCGATTTAGGGTTTTAGGTTTTTATTTAGGGATTTTGGGTTACACTGTTTAGGGTTTAGGGTTTAGAATTTCAAGGGCTTGGTTTAGGGTTTTGGTGTTTCAATATTAAGGTTTTAGATTTTGTATGTTAGGGTTTAGGGTTTTACTGTATAGGGTTATACACTTCCTAAATTTAGGGTTTTAGGTTTTAGGCCAAAGAAGTTTACGGCTTTAGGATTCGAGGGCTTAGTGTTTATTAGATAAAGGTTAGGGTTTGGGGTTCACGGTTTTAGATTTCATGGTTTAGGGTTCAGATTTTAGGGTTTTATGGTTTTGGGTTTAGGGCTTTAGGGTTTTACTTTTAGGGTTAAGGGTTCAGGGTTTACGATTTAGGGTTTTGGTTTTTTGGGTTTCAATGTTAGGGTTTTAGGTTTTCTATGTTTGGTTTTTTGGGTTTTGTGGTTTAGGGTTATACACTTCCTAAATTTAGAGTTTTAGGGATTAGGCTAAAAGAGTTTAGTGTTTAGGCTTTTGGGGGTTTCAATGCTAGGGTTTTAGGTTTTTTATGCTGGGCTTTAATGGTCTTATTGTTTATGTTTAGGGGTTTAGGGTTTAGGACTTCAAGGGTTTAGGGTTTTAGGGTTTAGAATTTCAAGGGTTTAACGTTTCTTGTTTTCAATGTTAGGGTTTTTGGTTTTCTAGGTTTGGGTTTTACGGTATAGGGTTATACACCTTCTAAATTTGGGGTTTTAGGGTTTAGGCTAAAAGAGTTTAGGGTTTTAGGATTTGAGAGTTTAGTGTTTAATAGATAAAGGTTAGGGTTTAGGGTTTACGGTTTAGGATTTCAATATTTGGGGTTTGGGGTTTTGAAGTTTTACTGTTTAGCATTTAGGGTTTTAGGGTTTAGGATTTCAAGGGTTTTGGGTTTTTGGGGTTTCAATATTAGGGTTTTACTGTTTGGGGTTTAGGGTTTTGGGTTTAGAACTCAAGGGTTAGGGTTTTAGGGTTTCAGTGTTAGAGTTTTAGGTTTTCCATGCTAGGGTTTTATGGTTTTACTGCTTAGGGTTTAGAGTTTTAGGGTTTAAGTTTTCAAGGGTTTTGGGTTTAGGGTTTTCGGGTTTAGGGTTTGGAATTTCAAGGGTACATGATTTATTGTTTCGCGGTTTCAATGTCAAGGTTTTAGTATTTAGGGTTTAGGGTTTTAGGGTTTTAGGGTTTAGGATTTCAAGGGTTTAGGGTTTTAGGGTTTAGGATTTCAAGGGTTTAGGGTTTTGGGGTTTCAATGTTAGGGTTTTAGGTTTTCCACGTTAAGGTTTTGGAATTCTTCTGTTTACGGTTAAAGGTTTAGGGTTTCGATTTAGCGTTTTAGGGCTTCAATGTTTAGGGTTTATGGTTTTACTTTTTAGGGTATAGGGTTTTGGGTTTTGAATGTTAGCGTTTTAGGGTTTTACTATTTAGGGTTTAGGCTTTAAAGATTTAGGATCTCAAGGGTTTAGGGTTTATGGCTTTAGGGTTTAGGGTTTTGAATTTCAAGCGTTTAGGGTTTTGGGGTTTCAATGTTAGGATTTTAGGTTTTCTTTGGTTTGGTTTTCGAGTTTTACGGTATAGGGTTATACACTTGGGTTTTAGGTTATAGGCTAAAAGAGTTTGGGGTCTTAGGATTCGAGGGTTTAGTGTTTAACAGATAAAGGTTAGGGTTAAGGGTTCACGGTTTAGGATGTCGAGGTTTAGGTTGTAGGTTTTAGGGTTTTACTGTTTAGGGTTTATGGTTTAGGTCTAGTATTTAGGCATTAGGGTTTAAAGTGTTTATAGTTTAGGGTTTAGGGTTTTGGGGTTTCAATGTTAGGGTATTAGGGGTTTACTGTTTAGGGTGTTAGGGTTTAGTGTTTAGGATTTAAAGGTTTAAGGTTTAAGGTTTTAGGATTTTGGGGCTTCAATGTTAGGGTTTTAGGTTTTCTATGTTAGGGTTCTACGGTATGGGGTTATACACTTTCTAAATTTACGGTATTAGGGTTTAGGCTAAAAAATTTTAGGGTTTTAGGATTCGAGGGTTTACGGTTTAGTAGATAAACCTTAGGGTTTTATGGTTTTACTGCTTAGGGTTTAGAGTTTTAGGGTTTAAGTTTTCAAGGGTTTTGGGGTTTAGGGTTAGGAATTTCAAAGGTACATGATTTATTGTTTCGCGATTTTAATGTCAAGGTTTTACTATTTAGGGTTTAGGGTTTTAGGGTTTTAGGGTTTAGGATTTCAAGGTTTTAGGGTTTCAATGTTAGGGTTTTAGGTTTTCCACGTTAAGGTTTTGGGATTCTTTTGTTTAGGGTTTAAGGTTTAAGGTTTCGGTTTAGCGTTTTGGGGCTTCAACGTTGGGGGTCTAGGCTTTTACATTTTAGGGTATAGGTTTTTGGGTTTTGAATGTTAGCGTTTTGGGGTTTTACTATTTAGGGTTTAGGCTTTAAGGATTTTGGATCTCAAGGGTTTAGGGTTTATGGCTTTAGGGTTTAGGGTTTTAAATTTCAAGGGTTTAGGGTTTTGGGGTTTCAATATTAGGATTTTAGGTTTTCTTTGGCTTGGTTTTCGAGTTTTACGGTATAGGGTTATACACTTTCTAAATTTTGGGTTTTAGGTTATAGGCTAAAAAAGTTTGGGGTCTTAGGATTCGAGGGTTTAGTGTTTAACAGATAAAGGTTAGGGTTAAGGGTTCACGGTTTAGGATGTCGAGGTTTAGGTTGTAGGTTTTAGGGTTTTACTGTTTAGGGTTTATGGTTTAGGTCTAGTATTTAGGCATTAGGGTTTAAAGTGTTTATAGTTTAGGGTTTAGGGTTTTGGGGTTTCAATGTTAGGGTATTAGGGGTTTACTGTTTAGGGTGTTAGGGTTTAGTGTTTAGGATTTAAAGGTTTAAGGTTTAAGGTTTTAGGATTTTGGGGCTTCAATGTTAGGGTTTTAGGTTTTCTATGTTAGGGTTCTACGGTATGGGGTTATACACTTTCTAAATTTACGGTCTTAGGGTTTAGGCTAAAAAATTTTAGGGTTTTAGGATTCGAGGGTTTACGGTTTAGTAGATAAACCTTAGGGTTTAGGGTTCACGGTTTTGGATTTCAAGGTTTAGGGTTTTATGGTTTTACTTTTCACGGTTTAGGGTTTGGGTTTTAGCGTTGAGAATTTCAAGGGCGTATGGTTTAGGGTTTTGAGGTTACAATGTTAGGGTTTAGGGTTTTACTGTTTAGGGTTTAGGGATTAAGGTCTCGGGTTTAGAATTTCAAGGGTATAGGGTTTTGGAGTTTCAATGTTAGAGTTTTTAGGTTTTCCTTGTTAGGGTTTTAGAGTTTTACTGTTTAGGGTTTAGGGTTTGGGTTTAGGATTTCGAGGCTTCGACGTTAGGGTTTTACGTTTTCTATGTTAGAGTGTTAGGGTTTTACTACTTAGGGTTTAGGGTTTTAGGGTTTTGGATTTTATGGGCTTAGTGATTAGAGTTTTAGGGCTTAGGATTTAGAATTTCAAGGGTATAGGGTCTAGTGTTTTGGGGTTTCAATGTTAGGGCTTTAGGTTTTCTATGTTAGATTTACGGTATAAGGTTATACGCTTTCTAAATTTAGGGTTTTAGCATTTTTTCCAAAAGAGTTTTTGGTTTTTGTATTCGAGGGCTTAATGTTTAATAGATAAAGGTTAGGTTTAGGGTTCACGGTGTAGGATTTCGAGGTATAGGGTTTAGAGTTTTAGGGTTCTACTATTAAAGATTTTGTGTTTCACTATATAGGGTTTAGGGTTTGAAGGATTTATGGTTTTGAGGTTTCAATGTTAAGGTTTTAGGGTTTTTACAGCTTAGGGTTTAGGGTTTAGAGTTGAGGATTTCAATGGTTTAGGTTTTTTTGGTTTCAATGTTAGGGTTTTACTATTTAGAGTTTAGGGTTTAGGCTTTTGGGTTTTGGGGTTTCAATTTTAGGGTAACAGGTTTTCTGTGTTTGGGTTTTACGGTATAGGGTTATACACTTTCTAAATTTAGGGTTTTAGGGTTTAGACAAAAATTGTTTAAGGTTTTAGGATTCGAAGGTTTAGTGTTTAATAGATAAAGGTTAGGGTTTAGGGTTCACGGTTTTGGATTTTAAGGTTTAGGGATTAGGGTTTCGAGTTTTAGTGTTTATTGTTTTGGGGGTTTCAATGTTAGGGTTTAGGCTTTTTTCTTGTTTAGGGTTTCGGGTATAGAATTTCAAGGTTTTGGCTTTTGGGGTTTCAGTGTTAGATTTTTAGGTTTTCCATGTTAGGGTTTCAGAGTTTTACTGTTTAGGGTTTAGGGTTTAGGGTTTAGGTTAAGGATTTTGTGGTTTCGATTTTAGGGTTTTAGGTTTTTAATGTTAGGGTTTTTGAGTTTTACTGTTTATGGTTTAGGGTATCGGGTTTAGGGTTTAGAATTTCAAGGGCTTGGTTTAGGGTTTTGGTGTTTCAATATTAGGGTTTTAGGTTTTGTATTTTAGGGTTTAGGGTTTTACGGTATAGGGTTATACACTTCCTAAATTTAGGGTTTTAGGTTTTAGGCCAAGGAAGTTTATGGTATTAGGATTCAAGGGCTTAGTGTTTATTAGATAAAGGTTAGGGTTTGGGGTTCACGGTTTTAGATTTCATGGTTTAGGGTTCAGATTTTAGGGTTTTACGGTTTTGGGTTTAGGGCTTTAGGGTTTTAGTTTTAGGTTTAAGGGTTCAGGGTTTACGGTGTAGGGTTTGGTTTTTCTTGGTTTCAATTTTAGGGTTTTTGGTTTTGTATGTTATGTTTTAGGGTTTTGCGGTTTAGGGTTATACACTTCCTAAATTTAAAGTTTTAGGGATTAGGCTAAAAAAGTTTAGGGTTTAGGCTTTTGGGGGTTTCAATGCTAGGGTTTTAGGTTTTTTATGTTGGGCTTTTATGGTCTTATTGTTTATGTTTCGGGGTTTAGGGTTTAGGATTTCAAGGGTTTAGGGTTTTAGGGTTTAGAATTTCAAGGGTTTAACGTTTCTTGTTTTTAATGTTAGGGTTTTTGGTTTTCTAGGTTAGGGTTTTACGGTATAGGGTTATACACTTTCTAAATTTGGGGTTTTAGGGTTTAGGCTAAAAGAGTTTAGGGTTTTAGGATTTGAGAGTTTAGTGTTTAATAGATAAAGGTTAGGGTTTAGGGTTCACGGTTTAGGATTTCAATATTTGGGGTTTGGGGTTTTGAAGTTTTACTGTTTAGCATTTAGGGTTTTAGCGTTTAGGATTTCAAGGGTTTTGGGTTTTTGGGGTTTCAATATTAGTGTTTTAGGGTTTTACTGTATAGGGTTTAGGGTTTTGGGTTTAGAACTCAAGGGTTAGGGTTTTAGGGTTTCAGTGTTAGAGTTTTAGGTTTTCCATGCTAGGGTTTTATGGTTTTACTGCTTAGGGTTTAGAGTTTTAGGGTTTAAGTTTTCAAGGGTTTTGGGTTTAGGGTTTTGGGGTTTAGGGTTAGGAATTTCAAAGGTACATGATTTATTGTTTCGCGATTTTAATGTCAAGGTTTTACTATTTAGGGTTTAGGGTTTTAGGGTTTTAGGGTTTAGGATTTCAAGGTTTTAGGGTTTCAATGTTAGGGTTTTAGGTTTTCCACGTTAAGGTTTTGGGATTCTTTTGTTTAGGGTTTAAGGTTTAAGGTTTCGGTTTAGCGTTTTGGGGCTTCAACGTTGGGGGTCTAGGCTTTTACATTTTAGGGTATAGGTTTTTGGGTTTTGAATGTTAGCGTTTTGGGGTTTTACTATTTAGGGTTTAGGCTTTAAGGATTTTGGATCTCAAGGGTTTAGGGTTTATGGCTTTAGGGTTTAGGGTTTTAAATTTCAAGGGTTTAGGGTTTTGGGGTTTCAATATTAGGAATTTAGGTTTTCTTTGGTTTGGTTTTCGAGTTTTACGGTATAGGGTTATACCCTTTCTAAATTTTGGGTTTTAGGTTATAGGCTAAAAAAGTTTAGGGTCTTAGGATTCGAGGGTTTAGTGTTTAATAGATAAAGGTTAGGGTTAAGGGTTCACGGTTTAGGATTTCGAGGTTTAGGTTGTAGGTTTTAGGGTTTTACTGTTTAGGGTTTATGGTTTAGGGTCTAGTATTTGGGCATTAGGGTTTAAAGTGTTTATAGTTTAGGTTTAAGGGTTTTGGGGTTTCAATGTTAGGGTATTAGGGGTTTACTGTTTAGGGTTTAGGGTTTTAGGGTTTAGTGTTTAGGATTTAAAGGGTTTAAGGTTTAGTGTTTTAGGGTTTTGGGGTTTCAATGTTAGGGTTTTAGGTTTTCTATGTTAGGGTTCTACGGTATGGGGTTATACACTTTCTAAATTTACGGTATTAGGGTTTAGGCTAAAAAAGTTTAGGGTTTTAGGATTCGAGGGTTTAGGGTTTAGTAGATAAACCTTAGGGTTTAGGGTTCACGGTTTTTTATTTCAAGGTTTAGGGTTTTATGGTTTTACTTTTTACGGTTTAGGGTTTGGGGTTTTAGCGTTTAGAATTTCAAGGGCGTATGGCTTAGGGTTTTGAGGTTTCAATGTTACGGTTTTAGGGTTTTACTGTTTAGGGTTTACGGTTTAAGGTTTCGGGTTTAGAATTTCAAGGGTTTACGGTTTTGGAGTTTCAATGTTAGAGTTTTTAGGTTTTCCTTGTTAGGGTTTTAGAGTTTTACTATTTAGGGTTTAGGGCTTGGGTTTAGGATTTCGAGGCTTCGACGTTAGGGTTTTACGTTTTCTATGTTAGAGTGTTAGGGTTCTACTGTTTAGGGTTTAGTGTTTTAGGGTTTAGGATTTCATGGGTTTTGTGTTTAGGGTTTTAGGGCTTAGGATTTAGAATTTCAAGGGTATAGGGTCTAGGGTTTCGGGGTTTCAATGTTAGGGCTTTAGCTTTCTATGTTAGATTTACGGTAAAGGTTATACGCTTTCTAAATTTAGGGTTTTAGGATTTTTTCCAAAAGAGTTTTTGGTTTTCGGATTCAAGGGCTTAATGTTTAAAAGATAAAGGCTATGTTTAGGGTTCACGGTGTAGGATTTCGAGGTTTAGGGTTTGGAGTTTTGGGGTTCTACTGTTAAAGATTTTGTGTTTCACTATTTAGGGTTTAGGGTATAAAGGATTTATGGTTTTGATGTTTCAATGTCAGGGTTTTAGGGTTTTACGGCTTAGGGTTTAGGGTTTAGAGTTTAGGATTTCAATGGTTTAGGTTTTTTTGGTTTCAATGTTAGGGTTTTACTATTTAGGGTTTAGGGTTTAGGCTTTTGGGTTTTGGGGTTTCAATTTTAGGGTAATAGGTTTTCTGTGTTAGGGTTTTACGGTATAGGGTTATACAGTTTCTAAATTTAGGGTTTTAGGGTTTAGGCTAAAAGAGTTTAGGGTTTTAGGATTCGAAGGTTTAGTGTTTAATAGATAAAGGTCAGGGTTTAAGGTTTAGGGTTTAGGGTTTTACTGCTTAGGGTTTCGAGTTTTAGTGTTTAGGGTTTAGGGTTTCAATGTTAGGGTTTAGGCTTTCACTGTTTAGGGTTTAATAGAATTTCAAGGCTTAGGGTTTTGGGGTTTCAGTGTTAGATTTTTAGCTTTTTCTATGTTATGGTTTCAGAGTTTTACTGTTTAGGGTTTAGGGTTTAGGTTAAGGATTTTGGGGTTTCGATTTTAGGGTTTTAGGTTTTTAATGTTAGGGTTTTTGGGTTTTACTGTTTAGTGTTTAGGGTATCGGGTTTAGGGTTTAGAATTTCAAGTGCTAGGTTTAGGGTTTTGGTGTTTCAATATTAGGGTTTTAGGTTTTGTACGTTAGGGTTTAGGGTTTTACGGTACAGGGTTATACAATTCCTAAATTTAGGGTTTTAAGTTTTAGGCCAAAGAAGTTTATGGTTTTAGGATTCGAGGGCTTAGTGTTTATTAGATAAAGGTTAGGGTTTGGGGTTCACGGTTTTAGATTTCATGGTTTAGGGTTCAGTGTTTTAGGGTTTTACGGTTTTGGGTTTAGGGCTTAAGGGTTTTACATTTTAGGGTTAAAGGTTTTCGTGTTTCAATATTAGGGTTTTGGTTTTTCGGGTTTCAATGTTAGGTTTTAGGTTTTGTAAGTTAGGTTTTTAGGGTTTTACGGTTTAGGGTTATACACTTCCTAACTTTAGAGTTTTAGGGCTTAGGCTAAAAAAGTTTCGGGTTTAGGCTTTTAGGGGTTTCAATGCTGGGGTTTTAGGTTTTTGATGTTGAGCTTTTATGGTCTTATTGTTTATGTTTAGGGGTTTAGGGTTTAGGATTTCAAGGTTTTAGGGTTTTAGGGTTTAGAATTTCAAGGGGTTAACGTTTCTTGTTTTCAATGTTAGGGTTTTTGGTTTCCTATGTTAGGGTTTTACGTATAGGGTTATACACTTTCAAGATTTGGGGTTTTAGGGTTTAGGCTAAAAGAGTTTTGGGTTTTAGGATTTTAGAGTTTAATGTTTAATAGATAAAGGTTAGGGTTTAGGGTTCACGGTTTAGGATTTCAATGTTTCGGGTTTGGGGTTTTGGAGTTTTACTGTATAGGGTTTAGGGTTTTAGCGTTTAGGATTTCAAGGGCTTAGGGATTGGGGTTTCAATGTTAGGGTTTTAGGGTTTTACTGTTTATGGTTTAGGGTTTTGGGTTTGGAACTCAGGGGTTGGGGTTTTGGGGTTTCAGTGTTAGTGTTTTAGGTTTTCAATGCTAGGGTTTTAGGGTTTTACTGCTTAGGGTTTAGAGTTATAAGGTTTAAGATTTCAAGGGTTTAGGGTTTTGGAAATTTGGGTTTGGAATTTCAAGTGTATAGGATTTAGTTTTTTGCGATTTCAATGTCAGGGTTTTACTATTTAGGGGTTTAGGGTTTTACCTTTTAGGGTATAGGGTTTTGGGTTTTGAATGTTAGCGTTTTGAGGTTTTTACTATTTAGGGTTTAGGCTTTAAGGATTTGCGATCTCAAGGGTTTAGGGTTTATGGCTTTCGGGTTTAGGTTTTAGAATTTCAAGGGTTTAGGGTTTTGGGGTTTCAATGTTAGGATTTTGGGTTTTCATTGGTTTGGTTTTCGAGTTTTACAGTATAGGGTTATACACTTTCTAAATTTTTGGTTTTAGGTTGTAGGCTGAAAAAGTTTAGGGTCTTAGGATTCGAGGGTTTAGTGTTTAATAGATAAAGGTTAGGGTTAAGGGTTAATTGTTTATGATTTCGATGTTAGGTTGTAGGTTTTATGGTTTTACTGTTTAGGGTTTATGGTTTAGGGTCTAGTATTTAGGCATTAGGGTTTAAAGTGTTTATAGTTTAGGGTTTTGGGGTTTCAATGTTAGGGTATTAGGGGTTTACTGTGTAGGGTTTAGGGTTTTACGGTTTAGGGTTTTACGGTTTAGGGTTTAGGATTTAAAGGGTTTAAAGTTTAGCGTTTTAGGGTTTTGGGGTTTCAATGTTAGGGTTTTAGGTTTTCTATGATAGGGTTCTATGGTATGTGGTTATACACTTTCTAAATTTACGGTATTCGGGTTTAGGCTAAAAAAGTTTAGGGTTTTCGAATTCGAGGGTTAAGTGTTTAGTAGATAAAGGTTAGGTTTAGGGTTCACGGTGTAGGATTTCAAGGTTTAAGGTTTTGAGTTTTAGGGTTCTACTGTTAAAAGATTTAGTGTTTCACTATTTAGGGTTTAGGGTTTGAAGGAGTTACGGTTTAGGGTTTAGGTTTTTGGGTTTAAATGTTAGGGTTTTACAGCTTAGGGTTTAGGCTTTAGAGTTTTAGGGTTTAGGGTTTAAGGTTTCAATGGTTTAGGTTTTTTAGGTTTCAATGTTAGGGTTTTACTCTTTAGGGTTTAGGGTTTAGGGTTTTACGGTTTAGGGTTTAGTCTTTTGGGTTTTGGGGTTTCAATTTTAGGGTAATAGGTTTTCTGTGTTAGGGTTTTACGTTATAGGGTTATACACTTTCTAAATTTAGAGTTTTAGGGTTTAGGCTAAAAGAGTTTCGGGTTTTAGGATTCAAAGGTTTAGTGTTTAATAGATAAAGGTTAGGGTTTAAGGTTTAGGGTTTAGGGTTTTACTGCTTAGGGTTTCGAGTTTTAGTGTTTAGGGTTTAGGGTTTCGATGTTAGGGTTTAGGCTATTACTATTTAGGGTTTAGGGTTTAGAATTTCAAGGTTTAGGCTTTTAGGGTTTCAGTGTTAGATTTTTAGGTTTTCTGTGTTAGGTTTTAGAGTTTTACTGTTTAGGGTTTAAGGTTTAGGTTGAGGATTTTGGGGTTTCGATGTTAGTGTTTTAGGTTTTCTATGTTAGGGTTTTCGGGTTTTACTGTTTAGGGTTTAGGATATCGGGTTTAGGGTTTAGAATTTCAAGGGCTT
Source organism: Catharanthus roseus (assembly GCA_028651295.1). Taxonomy (NCBI): domain Eukaryota; kingdom Viridiplantae; phylum Streptophyta; class Magnoliopsida; order Gentianales; family Apocynaceae; genus Catharanthus; species Catharanthus roseus. Next base: position 4,217,560 of record JAPQWS010000165.1, on the reverse strand, counting down.
GGTTTAGGGTTTTGGTGTTTCAATATTAGGGTTTTAGGTTTTGAATGTTAGGGTTTAGGGTTTTACGGTACAGGGTTATACATTTCCTAAATTTAGGGTTTTAAGTTTTAGGCCAAAGAAGTTTATGGTTTTAGGATTCGAGGGCTTAGTGTTTATTAGATAAAGGTTAGGGTTTGGGGTTCACGGTTTTAGATTTCATGGTTTAGGGTTCAGAGTTTTAGGGTTTTACGGTTTCAGGTTTAGGGCTTTAGGGTTTTACTTTTAGGGTTAAGGGTTTTCGTGTTTCAATATTAGGGTTTTGGTTTTTCGTGTTTCAATGTTAGGTTTTAGGTTTTGTATGTTAGGTTTTTAGGGTTTTACGGTTTAGGGTTATACACATCCTAAATTTAGAGTTTTAGGGCTTCGGCTAGAAAAGTTTAGGTTTTAGGCTTTTGGGGGTTTCAATGCTAGTGTTTTAGGTTTCTTATGTTGGGTTTTTATGGTCTTATTGTTTATGTTTAGGGTTTCGGGGTTTAGGATTTCAAGGGTTTAGGGTTTTAGGGTTTAGAATTTCAAGGGTTTTACGTTTCTTGTTTTCAATGTTAGGGTTTTTGGTTTTCTAGGTTAGGGTTAGGGTTATACACTTTCTAAATTTGGGGTTTTAGGGTTTAGGCTAAAAGAGTTTAGGGTTTTAGGATTTTAGAGTTTAGTGTTTAATAGACAACGGTTAGGGTTTAGGGTTCACGGTTTAGGATTTCAATGTTTGGGGTACGGTGTTTTGGAGTTTTGCTGTTTAGCGTTTAGGGTTTTAGCGTTTAGGATTTCAAGGGTTTTGGGGTTTCAATGTTAGGGTTTTGGGGTTTTACTGTTCAGGGTTTAGGGTTTTGGGTTTAGAACTCAAGGGTTAGGGTTTTAAGGTTTCAGTGTTAGAGTTTATATTTTCCATGGTAGGGTTTTATGGTTTTACTGCTTAGGGTTTAGAGTTTTAGGCTTTAAGATTTTAAGGGTTTCGGTTTAGCGTTTTAGGGCTTCAATGTTAGGAGTTTATGGTTTTACCTTTTAGGGTATAGGGTTTTGGGTTTTAAATGTTAGCATTTCCGGGTTTTTACTATTTAGGGTTTAGGCTTTAAGGATTAAGGATCTCAAAGGTTTAGGGTTTATGGCTTTAGGGTTTAGGGTTTTGAATTTCAAGGCTTTTGGGGTTTCAATGTTAGGATTTTAGGTTTTCTTTCTTTCGGTTTTCGAGTTTTACGGTATAGGGTCATACACTTTCTAAATTTTGGGTTTTAGGTTATAGGCTAAAAAAGTTTAGGGTCTTAGGATTCGAGGGTTTAGTGTTTAATATATAAAGGTTAGGATTAAGGGTTTACGGTTTAGGATTTCGAGGTTTGGGTTGTAGGTTTTAGGGTTTTACTGTTTAGGGTTTATGGTTTAGGGTCAAGTATTTAGGCATGAGAGTTTAAAGTGTTTATAGTTTAGGGTTTAGGGTTTTGGGGTTTGAATGTTAGGGTATTAGGGGTTTACTGTTTAGAGTTTAGGGTTTTAGGGTTTAGTGTTTAGGATTTAAAGGGTTTAAGGTTTAGGGTTTTAGGGTTTTGGGGTTTCAATGTTAGGGTTTTGGGTTTTCTATGTTAGGGTTCTACGGTACGGGGTTATACACTTTCTAAATTTACGGTATTAGGGTTTAAGCTAAAAAAGTTTGAGGTTTTAGGATTTCAAGGTTTAAGGTTTTATGGTTTTACTTTTTAGGGTTTAGGGTTTGGGGTTTTAGCGTTTAGAATTTCAAGGGCGTATGGTTTAGGGTATTGAGGTTTCAATGCTAGGGTTTTAGGGTTTAGGCTAAAAGAGTTTAGGGTTTTAGGATTTGTGAGTTTAGTGTTTAATAGACAAAGGTTTGGGTTGAGGGCTCACGGTTTATGAATTCAATGTTTTTAGGTTTTACGGTTTTGGAGTTCTACTGTTTAGGGATTAGGGTTTTAGCGTTTAGGATTTCAAGGGGTTAGGGTTTTGGGGTTTCAATGTTAGGGTTTTAGGGTTTAGGGTTTAGGTTTTGGGGTTTCAATATTAGGGTTTTAGGGTTTTACTGTTTAGGGTTTAGGATTTTAGGTTTAGAACTCAAGGGTTAGGGTTTTGGGGTTTCAGTGTTAGAGAATTAGGTTTTCAATGCTAGGGTTTTAGGGTTTTATTTATTAGGGTTTAGAGTTTTAGGGTTTAAGATTTCAAGGGTTTAGGGTTTTGGGGTTTAGGGTTTGGAATTTCATGGGTATAGGATATAGTGTTTTGCGGTTTCAATGTCTGGGTTTTACTATTTAGGGTTTAGGGTTTTAGGGTTTAGGATTTCAAGGGTTTAAGGTTTTGGGGTTTCAATGTTAGGGTTTTAGGTTTTCCATGTGAAGGTTACGGATTCTTCTGTTTAGGATTTAAGGTTCAAGGTTTCGATTTAGCGTTTTGGGGCTTCAATGTTAGGGGTTTATGGTTTTACTTTTTAGGGTATGGGGTTTTGGGTTTTGAATGTTAGCGTTTTGTGGTTTTTACTATTTAGGGTTTAGGCTTTAAGGATTTAGGATCTCAATGGTTTAGGGTTAATGGCTTTAGGGTCTAGGGTTTAGAATTTCAAGGGTTTAGGGTTTTGGGGTTGGAATGTTAGGATTTTAGGTTTTCTTTGGTTTGGTTTTCGAGTTTTACGGTATAGGGTTATACGCTTTCTAAATTTTGGGTTTTAGGTTATAGGCTAAAAAAGTTTAGGGACTTAGGATTCGAGAGTTTAGTGTTTAATAGATAAAGGTTAGGGTTAAGGGTTCACGGTTTCGGATTTCGAGGTTTAGGTTGTAGGTTTTAGGGTTTTACTGTTTAGGGTTTATGGTTTAGGGTATAGTATTTTGGCATTAGGGTTTATAATGTTTATAGTTTAGGGTTTAGGGTTTCAATGTTAGGGTATTAGGGTTTTACTGTTTAGGGTTTAGGGCTTTAGGGTTTAGTGTTTAGGATTTAAAGGGTTTAAGGTTTAGGGTTTTAGGGTTTTGGGTTTTCAATGTTAGTGTTTTAGGTTTTCTATGTTAGGGTTCTATGGTATGGGGTTATACACTTTCTAAATTTACGATTTTAGAGTTTAGGCTTAAAAAGTTTAGGGTTTTAGGATTCGAGGGTTTAGTGTTTAGTAGATAAAGGTTAGGGTTTCGGGTTCACGGTTTTGGATTTCAAGGTTTCGGGTTTTTTTGGTTTTACTTTTTAGGGTTTAGGGTTTTAGCATTTAAAATTTCAAGGGAGTATGGTTTAGGGTTTAGAGGTTTCAATGTTAGGGTTTTAGGGTTTTACTGTTTAGGATTAGTATTTAAGGTTTCGGGTTTAGAATTTCAAGAGTTTAGGGTTTTGGAGTTTCAATGTTAGAGTTTGTAGTTTTCCTTGTTAGGGTTTTGGAGTTTTACTGAAGGGTTTGGGTTTAGGATTTCGAGGCTTCGATGTTAGGGTTTTACGTTTTCTATGTTAGAGTTTTAGGGCTTTACTGTTTAGGGTTTGGGGTTCTAGGGTTTAGGTTTTACTGTTAAAGATTTAGTGTTTTACTATTTAGGGTTTAGGGTTTGAAGGATTTACGGTTTAGGGTTTAAGATTTCAATGGTTTAGGTTTTTTTTATTCCAATGTTAGGGTTTTACTTTTTAGGGTTTTATGGTTTAGGGTATTGAGGTTAGGGTTTAGAATTTCAAGGTCTTAGTTTAGGGTTTTGGTGTTTCAATATTAAGGTTTTAGGTTTTGTATGTTAGGGTTTAGAGTTTTACGGTAAAGGGTTATACACTTCCCAAATTTAGGGTTTTAGGATTTAGGCCAATGAAGTTTATGGTTTTAGGATTCGAGGGCTTAGTGTTGAATAGATAAAGGTTAGGGTTTGGGGTTTACGGTTTTAGATTTCATGGTTTAGGGTTAAGAGTTTTATGGTTTTACGATTTTGGGTTTAGGGCTTTAGGGTTTTACTTTTTAGGGTTAAGGGTTTAGGGTTTAGGGTTTTAAAGGTTTACGGTTTAGGGTTTTGGTTTTTTGGGTTTCAATATTAGGGTTCTAGGTTTTGTATGTTAGGTTTTTAGGGTTTTGCGGTTTAGGGTTATACACTTCCTAAGTTTAGAGTTTTAGGGCTTAGGGTAAAAAAGTTTAGGGTTTAGACTTTTTGGGGTTTCAATGCTAGGGTTTTAGGTTCTTTATGTTGGTCTTTTATGGTCTTATTGTTTATGTTTAGGGGTTTAGTGTTTAGGATTTCAAGGGTTTAGGGTTTTAGGGTTAAGAATTTCAAGGGTTTAACGTTTCTGGTTTTCAATGTTAGGGTTTTTGGTTTTCTAGGTTAGGGTTTTACGGTATAGGGTTGTACACTTTCTAAATTTGGGGTTTAGGGTTGGGCTAAAAGAGTTTAGGGTTTTAGGATTTGAGAGTTTAGTGTTTAATAGATAAAGGTTATGGTTTAGGGTTCACAGTTTAGGATTTCAATGTTTAGGCTTTGGGGTTTTTGAGTTTTACTGTTTAGGGTTTAGGGTTTTAACGTTTAGGATTTTAGGGTTTTACTGCTTAGGGTTTACGATTTCAAGGGTTTAGGGTTTTTGGGTTTTGGGTTTGGAATTTCAAGGGTATAGGATTTAGTGTTTTGCAGTTTCAATGTCAGGGTTTTACTATTTAGGGTTTCGGGTTTTAAGGTTTTAGGGTTTAGGATTTCAAGGGTTTAGGGTTTTGGGGTTTCAATGTTAGGGTTTTAGGTTTTCCATGTTGAGGTTTTGGGATTCTTCCGTTTAGGGCTTAGGGTTTCGGTTTAGCGTTTTGGGGCTTCAATGTTAGGGGTTTAGTGTTTTACTTTTTAGGTTATAGGGTTTTGCGTTTTGAATGTTAGCGTTTTGGGGTTTTTACTATTTAGGTTTTAGGCTTTAAGGATTTAGGATCTCTAGGGTTTAGGGTTTATGGCTTTAGGGTTTAGGGTTTAGAATTTCAAGGGTTTTGGGTTTTGCGGTTTCAATGTTAAGATTTTAGGTTGTATTTGGTTTGGTTATAGGCTAAAATAGTTTAGGGTCTTAGGATTCGAGGGTTTAGTGTTTAATAGATAAAGGTTTGGGTTAAGGGTTCACGGTTTAGGATTTTGAGGTTTACGTTGTAGGTATTAGGGTTTTACTGTTTAGGGTTTATGGTTTAGGGTCTAGTATTTAGGCATTAGGGTTTAAAGTGTTTACAGTTTAGGGTTTAGGGTTTTGGGGATTCAATGTTAGGGTATTAGGGTTCTACTAGGGTTTTAGGGTTTAGTGTTTAGGATTTAAAGTGTTTATGGTTTAGGGTTTTAGGGTTTTGGGGTTTCAATGTTAGTGTTTTAGGTTTTCTATGTTAAGGTTCTATGGTATGGGGTTTTACACTTTCTAAATTTACGGTTGAGGGTTTAGGCTAAAAAAGTTTAGGGTTTTAGAGTTCGAGGGTTTAGTGTTTAGTAGATAAAGGTTAGGGTTTAGGGTTCACGGTTTTCGATTTCAAGGTTTAGGGTTTTATTGTTTTACCTTTTAGGGTTTAGGGTTTGGGGTTTTAGCGTTTAGAATTTCAAGGGCGTATAGTTTAGGGTTTTCAGGTTTCAATGTTAGGGTTTTAGGGTTTTACTGCTTAGGTTTAGGGCTTAAGGTCTCGGGTTTAGCGTTTTGGAGGTTCAATGTTAGAGTTTTTAGGTTTTCCTTGTTAGGGTTTTAGAGTTTTACTGTTTCGGGTTTAGGGTTTCGGTTTAGGATTTCGAGGCTTCAATGTTAGGGTTTTACGTTTTCTATGTTAGAGTTTTAGGGTTTTACTGTTTAGGGTTTATGATTTCTTGGGTTTAGTTTTTAGGGTTTTAGGGCTTAGGATTTAGAATTTCAAGGGTTTAGGGGTTTTGGGGTTTCAATGTTAGGGCTTTAGGTTTTCCATGTTAGATTTACGGTATAGGGTTATAGACTTTCTGAATTCAGGGTTCTAGGATTTTCCCCAAAAAAGTTTATGGTTTTAGGATTCGAGTGCTTAATTTTAATAGATAAATGTTAGGGTTTAGGGTTCACGGTTTAGGATTTCAAGGTTTAGGGTTTAGAGTTTTAGGGTTCTACTGCTAAAGATTTAGTGTTTCACTATTTAGGGTTTAGGGTTTAAACGATTTACGGTTTAGGGTTTAGGTTTTGTTGGTTTAAATATTAGGGTATTAGGGTTTTATAGCTTAGGGTTTGGGGTTTAGAGGTTTAGGGCTTAGGGTTTAAAATTTAAATGGTTTAAGTTGTTTTGGTTTCAATGTTAGGGTTTTACTGTTTAGGGTTTAGGGTTTTATGGTTCAGGGTTTAGGCTTTTGGGTTTCGGGGTTTCAATTATAGGGTAATAGGTTTTCAGTGTTAGGGTTTTACGGTATAGGGTTATATACTTTCTAAATTTAGGGTTTTAGGGTTTAGGCTAAAAGAGTTTAGGATTTTAGGATTCGAAGGTTCAGTGTTTAGTAGATAAAGGTTAGGGTTTAGGGTTCACGGTTTTGGATTTTAAGGTTTAGGGTTTAGGGTTTTACTGTTTAAGGTTTCGAGTTTTAGTGTTTATGATTTTGGGGTTTAAGTGTTAGGGTTTAGGCTTTTATTGTTTAGGGTTTAGGGTTTAGAATTTCATGGTTTAGGCTTTTGGGGTTTCAGTGTTAGATTTTTAGGTTTTCTATGTTAGGGTTTTAGAGTTTTACTGTTTTGGGTTCAGGGTTTAGGTTAAGGATTTTGGGCTTTCGAAGTTAGGGTTTTAGGTTTTCTATGTTAGGGTTTTGGGTTTTACTCTTTAGGGTTTAGGGTATCGGGTTTAGGGTTTAGAATTTCAAGGGCTTGGTTTTGGGTTTTACGGTATAAGGTTATACACTTTCTAAATATGGGGTTTTAGGGTTTAGGCTAAAAGACTTTAGGGTTTTAGGATTTGAGTGTTTTGTGTTTAATAGATAATGGTTAGGGTTTAGGTTCACTGTTTAGGATTTCAATGTTTAGGGTTTTGGAGTTTTACTGTTTATTGTTTAGGGTTTTAGTGTTTAGGATTTCAAGGGTTTACGGTTTAGGGATTAGGGTTTTGGGGTTTCAGTGTTAGGCTTTTAAGTTTTTACTGTTTAGGGATTAGGGTTTTGGGTTTAGAACTCAAGGGTTAGGGTTTTGGGGGGTTTCAGTGTTAGAGTTTTAGGTTTTCCATGCTAGGGTTTTAGGGTTTGGGGTTTAGGATTTGGAATTTCAAGGGTGTAGGATTTAGTGTTTTACGGCTTCCATGTCAGGGTTTTAATATTTAGGGTTTAGGGTTTTAGGGTTTAGGATTTCAAGGGTTTAGGGTTTTGGGGTTTCAATGTTAGGGTTTTAGGTTTTCCATGTTAAGGTTTTGGGATTTTTCTTTTTAGGGTTTAGGGTGTTGGTTTAGCGTTTTGGGCTTCAATGTTAGGTGTTTAGGGTTTTACTTTTTGGGGTATAAGGTTTTGGGTTTTGAATGTTAGCGTTTTGGGGTTTTTACTATTTTGGGTTTAGGCTTTAAGGATTTAGGATCTCAAGGGTTTAGGGTTTAGGGTTTATGGCTTTAGGGTTTAGGGTTCACGGTTTGGATTTCAAGGTTTAGGGTCTTATGGTTTTACTTTTTATGGTTTAGGGTTTTGGAAGTATTTAGAATTTCAACGGCATATGGTTTAGGGTTTTGGGGTTTCAATGTTAGGGTTTTAGGGTTTTACTATTTAGGGTTTAGGGTTTAGGGTTTCGGGATTAGAATTTCAAGGGTTTAGGGTTTTTGGGTTTCAATGTTAGAGTTTTTAGGTTTTCCAGGTTAGGGTTTTAGAGTTTTACTTTTTAGGGTTTAGGGTTTGGGTTCAGGATTTCGAGTCTTCGATGTTAGGGTTTTACGCTTTCTATGTTATAGTTTTAGGGTTTTACTGTTTAGGTTAGGGTTTTCGGGTTTAGGATTTCATGGGTTCAGTGTTTAGGGTTTTAGGGCTTAGGATTTAGAATTTCAAGGGTTTAGGGTCTTGAGTTTTGGGGTTTCAATCTTAGGGCTTTAGGTTTTCTATGTTAGATTTACGGTATCGGGTTATACATTTTCTAAATTTAGGGTTTTAGGATTTTTACCAAAAACGTTTTTGGTTTTCGGATTCGAGGGCTTAATGTTTAATAGATAAGGGTTAGGTTTAGGGTTCATGGTGCAGGATTTCAAGGTTTAGGGTTTAGAGTTTTAGGGTTCTACTGTTAAAGATTTATGGTTTCACTATTTAGGTTTTAGGGTTTGAAGGATTTACGGTTTAGGGTTTAGGTTTTTTGGGTTTTACCGCTTAGGGTTTAGGTTTTAGAGTTTTAGGGTTTAGGGTTTAGGTTTTTTTGGTTTCAATGTTAGGGTTTTATTGTTTAGGGTTTAGGGTTTTACGATTTATGGTTTAGGCTTTTGGGTTTTGGGGTTTCAATTGTAGGGTAATAGGTTTTTTGTGTTAGGGGTTTACGTTATAGGGTTATACACTTTCTAAATTTAGGGTTTTAGGGTTTAGGCTAAAAGAGTTTAGGGTTTTAGGATTCGAAGGTTTAGTGTTTAATAGATAAAGATTAGGGTTTAAGGTTCTGGATTTTAAGGTTTAGGGTTTTGGGTTTTACTGTTTAGGGTTTCGAGTTTTAGTGTTTATGGTTTCGGGGTTTCAATGTTAGGGTTTATAGGCTTTTACTATTTAGGGTTTAGGGTTTAGAATTTCAAGGTTTAGGCTTTTCGGGTTTCAGTGTTAGATTTTAAGGTTTTCTACGTTAGGGTTTTGGAGTTTTACTGTTTAGTGTTTATGGTTTAGGGTTTAGGTTAAGAATTTTGGGGTTTCGATGTTAGGGTTTTAGGTTTTCTATGTTAGGGTTTTTGGGTTTTACTGTTTAGGGTTTAGGGTTTAGGGTATTGGGTTTAGGGTTTAGAATTTCAAGGGCTTGGTTTAGTGTTTTGGTGTTTCAATATTAGGGTTTTAGGTTTTGTATGTTAGGGTTTAGAGTTTTACGGTATAAGGTTATACACTTCCCAAATTTAGGGTTTTAGGTTTTAGGCCAAAGAAGTTTATGGTTTTAGGATTCGAGGGCTTAGTGTTTAATAGATAAAGGTTAGGGTTTGAAGTTTACGGTTTTTGATTTCATGGTTTAGGGTTCAAAGATTTAGGGTTTCACGGTTTTGGGTTTAGGGCTTTAGGGTTTTACTCTTTAGGGTTTTGGGTTTTAAGGGTTTAGGATTTCAAGGGTTTAGGGTTTTGGGGTTTCAATGTTAGGGTTTTAGGGTTTTACTGGTTAGGGTTTTGGGGTTTTCACTATTTAGGGTTTAGGCTTTAAGGATTTTGGATCTCGAGGGTTTAGGGTTTTGGGGTTTCAATGTTAGGATTTTAGGTTTTCTTTGGTTTGGTTTTCGAGTTTTATGGTATAGGGTTATACACTTTCTAAATTTTGGGTTTTAGGTTATAGGCTAAAAGAGTTTAGGGTCTTAGGATTCGAGGCTTTAGTGTTTAATAGATAAAGGTTAGGGTTAAGGGTTCACGGTTTAGGATTTCGAGGTTTAGGTTTTAGGTTTTAGGGATTTACTATTTAGGGTTTATGGGTTAGGGTCTAGTATTTTTGCATTAGGGTTTAAATTGTTTATAGTTTAGGGTTTTGGGGTTTCAATGTTAGGGTATTAGGGTGTTACTGTTCAGGGTTTAGGGTTTTAGGGTTTAGTGTTTAGGATTTAAAGGGTATAATGTTTAGGGTTTTAGGGTGGGTTTTGGGGTTCCAATGTTATGGTTTTCGGTCTTCAATGTTAGGGTTCTACGGTATGGGGTTATACACTTTGTAAATTTACGGTTTTAGGGTTTTAGGATTCCAGGGTTTAGTGTTTAGTAGATAAAGGTTAAGGTTTAAGGTTCACGGTTTTGGATTTAAATGTTATGGTTTATTGATTTACTTTTTAGGGTTTAGGGTTTGCGGTTTTAGGGTTTAGAATTTCAAGGGCGTATGGTTAATGTTAGGGTTTTAGGGTTTTACTGTTTACGGTTTGGGGTTTAAGGTTTTGGGTTTAGAATTTCAAAGGTTTAGGTTGTTGAAGTTTCAATGTTAGAGTTTTTAGGTTTTCCTTGTTAGGGTTTTAGAGTTTTACGGTTTAGGGTTTGGGTTTAGGATTTCGAGGCTTCGATGTTAGGGTTTTACGTTTTCTATGTTAGAGTTTTAGGGTTTTACTGTTTAGGGTTTAGGGTTTTAGGGTTTAGGATTCATGGGTTTTAGTGTTTAGGGTTTTAGGGCTTAGGATTTAGAATTTCAAGGGTTTAGGGTCTAGGGTTTTGGGGTTTCAATGTTAGGGCTTTAGGTTTCCTATGTTACATTTACGGTATAGGGTTATACACTTTCTAAATTTAGGGTTTTTGGATTTTTGCCAAAAAGTTTTTGGTTTTCGGATTCGAGGGCTTAATGTTTAATAGATAAAGGTTAGGTTTAGGGTTCACGTTGTAGGATTTCAAGGTTTAGGGTTTATAGTTTTAGGGTATTTTTAAAGATTTAGTGTTTTACTATTTAGGGTTTAGGGTTTGAAGGGTTTAGGGTTTGCGGTTTAGGGTTCAGGTCTTTTGGGTTTAAATGTTAGGGTTTTAGGGTTTTACAGCTTAGGGTTTAAGGTTTGGAGTTTAGGATTTCGATGGTTTAGGTTTTTTTGGTTTCGATGGTAGGCTTTTACTGTTTAGGGTTTAGGGTTTAGGCTTTTGGGTTTTGGGGTTTCAATTGTAGGGTAATAGGTTTTCCGTGTTACGGTTTTACGGTATAGGGTTATACACTTTCTAAATTTAGGGTTTTAGGGTTTAGGCTAAAAGAGTTTAGGGTTTTAGGATTTTACTGTTTAGGGTTTCGAGTTTTAGCGTTTATGGTTTTGGGGTTTCAATGTTAGGGTTTAGGCTTTTACATTTTAGGGTTTATGGTTTAGAATTTCTAGGTTTAGGCTTTTGGGGTTTCAGTGTTAGATTTTTAGGTTTTCTATATTAGGGTTTTAGAGTTTTACTTTTTAGGGTTTAGGTTTTAGGTTAAGGATTTTGTGGTTTCGATTTAAGGGTTTTAGGTTTTCTATGTTAGGGTTTTTGGGTTTTACTGTTTAGGGTTTAGTGTTTAGGGTATCGGGTTTAGGGTTTAGAATTTCAAGGGCTTGGTTTAGTGTTTTGGTGTTTCCATATTAGGGTTTTAGGTTTTGTATGTTAGGGTTTAGAGTTTTACGGAATAGGGTTATACACTTCCTAAATTTAGGGTTTTAGGTTTTAGGCCAAAGAAGTTTATGGTTTTAGGATTCGAGGGCTTAGTCTTTAATAGGTAAAGGTTAGGTTTAGGGTTCATGGTGCAGGATTTCAGGGTTTAGGGTTTAGAGTTTTAGGGTTCTACTGTTAAAGATTTATGGTTTCACTATTTAGGGTTTAGGGTTTGAGGGATTTACGGTTTAGGGTTTAGGTTTTTTGGGTTTAAATGTTAGGGTTTTAGGGTTTTACGGTTTAGGGTTTAGGATTTCAATGGTTTAGGTTTTTTTGTTTCAATGTTAGGGTTTTAAGGTTTAGGGTTTTATGGTTTAGGGTTTAGGCTTTTGGGTTTTGGGGTTTCAATGTTAGGGTAATAGGTTTTTTGTGTTAGTGTTTTACGGTATAGGGTTATACACTTTCTAAATTTAAGGTTTTAGGGTTTAGGCTAAAAGAGTTTAGGGTTTTAGGATTCGAAGGTTTGGTGTTTAATAGATAAAGGTTAGGGTTTAGCGTTCACGGTTTTGGATTTTAAGGTTTAGGGTTTTACTATTTAGGGTTTCGAGTTTTAGAGTTTATGGTTTTGTGGTTTCAATGTCAGGGTTTAGGGTTTAGAATTTAGGGTTTAGGGTATCGGGTTGAGGGTTTAGAATTTCAAGGGTTTGGTTTAGGGTTTTGGTGTTTCAATATTAGGGTTTTAGGTTTTGTATGTTACGGTTTAGAGTTTTACGGTATAGGGTTATACACTTCCTAAATTTAGGGTTTTAGGATTTAGGCCTAAGAAGTTTATGGTTTTAGGATTCGAGGGCATAGTGTTTAATAGATAAAGGTTAGGGTTTGGGGTTCACGGTTTTAGATTTCATGGTTTAGGGTTCAGAGTTTTAGGGTTTCACGGTTTTGGGTTTAGGGCTTTAGGGTTTTAATTTTTAGGGTTTAGGGTTTAAGGTTTTAGGGGTTTACGGTTTTGGATTTTGGCTTTTTGGGTTTCGATGTTAGGGTTTTAGGTTTGTATATTAGGTTTTTAGGGTTTTACGGTTTAGGGTTATGCACTTCCTAAATTTAGAGTTTTAGGGCTTAGGCTAAAAAAGTTTATGGTTTAGACTTTTGGGGGTTTCAATGCTAGGGTTTTCGGTTTTTTATGTTGGGCTTTTATGTTCTTATTGTTTATGCTTAGGGGTTTAGGGTTTAGGATTTCAAGGGTTTAGGGTTTTAGGGTTTAGAATTTCAAGGGTTTAATGTTTCTGGTTTTCAATGTTAGGGTTTTTAGTTTTCTAGGTTAGGGTTTTACGGTATAGGGTTATACACTTTCTAAATTTGGGGATTTAGGGTTTAGGCTATAAGAGTTTAGGGTTTTAGGATTTGAGAGTTTAGTGTTTAATAGATAAAGGTTAGGGTTTAGGGTTCACGGTTTAGTATTTCAATGTTTAGGGTTTAGGGTTTTGGAGTTTTACTGTTTAGGGTTTAGGGTTTTAGCGTTTAGGATTTCAAGGGTTTATTGTTTCGGGTTTAGGGTTTTGGGGTTTCAATGTTAGGGTTTTAGGGTTTTACTGTTTAGGGTTTAGGGTTTCGGGTTTAGAACTCAAGGGTTAGGGTTTTGGGGTTTCAGTGTTTGAGTTTTAGGTTTTCCATGCTAGGGTTTTAGGGTTTTACTGTTTAGGGTTTAGAGTTTTAGGGTTTAAGATTTCAAGGGTTTAGGGTTTGGAATTTCAAAGGTATAGGATTTAGTGTTTTACGGTTTCAATGTCAGGGTTTTACTATTTAAGGTTTAGGGATTTAGGGTTTTAGGGTTTAGGATTTCAAGGGTTTAGGGTTTTGGGGTTTTGAATATTAGTGTTTTAGCTTTTCCATGTTAAGGTTTTGGGATTCTTCTGTTTAGGGCTTAGGATTTAGGGTTTCGGTTTAGCGTTCTGCGGCTTCAATGTTAGGGGTTTAGGGTTTTACTTTTTAGGGCATAGGGTTTTGGGGTTTGAATGTTAGCGTTTTGGGGTTTTTACTATTTAGGGTTTTGGCTTTAAAGGTTTTGGATCTCAAGGGTTTAGGGATTATGGTTTTAAGGTTTAGGGCTTAAAATTTTAAAGGTTTAGGGTTTTAGGGTTTCCATGTAAGGATTTGAGGTTTTCTTTGTTTTTATTTTGGGGTTTTACGGTATAGGGTTGTGCACTCACTAAATTTAGGGTTTTAGGGTTTAGGCTAAAATAGTTTAGGGTTTTAGGATTCGAGAGTTTAGTGTTTAATAGATAAAGGTTAGGGTTTAGGGTTCACGGTTTAGATTTTCAATGTTTAGGGTTTAGGGTTTTAGAGTTTTACTATTTAGGGTTTAGAGTTTTAGTGTTTATGATTTCAAGGGTTTATGATTTAGGGTTTAGGGTTTTGGGGTTTCAATGTTAGGGTTTTAGGGTTTTACTAGTTAGGGTTTATGGCTTAGGGTTTAGAACTCAAGGGTTAGAGTTTTAGGGTTTCAATGTTAGAGTTTTAGGTTATCCATGCCAGGGTTTTAGGGTTTTACTATTTAGGGTTTAGGGTTTAGAATTTCAAGGGTATAGGATTTAGTGTTTTGGGGTTCAATGTTAGGGTTTTACTATTTAAGGTTTAGGGTTTTAGGATTTTAGGGTTTAGGATTTAAAAGGTTTAGAGTTTTGGGGTTTCAATGCTAGGGTTTTAGGTTTTCCATGTTAAGGTTTTGGGGTTCTAGTATTTAGGGTTTAGGGTTTTGGGCTTCATTATTAGGGTTTTAAATGTTTACTTTTTAAGCGATAGGGTTTTGGGGTTTGAATCTTAGCGTTTTTGGGGTTTAACTATTTAGGGTTTAGGGTTTATGGCTTTAGGGTTTAGGGTTTAGAATTTCAAGGGTTTAGGGTTTTGTGTAACGCCCTACCCCGTAAGCACCTAGCATGACCTTAAAATTAAGAACGTGATGAAAATAGAGTTTTGATATATATGGTGGGATATAGTGTTTTTGGCACTTAGTAGTATTTTGGGGATATTTAGGAATAGTAATAAAATTTTATTATCTTATTGAGGTTTTATTATTAAGATTTATAAGTGCCTTTAGGTGGATTTTTATTTTTAATACCTAGTATATTTATTTTAGAAATTTAAAATACTTGGCATTTTCATATGGGAATTAAAAAAAAAAAAAAAATTCACAATTAACGAAGTGAGACACCTAGCCATCCACCTGCCACCATCCGAATTCTTTTCCAACCTTGAGCCGCCATTTCCTTCTCTATATATAGGCATGCAAGCCATTTTTTTTCATGCAAATTCTCATCCTTGGCCACCATAACATAGACATATATATCTCTCATTTTCTTTCTTGAACAACAAAGGCTCTTTCTTGAATAAAAAAAAAAGGCAGCCAAGTTCTAGCCTCAAGTAAGTTTTTATTTGCATGGTTGCATGTTTGCATGTTTCTCAAGTGAGTTTTTATTTGCATGTTTGCATGTTTCTCAAGTGAGTTTTTATTTGCATGTTTGCATGTTTGCTTATTTCTCAAGTAAGTTTGCATGTTTTGTTTTCCTTTTTTTTTTTTAGTTAGTTAGGTTATATATATGTATATATATAACATATGTTTATTTGTTTTCTTTAATATATAGTGAGATCTATTTCTAGTTAGATTATATATTTTTAAACTAGTTATTTATTTTAAGATTTCAATATTTTAAACGGATTTTTAGTATAAAGTATATAGTTAATTATGGTTTCTTGGGAGAGTATATTTTTTTAGAGTATAGGATTTTTTCGATCTTTTTAAAGAATTATATAAGTATACGTATTATTATATAGGTATATTTATATACATCCCAAAGTCCATTTTATAAGATTTCGATATTATTTAGGGAATAGGATTATTTGATCGATACCCAGGTATTAAGTATTTTCGCATTATTATTTTGTAGGATCTTAGCACCAGATCTACATCCAGGTGAGTCCATAAACTCCATTTTATTTCAAATAGTACAAGACATATAAATATGTTTTTTTTTTTACCTTTACAAAATTTTGCTATTTTTGGAACGATATTTCTCAGCGTGTTTTGGAGATGTTCTCCCTAATGTGTTACGTGTTTCGTAGAAAAATACATAGGAGCGGTGCTCCAAATAGGTGTTTTCTTTTAAAACAGACTATTACGGTGGTGCATAAGAAGTTTGTTGTATGCAGGTTTTTCGGAAATATTTATACATTGAAAAATGTTCTAGCTTGAAAAGTTACGTACTTTGATATGCATGAATATAGATTTGGCATTGGCATAGTTGTGAAATTGCATAAGCATGAGATGACTGGCGGATGACGATTTTCTTTTGTGTTCTGAAATGTTTATGACTTGAATCTGTTATTATGACCGGGAAAATGGCCCCTTTGATTTGTATATACATACGAAAACCTCATTCCGACCAAGATTAAAGTTTATTGATAATCAAGTGAACGGACACGTTAGCAGATTACACTGTACGTGGCTAGTCCCCCGTACTAGGGCCTCTTCCGATGACGTGGACGGGTTTTTGACTCTGAGGGTGGATCCAGTTTAAGAGGGGCGTAGACCGCGGAGGGTGTAGCCCAATCGGTCTACGTGGACAGCGTATCATGCTCTACGGTGGGGTTCGACCGCCTAGTGGAGAGTCCGGAGGGGCTCGACACCGAGGTTGGTTCCAAGGCAGACCTGTTAGGTGCGCCAGGAGTCTGTAGCCTGTTTTGACCAGTGTTATGGGAGTGCGGTTGTTTGTAATCGAGCGCTCGTATGTTGTTTGGCTGGTATTTGACTACGAGATGCCGGAACTTAGCCCTGATGGCCTCGTTTTGGGGATCCGGACTTTGTTTGTGGAGCCCCACTGTTGCATTACATGTTCTTTTAAATTTGGGGCATAGAAGCTGCGCTGATGTGTCTTGATTCGCTCAAACTTCCCAGCTGCGCTCGAAACCCTCATGTAGGTTCAAGCATTAGTTTTGTTAAAATAGCAAAAGAAATATTTTTCTTAAATTGTTTTTGTAAAATAGCATCGTCATGGTTTTAAAGAAAACACTACCGCACACACACACGTGGACTCACTGAGCGTTCGCGCTCACGTTTTTCCATATCATGTTTTCTTCTCAGATTAGCTTGGAACTGTCAGGGGTCCGGCGAGCCACTGAAGTTTTAGGCCAGGAGTTTTTGGATCAAATCTCCACGGAAGGGCATAGATTTATGTTTTATCTTTTAGACTCGAATCGTCTGTAGAGTTTCTTTTTATGTTTATGTAAGTGGTTGATGTAAGATTACTTTTGTGTTTATTATAAAACGGAAATGAGAAGTTTTCTTTTATCCTGTGTATGAGCGCACCAGTAGTATTTAATTTACTTAAGTATTCTGCGTACTTTGTGTATACCTGTTAGTATTATTCTATGGTTTTGTTTTAGTGTGGAACTTATAATTTAGTGCCGAGAGGCACGCAGATGCCCTACTCAGCCACAGTTGACCTAGTGGCAGGGTTGGGGGCATCACATTTTGGGGTTTCAATGTTAGGATTTTAGGTTTTCTTTGGTTTGGTTTTAGGGTTTTATTGTATAGGGTTATACACTTTCTAAACTTTAGGGTTTTGGGTTTTAGGGTTTGGTATTTAGGATTTAAAGGGTTTAAGGTTTATGGTTTTAGGCTTTTTGGGGATTCAATGTTAGGGTTTTAGATTTTCTATGTTAGGGTTCTACGGTATTGGGTTATACACTTTCTAGATTTACGGTTTTTGGGCTTAGGCTAAAAAAGTTTAGGGTTTTAGGATTCGAGGGTTTAGTGTTTAATAGATAAAGGTTAGGGTTTAGGGTTCACGGTTTTGGATTTCAAGGTTTATGTTTTTATGGTTTTACTTTTTATGGTTTAGGGTTTGGGTTTTACCGTTTAGAATTTCAAGGGCTTACGGTTTAGGGTTTTGGGGTTTCAATGTTAGGGTTTTAGGGTTTTACTGTTTAGGGTTTATGGTTTAAGGTTTCGGGTTTAGAATTTTAAGGGTTTAGGGTTTTTGGGATTCAATGTTAGAGTTTTTAGGTTTTCCATGTTAGGGTTTTAGAGTTTTACTGTTTAGGGTTTAGGGTTTGGGTTTAGGATTTCAAGTCTTCAATGTTAGGGTTTCACAATTTCTATGTTAGAGTTTTAGGGTTTTACTGTTTAGGTTTTAGGGTTTTAGGGTTTAGGATTTCATGGGTTTAGTGTTTAGGGTTTTAGGGCTTAGGATTTAGAATATCAAGGGTTTAGGGTCTAGGGTTTTGGGTTTCAATGTTAGGGCGTTAGGTTTTCTATGTTAGATTTACGGAATAGGGTTATACACTTTCTAAACTTAGGGTTTTAGGATTTTTGCCAAAAAAGTTTTTTGTTTTCGGATTCGAGGGTTAATGTTTAATAGATAAAGGTT